>OZ034966.1:18332052-18781340 GCA_964030785.1 Siderastrea siderea
GTAAAATCGTTTTCCAGTTGCTGGGTTGTTTACTTGCGAGTCTTCTACAACAAAGAATTCTCTGGGTTCTTATAATGGAGTCGAGGTGTGGGGCTTTGAGTCCGCCATCTTCGACCTCGCTCACAAGAGCAAGACGTTTGACTTTGTCTCTTCCCTTCCAAATAAAGTTAAAAATGATTTTATTAGCTTCGTTAACAAATTCTTTATCTAAACAAATCATACTCGTGCGATATAAGAATACTGGGATAAACGTCTCAACTATTTGAATTCTGCCGATAAGGGTCAAGTCTCGCCACCTCCATATTTTTAACTTTTTCTTAATAGAGTCGATCAATTCATCAAAATTTAACTTTTGTTTAGTTCGATTGTCACATGTGAAATAGATTCCGAGGATTTTGAGAGCTTTTTTAATCTTTATACCGTTAAGAAGGTTAAGGTCGAGGGATAAATTTCTGGAGTTTCCAAGTAACATAATTTCTGATTTGTCACGATTAACGTTACGTCCAGAGCACTCTCCAAACAATTCTAGAAGCTTAAGAAAACTTAAGAAAGAAATATCGTTCAGGAGAAATCATCTGCAAAAATCTGCAGTTTTATTTCTTCTCCGTCTACCATTATTCCCTGGATGTTCTTGTTACTTCGTATACTTATATTTAAAATCTCCAAGACAATGATAAACAAATAGGAGGAAAGTGGGTCTCCCTGCCTTACACCTCGCTGAATTTCAAAAGGAGCAGTAGCAAAACCGTTATTCATCACGCAACTTGATATATTATTGTAAAAAGTCTTAATCCCTTGAACAAACGAAGGTCCAAAACGAAAAGCAGAAAGGGTGCGAAACAGGAAATCCCTACTTACAGGGTCAAACGCTTTTTTAAAATCAATCGCTATTAGTCTTCCTTGAATTTGATATTTTTTAGTGTAATCCAAAACGTCGTCGATAGATCTTACAGCATCACAGATAGTTCTGTCTTTGACATATGCACTTTGATTATGGTGTATGATGTTAGGGAGAACAGCTTCTAATCTTTTTGCGATGGCTTTTGAGCCAATTTTTACGTCAACATTTATGAGCGATGTTGGCCTCCAACTTGATATATCCCTTCTGTCCTTATCTTTCTTTTCAACAAGTGTTATGATAGCTCGCTTCTGTGAGTTGGACAACTCTCCGTGATCATAAGAGTAATTTAGGCTCTCCACCATCAGATTTCCGACAATGTTCCAAAAGGCCTTATAGAATTCGACTGTTAGGCCATCTTCGCCTGGCGATTTGTTGTTCTCAAATAATTGAAGACTTTTAAAGCATTCGGCAACTGTGAATTTCCCTTCACAGATTTGAGCATTATCAGCGGTGAGTCTGGGTATTTCAGGGTTCTCAAGAAAAGAGTTAAGCAAGTCTATTGAAGGAGTCAAAGAGTCGTCTTTATAAAGATCCGTGTAGAACTTTTCAATCTCATATATAACATTTTTTGGGTCAGTAATTAAAGTACCCTCCTTAAAAAAACTTTGAGGACGGAGCTTTTCGCCTTTTTGTGTGATGCGAGATTTAAGAAATATTTATTGCTCTTCTCTTCTTTTTCATACCAGGTTGCTTTTGATCGAATTATTGCGCCTTGAGCTAAATTTTCATATAGATTATCATATTCTATCTTTAAATATTCTAGTTGTTGAAGGTTTTCATCGGATGGGTATTGTGCACAGTTTTCTTCACAGGTTTTCAAAGAAGCCTCAATGTCAGTTTCCCTTTTTTTACGCGCCTTTTCTTTGCCGTATTCCATCGAAACCTGTCGTATTCTATATTTAATTAAGTCTCACAAAAGCCTTTTATCGGTAATTGTGTTGAATTCATCCAACCAAATTGGCATACTCTCATTAATTAATGTGATAAAGTAGTCATCCTCCGCCAGGCTGGCGTTAAATTTCCAAAAAGAAGGGCCGTGTTTTTGCTTACTTATATTATTAAAATGAAGCACAATTGAATTTATGGAGGAGATAATATCAGTTCTTTCAATGTCTTCCTGACAAGCGTCACTTATTAACCAATAATCAAGTCTTCTTTGAATAAGCGGACGTTTTTGTCTCCAAGTAAATCGTTTAGTTTCAGGATTTCTTATTCTCCATATGTCTACTAAATCAAAATCTAAGCATAAATCGCTGATATTTTTGTGGAATCGTTTTTAGACGGGTTGCCACCAGAGCAGTCAAGATCGGTGTCGAGCACAACATTAAAGTCACCTCCGGTCTTATTAACGTTTCCAAAAAAATCACATTGCTCTTGCACCTTATTAGGTGCATAAATATTTGTACTTCAGCTTCTATTATTAAGTAGCGCCCTTCATTATAGGCGTTGACAGAGTTTAATTTGAAATCTAAATCACTCCTTACTAGGGGCATTACTCCACAGCTACGATTAGTACCGTGTGAAAAGAAGAGCTTACCTTGCCATTGTGTTTTTCAGATGTCTTCAACTTCTACCGTGCTGTATGTTTCTTGTAGAAATACAATGTCATATTTGCGTTCATTTAACCACATAAAAAGAGCCTTTCTTTTCTTTGTAGACCGAATCCCTCGAACATTTAATGAAAGAAGTTTAAAATCAGCATATTCCTTCTCGAATGGAACAATTGATCATGAGATGGAATTGAAAGACTGCGCAAAAATGCGAAAAAAGGTGAAAGAGTGAAAAGAAAGTGAATTTATAATCCACCCGAGGTCTTTTGGGTCGCACGTTTTTGACACATTTAACACAAGACAAAGGAAGCTTACACATTAATACTGAACATAACAAGTAAGAGGCAGCAGATATTTTGTATCTATAGCGCTGCCTTAGGAATTCAAGGCTATTCATACGTATATTACCGCGCTTCCGCACTAAACTAAAACAAAAGAACAGAGAGTTAACTAAAATAATTACCATAGCCCTGACAGTATACACAAAAACACATTAAATTGTTCATCTTGGAAGTGTTTGTGAAGCAAAGTTAATTTATAACGGAACCAGTTGGCCATCAATAAATAACTTATCTGGCTCGGATTTGCTGAAAAAGGCCGTCTTCACTTCCTTCCTTGCCTTTTTCATCCTAGGCCACTGGGTCTTCCTTCTATGCCTGATCTCGTCTGGGAAGTCCGCGTAGACTTTAACATCTGTGTCTGCCGCTTCTGCCAACTCTCTTACGCTCCTGAAAATAAGCTCTCGTTGTTGGAACCTTAAAAAGCGGGCGATAATCGGTCGTGATTGGCCTTGCAATTTTTTCCCCAGTCGATGGACTCTTTGGAATTCGATATTGCTAGGATCAGGAATGTTCAGCTCATCTCTGAAGAATTTATACAACACCTCTGCAGTGTTTTCGTGGCCCTGCATTGCTTCAGGGATTCCGAAGAAGCGT
Source organism: Siderastrea siderea (assembly GCA_964030785.1). NCBI lineage: Eukaryota > Metazoa > Cnidaria > Anthozoa > Scleractinia > Rhizangiidae > Siderastrea > Siderastrea siderea. The sequence continues at coordinate 18,335,439 of OZ034966.1, forward strand.
ATATTTTCTCTTCTGCTATAAAGCTCTTGGTACAGAAGCTTGTCTTCCAGCTCCTTGATTCTGCGTGCATTTTCGTCGTCTTTCTTTTCTAAACCTTCTATTTGGGAGTTCGCAAACACTATTCCCTTTTTAATCTCTTCAACATTGTTCTGGATCACTTCGGTTTTCTCGTTCACAAGGCTTAGTTCGGTGCAGTTCTTGCTCACCGCTGCTTCAACATTTTCCAGGCGTACAAATAAACCCTGTAGCTTCCCCAACTTCGTTTCGACGCCGTCGAGCCTGCTCAAAATTGCTTCTAGTTGGTTTGTTATTTTCTCCATATTTCGTACCGTGGCGGACTCGTCAGTAAACGCTTCGACGCTGATAGAGCAAGACGTTGGGCTGTTTTGGCAGATTGTTTCCTTCTGGCGAGGAAATGTCACTTTCCGAGCTTCCACTTCCCCTGCCTTTTCTTTTTGCAGCTAAAACTATACTGCCGGCCATAAAAAATAAACTTTAACTTAAACTTTTGCGGAAGCGATTTGATACACGTCCTCACACCATGGTCGCCCCAATCCCCCTTCAAGTTTGGTTTAGTTTAAGATAAACGGAAAGCTCTCAAAGATTTCCTTAAATGACACGAAGGTTCTCGAAGGCCACCGAAGGAGAGCCGAAGGCGTCCGAACATAACTGAAGATCACCCGACGTTCTCCAAGGTAAATGGCGAGAATCCATCTAAATCCAAATGTAAAGTTGCGGGAAAGGCTTATCTAAAAATAACCCAGCTTCTGAAACCGCCGTTGCACGAATACATGGGAGGAGGATGCACCGGGTAATGGGCTCCTGACATACACCTAACTGCAATGTATAACGTTGTGTACAAAAATTGAGGAAAAAAAGAATGAAGAAAAAAGCGAAAAAAGCTAAGTAATTAACCATGCAAAATACATTGTCAGATTTTAATAGTTCTCAAAGAGCTTTCCACAGAAGAAGAACTTACGTCAATGTTGTGTTGACTGAGTTGATACAAGGTAAATTGGCCACCAAAAAGACCTTTCGAGCTTTTGAATTGCCTTTCGTCAGTGCAATCAAAGGCTACCATCCTCTGTTTGTGTTGCAGACCTGTGCTAGCTGTGTATTAATGGCCGCTTTGGTTGTGTACAAAGGATTTTGTCAACGATAATTACAGCTTTTTGAACGGATGAAAGTCAAATGAAAACGCTTAAAAACATGAACACTGTGCTAATGTTTGTTATTATGGGCTTGGTTGTCGATTAAAAGCCCCGGGAGGCGGTTTAGAAACTTGAAGTTTGACCTACCCTATAAGTATATTATATACTCACAAGGCTTGGAACCTCAGATTACCAACTGGCTTGGGATTTCGTCAAAATTAATACACTTAACATCGTGCCTTTGACAAAAGAATCCCGGTTTCCAAAAGAACAGTCTTTGTAGTTTGATTTGGCCTGATTTTGACTCATTCGAGTCCGCGGACTGACCCTTAAAATCCAGCACAAACTTTTGAATCTGTTGGAAAATTTGTTTCTGCCTATGATCTGCACAAGTTGTCTACTCAAAGGCATCTCAAGAATGAAGTTATCGATGCAAATTTGAGCTCGCGAGTCCCAAGCGGCTTGTTTGGCTTACGAAGGAATCCAGTTGAAACACACGCGCGTGCATCCACGCATCGCAGCCAAACAATATGGTTTTTAATAATAAATTTTACCAACTTGTACAAAAAAAATTAAAATTTATTTTGCTATTTTAATTTATTTTTATCACCATATTGTTTGGCAGCGATGCGTGACTGCACGCGCGTGTGTTTCAACTGGATTCCTTCATGAGTCAAACAAGCCGCTTGACACTCTTTTAAGCGTTTTTATTTGACTTTCATCTGTTCAAAAAGCCGTAATTATCGTGCTCACAAAATCCTTTGTACACAACCGAAGCGGCCATTAACATACAGCTAGCACAGGTCCGCAACACAAACAGAGGATGGTAACTCTGTGGTGCAATTCCCTGAATGTAGTTATCGCCCATAATTTATTCCTATGTGGTTTTTTTTTCTCGTTTTCTATTTTTATATGACAACGATATTGCAACTAGGTGTACATACGTATAGCCATTTTCCTGAAAACTATAAGGAACAATACAATGCCAGTTACCGTACCTTTCCATAACATGCGAGCTTTGGAGTTGAAAAGTAAACCAACAGTTGTCATTTACGCTGGCTTCAATCGTCTTAGCGGATGTCTCAGGAAACATCTCAGCGGTACTTTGATTGATGTACAAAACTCATTTTGAAAGTGTAAAGAAAACTCGAGAGATGATGAAAGACTAAAACGTCAAAACCTGAGATCCTTTTATAGGGTAAGGGATCTTGAATGAGTTGTACAATCCACAGCAAGGCATCTTAACCCGGACTTTGAAATGTCTAATCGCCAATGTCCTGCTTATTTGAGTGAACTGCTTCAAAACCGAGCGACATGGGTACAAGATCCGACGGTAAAAAGGTCTTTTTTGTGCCAAAGCTATAAGAGAGTAACTTCAGGTGGTCGCAGGAATTCTGGCAGCCTTTCAGTGGAACTGCGCCTCGAATCAGTGTTTCAAACTTTTTATACTTGAAGCTTTAGAAAAATTGATCTTATGCTAGGCTCTTATCATTTTGCACGTTTAATCGAGTGATGGGTCTTATTTGTTTACATAAGGCGGTATTGCTTGAAGTCTGCAAGCTCCTGTGGTGTATAGCTCAGGGACTGCTAATTGCAATGACGTGTCTTGGATTATTGTCTGTGTTTCTCAGCTTTCCTTATCATTGAATGTTAAAAAGTGAAAAGCAGTACAAATTAAGCAATTTGCTCTTGTATCGAAGTTCCAACCTTGTACTCAGTTTTGTTAAATTTACGGCCCATCCATCTATAATTGTTTCTGGTTTATTTTAAAAAAGAGAAGGTTGTTTCATGAACTTCATAAGGACATACAAAGGAAATAATTTCCTCATTTAAACTTGTTCTGCTCTCCAGGGCTAGATCAGGAAACTGTTACTTTGATTTGTTTAATCTTAAATGTAAAACTAGGGACAGTTAAATTGCTAATGGTTTCATCTTCCAGAAACGTATCACTGGAAATATTCTGAACCCTGGAAAAGTTTCGGTCGCGACATTAAGGTAACACTTTACAATCTCACGAATATAATGACTATGGAAAACGTTAAAAAAGGACGGCGCAGAGTACTGCTTCGATTTACTAGAGTAATTGCGGAACAAGGCTGTTGATATCACACCGGCTTTATGTTAGTTATCTTACAGCAACAATTATTGTAAGTCCATCGCTAGCTGCAGGAAATGATGACGACGACGACGACGATGACGATGATGATGATGATGATGATGACGATGATGATGAGAAACAAACGTTACTGTGTTAAAAAACGTCGTGTTAAAGAAAGCCTTTTTTTCGTATTGTATTTGCGCGACTCGTAGGATATGAGCTGATAGCTTATGTAGGGAATAAATTCGAGCGCTTGTTTGCTTGCTCTGTTAATGTCATAAAAACTCTCATGCCACGTTTGCGTCACCCGTGGGTTTTGCAAATGCTTATATTGTAATTTGCAGAATAATGTTTCGTGGAAAAAGATTGTTATGTTATGATAAGTTGTTGATTAATATCAATTTATTGTTTTTTTTCTTTTGCAATATTATGGGACGTTCAGAGCAAAATGTGAGTTCTGCAATCAAGACCAGGTCGTGTGGTGGTGCTTTGAGAGCGTGCTTACTATATACTGAAGAGGATCTGGCAGGACTTCATTAAAATAAGATGGTCCATTTAGGCAACTTAAATGATGATGTCCTGTTCAAAAATTCTAATCTTCAAGCTTTGACAAACCAATTGAGCCACTTACTGAAAAATGTGGTAAAGGCAGTAAGAACAATTGCAGAACCAATAAAAGCTAATATAAAGCCTATAACAATTGAGTCGGATGTAGTGTAATTGCTCGTTTCTGTAAGAGAAAAAGCTTTCCGTATACTATACAAGGTCAAACAACGCGTTCCTCATTGAGTTTCGACTGAAAAAATATGCTTTTACTTTTTTTCAGAAGCCTGACGTATGGCACTTAAATGTCCCATTGTCAGTACAATGCGAGTAAACAAAACAAACCAGAATTTCTTTCCTCGACTAAAATACAATTGCCGCCGTTCTTCTTATTTTGGTTTTGTTAATGTCGTGGAAGTTGTTGTCCTTGTTTTTTCAAATCTTTTCACCCAAACGAGTGACTTTTATTTTTCAGAGTTGTCATAATTTAGTTCAGATACTTGGTCTCAGGACAACTGTGGTTCAGGTGTTTTCTAGCAGTTTTATCTCAGTCCTCTCGGTCAAAACGGTGAATAATTGTTACCAACAACAATAACAATTAGCTTTATTTGCATGACCATTAGTGCTTACAGTATTGCAAAAGCACACAACTCAACAAGAAGAAATAATAATGTAATGAAGAGATAACAACCAAGTTACACCAGTCTGTGTTGATACTAAATAACTGCGTAAATTTAAGGATGATAGAATCAAACAAATGAATTGAATGTTAACAAAATAATTATCAGAATTCAGTAATTCTGATATATTTAGTAGGTGGCACTCTATTTTCCTGTAAAACCTGTGAAAAAGTTAGTGAATTTCATGTTCAATTTGATTGGATCCGCAAGCAGGACAAAGTCTATTAACTCTTGGGATTTGACCATATCTACCAGTTTCAGTCTTTAGTTTGTGATTACCTATTCTAAGTTTCACTAATTCTTTCCTTTCTCTTAGCTTGCTTGTAATTCTAAATAACAAGATGGTGTACAGTGTATTCGTTTTTAAAAGTGTTGTAAAATTCTAGTTACTTTCTTAGAGTGCTGAATAGTATTTTGCCAGTGTCGGATATATCTGTGTTGCAGTAGGCTTATATAGTGATTGATCGGATTTATTTAAGACATGGAGGTGAAAATCAGGCAAATTATAGTATTCAGACATCCTCATAACACTAGAGTAGAAACCACTTTTACCAGAGGAATGGAGATTTGCCGACCTTAAAAACGATCTGTTTAACAATAGAGCCATTCTCCTTATTTTGAAAATATAAAAAGTAACTAATTATTTTTGATTAATAGCCACAATAAGAGGAAATCTTCCAAGTTTAGCTGTACATGTCATATTTGAGGCTTTATTGCTAACTTCTAGATAACGTTTGCAGAACTGTAGATGTCCCAAGACTTGAAATCAGGTTTTACGTATACACCCCAGATTTTGCCGTGATTAAAATTGGCGAGAACATGATTATCGTGTCAAAGATTTTATTTGCGAGTGTAGGGGTCAATTTGCTTATATTCTTATGTTTTGTAAGACTAAAAAGAGCGTGGAAGGCCTACTCTTTCAACTTGTCAAGTGCCATTGAAAAGTTACCAGTTAAAGAGATTAATGTACCGAGACAGGTATCGTTTTGAACGATTTCCATGACTTCATTGTCCATGTGAAAGCTAGACTCAATATATATCTTAGCACGTTTCTGAAAGATCATAACTTTGGTCTTTTTACGATTGATATTTAAGAGTCCCCGTCGGAAGAAGGGGGTCGGCCAATCTCCACCATATTTCAGCTGTTTGTTGTCCTTATGGAACTAGTATCCATAGTAACATTCATTTGTTGATTGACTTTATTGTTTCCGAAAACAGACCATCCCCCAAAAACTACCCCAGTGGGGTGGTGAAAGTAGTGATTTGGGGGCAACTTCAGCAGTGAATATCTTCTGCACTAAATACGCTGCAGGAATGATATGTCACATGTGTAGTAAGTGAATGTTAGGGCAAAGGTTAACTTTCTTTTATTAACGTTCTGCGAGGCAACTAATAATGCCCCCTTCACGACATTTCCGATTGGTGTAGGTAAGACTGGCAATTTCCTAGGGTGGTAATTTGTTGTTGGTAGTAGCTAGCGAAGAACGTATCTGTTGTCCCGCAAGTCAGTTGTGAATCAGTATCAGGTCAAAAATAAACAGTTTCAATTTGATCAGTTAGTTCGGGGATCCATAGTTCGAATATTTACTCAGTTTTTTCACTGATGATATAGTTCCACAGAGTACGTTAAACGTGGTAAAGATAACTGAGTTTGAATGAAATCCCATTTCCTGTTGGTACTTTGAATTTTATGAAAGCAAAAAGGTCTGGAGATTAAATTCAGAACACCCATGTTTCCGATTCTAACTTGAAGACCTGCCGCAGAACAAAGAAAGAGGCCACCTGAGCAAGCTAGCGAACCGGAAGAAGAGTCTGAAGACGACGAGGAAATTTGGGAAAGGGAGAATGACCTGACACAGATGAGAAAGGCTGTCTGTCAGGAATTTAATCTTTTCCACCCATACGAATACGAGGGTGATAACTTGTGTGACTTATACAAGAGAAACAAATTTCAGGCGAAATACAAGATCAAAGATCTGCAAGACATTTGCTAACATTTTGACTTACCCGTCAGTGGCCCTCAAAACAGAAAGGCAACTTACATTTCTGCAAGTTCAGCGCTGCTGCTTCGTTGTTCATGGTTAGAGAGAGAATAGAAAGCACAATCGAAATACTGACACACACGGCTGAAGCGCTTTCCATTTTTTCAAGACTCACTTTAAAGTGCCGGGGGTACCCCTTTACTAAAATAAGCTATATTAAGGTATATGCGGCGTGAAAGGGTATGGACTTTGAGCTGTTCTGGTCTGAAATAGGATATGGAAGGAACTATTGACAGCACAGCAAAGAAAAACGATCAAAGGTAATTTACAGGCCTGCTGCTTTGCCAGAATCCACACCGACTTTGAAGTCTAAACAACAACCATTGTTAGCAAAAAAGGCTCAGATTGATTACAGTATAATTTGTCACGTAATTCTTCAAAGGTGACGTTGGGCTTGCATTTGGATTCAAATTTATAAAACTGTATAAAAATGGAGAATTCACCAATAATATAGCAAGGTACTTCAATCACTGGTTTTATGTACATTCTCGAACAGTTTATGAGTGGAAATTGAAGTAGTACGATCGAAAGCGTAAAGAATGCTATGTCGGTACTGGATTTGCCAAGGCAGTTGAAAATCAACAGTGCGGTAAAAACAGCAAACCGTTTGAAAACTTTGATTCGTTGGCCCAATTTTAACTTTGGCTCAAAACATCTTCCTATGTCTGGTGAGTAATCTGCAAATAGTGTTATATTTGAATCCTCCGCATTCCGGACATCTGAGAAACAGCCTTGTAAAAAAGGCTTATTTTGCGCTTTAAAAAAATGTCACGGAGTGTGTATAATTGGTTTCCTTGTAGATGAGAATAGTTAACGTTTGAACTAGTAATTATTTTAATCAACAAAGTTCAAATATTGCGTGTAATTAAAGTTAGAATCGTAGCGGTTTTGCTTCAAAGGATATTCAAAGCTGAATTTCACTCAAAATCACTACTTTCACCACCCCAGGGGGGCAGTTTTTTTCGGGGGGGGGGGGGTGGACTGTTCTCAAAAACAATAAAGTCAATGAAAAAAATTATCATGGGTACGAGTTGTGTAAGGACAGTAACTAACAGAAATATGGTTGAGATCAGCTGACCCCCTTCTTCCAATTCTTCCAATTTTGCCTGGTTTTCTCAGACAGAGACTCTTAACATCCACGGATTGCAATAGGGTGATAATCTATTAAGACAAGTTTGCATTCCTGTTTTAGATCTTGACAATATTACTAAATCATCCGCGTATAAAATGAAAGTAAATATCTGTCAACTATGGGTAGTCAAAATCGCGGCATATGCTTTCTACCGATGGACGCTTTTTGATTGACTTGTGCCCAACACAAGACAGCGTAAGCGTATGATACAAGGTTCAACATTTGTTGATCAACAAATGTGGATCAATTGTGCGACTTGTTGAATCGACGCTGCGACCTGTAATAACACATTCAACGTTTGTTGGGCAACAAATGCGCAACATTGTTCCAGCTTTCAGGCTCCAAAATTAGAAATGGCGGATGAAGATATGTTGTTTTCGCTTTGCTCTGCAAGCGTTGTCGCTGTACTCGTGAAAAGACGGCAAAGAAGATGGAAAAAACGCAGAACTTGGACTTGAGAATGGCTGAGAAACAGACCGTCTTTCGAGTAATATGACACAATTTTGGCGGAACGCAGAAAGTTAGCTTTCATGTAGCTACGAATCGTGATTTACTTGTTGTTGCCAGTAATACGGCAATCACTGCTAACGCTTTATCTCTTACGTCCCGGTTTTTGTAATAATCCTTTATTCTTACATCGCACTGACATAGAAAATTCCCATACAGACCGATGAGTTCAATGGTATTCTCGAAGGTCCATTCAAAAGCATCTGCATCTGCGGCAGCCGGCCATTTTGGATGCTTCTATGAGGGCACGTGGCACCAAACTAGAAAGGTATTTGTTGACGTCTTCAACAAGCCTCAACTTGTTGAACGGAATAGAGCCAGGCTCTACTCCGTTCAACAAAGTACGTTCAACATGTTGAATGGCCTGATTCAACATTCAACATAAGATGATACACTGTTCAACATTTGTGGAACAGAACTGACAACATCTTTTGTGACGTCTTTAAGGCGTTGGAATTTCTGAAATCATTTTGAGTGTAAGAGTGTTATTTAATGCAGGACCACTGTGGGGAATTCTAATTCAAGTTACTTATACATTTGTGAAGTTTATGTTAACCATGAGAGCAAAAAAATCTTTGGCATCACTGTTAGTTCAATCAAAGGCTAAAGTGTTAGGCTAAACAGATATATATTCTGTCCAACATCTTGTTGAAAGAACATGTTTTACTATTTAGCCGCCTCTCTCAACTTTGCATTTGTATGAGTTTCAGAGTTGATTTATATCGAACATTTTAACTTTTAACTTTTTAAGAGCGACTTTCAGTAAACATCAAGCATTCGGCGGCAGAAGTTGAAAAATCGATTTCTTTCACATTTTGCACATAAATGGGTCATGACAAGACGCAAGTGGGTTTGAACTGGAAGTACCCGATTTCCGAATTAATTAAGTTGCGGTTTACTCGGTAATTAAATTTCTGTCAACAAAGTGAGGTTAATGGGGATCAAATAGTCTACATGTCAGGCTCAAATTAAGTTTTGACAAGTGACGAATTTCATGAGTCACATGTTTAGGTCATTTGAGAATACGGTCTCTTCGAGGTTAAAATAGAACTGCCGGTCGATGGCTCCGAGAAAAGTGCTGTTCGTCGACTTCTCGGATAAAAGCCAGGAATTGTTAGATTGTAATAATAATAATAATAATAATTTAATAAACTTATATAGCGCTATAATTTATAAAAATATTCTAATGCGCTTTACATGATATTCATAATTTAAGTAAAAATAGGATTAACTAAACATTTACATGGATTTCATCTAAAAATTTAATAACTATATAATATGTTTTTACGCTTGCGTAAAAAGAAAACTTTTCAAGTTAGTTTGTTAGTTAGTTTGTAACAAACAGAAAGAAGTTCCCCACCCGCTTTCCGGATGATATTATAACAACAAAAACAATTTATTTCGATATTCCCACATGGGAAGCAAAGTGAAGCGCGCGAAGTGCCCCGTACCAAGGAAAGGAGGAAATCGTGCCTTCTTCGTTTGGTTTGTTTGCGATATTTCTTCGCCATGCGCCGAATTTGTGGTTATTTCAAGAAGAGACGTTTGGAAGGTTTTCAGCCTTGGCGGGTGAAGCTGTCGGCTTGCACTCACATGGCCGTGAGTTCGATCCCTGCAATTGCCGTTTGGTGATGCCACTGCCATCTTCTATTGTATTTTCTTGCCGATCTCACCAAGCAGCTCCTCAAAAAAGGTAAGCCCTAGCTTTGAGTCAGTGTTGAGTTCACTACAATCAATTCTGACTTGCTGTCTTATGTAATCACAACACAAAATGAAAGGAATTTGGAAAAAAAATTCTAGATGTTGTGTTTTTGAAAGTGATTTGCGATCGTTTTATTAGGTCGCGTCTTTAAAAAATAATGAGTTGTTCATCGACCCGCGCTTTTTCCGCCATTGTCAAACAGTGGGCTTTGCGAGAACGGAAACACTTTGAACAGCGGTTTTCCAATGAGAATTCAAAATGGCGTACATTGCCCAAAACAAGAAAACTACTACTGGGAGATTTCATTTTGGCGTTAAATTTCCGCTATTTAAAGGCCGAGACAGACCTCAATGGAAGGTAATTGAATGGCGAAGACGTAGAAATATAATTGTTGATGAAACATGTCCAGCTTATTCTGACCGTGCTGAAATTGGGAGCCTGAAAGTTCAACCTCAATTCTCAATTACAACCTTTCCTGAGGAGTTAATACTTAGTGTACTCCTGGGCGTTTCCAATTTCTTTCCCATTTAGAAAGAAACGATATATTCGCTGTGTGGAAACGATTTCTGGAATCTTGTTTTATTTTAATTATTATTATTTTTTTTGGAAGAAAGATCCAAGATTGGGTGATTTAATTTTTAAATTTTTGGGTATCCAGGAGTCTAATCAGTGTAGAACTATTCGACACTGTTTCAGGTATGTATTAACATATGATGATTTTTCTTCCTTGAAAATGATATCAAGATGATATCGAAAAGTTGTATAATTTCCAAATCACTTATTTTTTTCTAGGGGTCTCCCAGATACATCATGATGTAGAGTTGACATGCATGCCTACATCTGCAGTTTTGGTTGTTGTAGTCATGAATTCTTTTAGATAAAATTGGTCTTTTTGGTCGTAATAGGATTCTTGAACATGACTTTTTTCAAGCAATTTTTATTCTTTCTTCTCATTATCTTGTTTTTTATCCTGCTGAATATAACATTTTCCTCCTGTTTAGGTTTATAGCTACTTGATCATTTGACTTACATAACATCTAGCTATAGTAACACAAGAAACAGCAAAGAACTAAACCCCTGAAAAGTTAACATTGGTGTTCATATTAGACCTCACCTGAGAGTTTGATTACAGCTGTAAGAGAGTTTTATTAAGAACTGTTAAAATAAAAATGTTACTTTTTTCCTCTAGGTCAACTGGAATTTAAGATTATTTGGAGTTTTTACTCAATGAGGAACTTAATAGTATCCAACTTTGTGCATTGTATATGTAACTGCAAAATACTCAAAAAACTTCTGGATTCTACTGGGGTGGTTGTCTACAAAGCTGATTCACCACAAGATGCAAACGATGCACTGAGAAGTTAAGGCCCAGTTAACCTTGGCGTCAGTGTAACTGTGTTAAAGAAGGAAGGACATCAAACAGCAGATGCAAAACACAGTATCTGTGTGAACTCAATGTCAGGTGTGTAAAACTGATCATGTTTTTTTTTTCTTTTTTTTTTTTTTACAAAATAATTAACATGACACTGCCTTTTCAGGATTTGTTTTATTGTCTGTACCATTTTTGGGACATAAGCTTAAGCCTGCAAGAGTAGATTTAAGGCCTAAGGCACATTGTTGGTGAAGTTGGCAGCCAAATGAGTTTACCATCATAGACAAAGTTTGCTAAAATCCTATCACTGAATTGTGGTTTTCAGTGTCACCATTTTAGACCAATTAAGAAATATCAAGTCAAATGTTCTGCATGTAATTCATTAGTAACTTAATATATATCATTAAAAATTGAACTGTAACCAGGATAAGACATATTAAAAAATATAAAAAGCGTTCTCTGGTTTAAAAGTTTAAGAGAAATATAAGCTTTCGGCTATTATACTATAGCCTTTAACGAATATAAAAAGAAATGAAAGCGCATGATTGGAAATATATGCAAAGGAGGGTGTGAAAAGATTAAACACAAGAATACAATAGAAGTGTAAAAAAGCTAAAAATGGACAAAAACGGACAAAATAAGAATTACAATAAGATAGAGTATTGTCTTGGTAGCGGTTTGGAATTATTGTCTGCGCCGACAGTTTTGGCAGTATGCCAGGATTCTAGTGTTCTTCGAATACGGTAATTGCCTTTGTCTATCACGGTAGCGCCATCAAAATCAATTGAATGATTGTTTTGCCAAGCATGGTTGGCAATGTTCGAGCCTCTAGTATAATTTTTAAGATTTCGTTGATGTTCCTTTCTTCGGGTTTTAAAACATCTGCCAGTTTCTCCTACGTAACTCCAACAACAATCAGCACACGGGATTTTGTAAACAACATTGCATTGTAGATCCAGGGGCTGCCTAAACTTAGGAGAAGGGAATTCTTGTTGCAGCGTTTTAGCTGGTTTGCTTACTACACGGATGTAATTTTTACGAAGTAATCTGGTGAGAGGTTCAGTCAATCCGCGGATATAGGGAAGACATGCGAAACCCAGGGATGTGTCAGATGGATCGGCCCATTTGAAGAACATGGACACTAATTCTTCCGGAGGAGGAGTTGTCGGGGCTGACTTCTTTTTTAAAATGTTGGAAATAACCGTTGGTGGGTAGCCATTGGCTTTCAATGCCTCCGTAACGTAACTAGTCTCGCGTGCTTTACCTTCACAAGTGCTAGGTAGGTTGGCTGCACGGAATAGGAGGGTCGAGGCCGCGCTGACTTTATGTTTAATTTCATGATGAGAAGAATAATCCAGATATCTATCAGTATGTGTCGGTTTCCGGTAGACGTCGATGACAGTAATACCGTTTTTCCTGGAAACCAGGGTGTCCAAGAAAGAGATTTGTCCATTATTTTCTTCTTCGATAGTAAAAGCGATTTTTGGGTCAATGGAATTTAAAGTGTCATGAAAGGAGGAGACAGCGTCTTTCTTAATGATGACGAAGCTATCGTCAACATATCTTTTCCAAATCCTTGGTGTAACTGTAGAGGTGTTGATGGCTAATTCTTCAACCACCTCCATGCAAAGATTAGCAACAATAGGGCTAACAGGGCTGCCCATAGCACAACCGTGAACCTGCTTATATATACAGTTATTGTAGACAAAATAGTTATTGGAGAGAGTGAAGTCCAATAAAGAAATGATGTCATCGGTAGTTAGGCTTGTTCTAGATTGTAAAGTACTGTCATTGTTCAGCTTGTCGCGAATGTAATCACACGCTTTGTGGACAGGGATAGCTGTGAATAGCAACACCACGTCGAATGACACCATAACTTCGTCGTCGGAAATTTCCATATTGGCTATTTCTTTGGCAAATTGTGAAGAGTTGAGGACAGAATAGCCATTGAGGTTCTGAATCGGCGATAGGATATCAGAAAGAAACTTAGATGTGTTGAAAAGGGCAGACCCGATGCTCGATAGATGCTCTATCAAAAACTTCGCTCTACAGACGGTTCTCCGCCTGCCATCCGGGGCTCTATTAAACATCATAAACCAGGATTCCCTCTTCGACCGATTGTATCGAGCATCGGGTCTGCCCTTTACAACACATCTAAGTTTCTTTCTGATATCCTATCGCCGATTCAGAACCTCAATGGCTATTCTGTCCTCAACTCTTCACAATTTGCCAAAGAAATAGCCAATATGGAAATTTCCGACGACGAAGTTATGGTGTCATTCGACGTGGTGTCGCTATTCACAGCTATCCCTGTCCACAAAGCGTGTGATTACATTCGCGACAAGCTGAACAATGACAGTACTTTACAATCTAGAACAAGCCTAAATACCGATGACATCATTTCTTTATTGGACTTCACTCTCTCCAATAACTATTTTGTCTACAATAACTGTATATATAAGCAGGTTCACGGTTGTGCTATGGGCAGCCCTGTTAGCCCTATTGTTGCTAATCTTTGCATGGAGGTGGTTGAAGAATTAGCCATCAACACCTCTACAGTTACACCAAGGATTTGGAAAAGATATATTGACGATAGCTTCGTCATCATTAAGAAAGACGCTGTCTCCTCCTTTCATGACACTTTAAATTCCATTGACCCAAAAATCGCTTTTACTATCGAAGAAGAAAATAATGGACAAATCTCTTTCTTGGACACCCTGGTTTCCAGGAAAAACGGTATTACTGTCATCGACGTCTACCGGAAACCGACACATACTGATAGATATCTGGATTATTCTTCTCATCATGAAATTAAACATAAAGTCAGCGCGGCCTCGACCCTCCTATTCCGTGCAGCCAACCTACCTAGCACTTGTGAAGGTAAAGCACGCGAGACTAGTTACGTTACGGAAGCATTGAAAGCCAATGGCTACCCACCAACGGTTATTTCCAACATTTTAAAAAAGAAGTCAGCCCCGACAACTCCTCCTCCGGAAGAATTAGTGTCCATGTTCTTCAAATGGGCCGATCCATCTGACACATCCCTGGGTTTCGCATGTCTTCCCTATATCCGCGGATTGGCTGAACCTCTCACCAGATTACTTCGTAAAAATTACATCCGTGTAGTAAGCAAACCAGCTAAAACGCTGCAACAAGAATTCCCTTCTCCTAAGTTTAGGCAGCCCCTGGATCTACAATGCAATGTTGTTTACAAAATCCCGTGTGCTGATTGTTGTTGGAGTTACGTAGGAGAAACTGGCAGATGTTTTAAAACCCGAAGAAAGGAACATCAACGAAATCTTAAAAATTATACTAGAGGCTCGAACATTGCCAACCATGCTTGGCAAAACAATCATTCAATTGATTTTGATGGCACTACCGTGATAGACAAAGGCAATTACCGTATTCGAAGAACACTAGAATCCTGGCATACTGCCAAAACTGTCGGCGCACACAATAATTCCAAACCGCTACCAAGACAATACTCTATCTTATTGTAATTCTTATTTTGTCCGTTTTTGTCCATTTTTAGCTTTTTTACACTTCTATTGTATTCTTGTGTTTAATCTTTTCACACCCTCCTTTGCATATATTTCCAATCATGCGCTTTCATTTCTTTTTATATTCGTTAAAGGCTATAGTATAATAGCCGAAAGCTTATATTTCTCTTAAACTTTTAAACCAGAGAACGCTTTTTATATTTTTTAATTAATATATATCATTGCTTAATGCATGCACTGTCATTTTTCAGGTCCCATGGAAAGAGACCTTAGGAAATTAAAAAGATGCCATGGAACATGCTCTACCAATTAAATATATGACGAAATGCCTACTGAGATTTGAATCCTGCCAAGAATATGACTCGCACACTACATTTTGCCTTACTGGTGTTGATGTAATGCCAGAGTGTACTGCATTTTGCCTTATTTTAACAGTCCCTTCCAACTTGAAAGCTACAGTTAGTAACAAAGTTAACATTATCGTCCCTGAGATAGGTCACCTGTCGACAACTGTTACCTTTAACAATCCCTTAAACTATTTTAAGTCTCAGTTACTAATAAGGGGAACAGTAGCATCCAGATGTATCGTCGAAGTGTGCGACGGTTACCTTTAACAATTCCTTTCTATTTTAAGTCTCAGTTACTAATGAGGGGAACAGTAGAATCCAGATGAATCGTCGGAGTGTGCAACTGTTACCTTTAACAATTCCTTTCTATTTTAAGTCTGAGTTACTAACAAAGGGAAAAGTAGCACCCAGATGTATCGTCGGAGTGTGCAACTGTTACCTTTAACAATTCTTTTCTATTTTAAGTCTCAGTTACTAATGAAGGGAACAGTAGCATCCAGATGTATCGTCGGAGTCTGCAACTGTTACCTTCAACAATTCCTTTCTATTTTAAGTCTCAGTTAACTAATGAGGGGAACAGTAGCATCCAGATGTATCGTCGGAGTGTGCAACTGTTGCCTTTAACAATCCCTTTCTATTTTAAGTCTCAGTTACTAATGAGGGGAACAGTAGCATCCAGATGTATCATCGGAGTGTGCAACTGCTACCTTTAACAATTCCTTTCTATTTTAAGTCTCAGTTAACTAATGAGGGGGGAACCAGTAGCATCCAGATGTATCGTCGGAGTGTGCAACTGTTACCTTTAACAATTCCTTTCTATTTTAAGTCTCAGTTAGCTAATGAGGGAACCAGTAGCATCCAGATGTATTGTCAGAGTGTGCTACTGTTGCCTTTCACGTTTCCTTTGTATTTCAAGTCTCAGTTAGGGTACTAATGAGGGGAACAGTAGCATCCAGATGTATCGTCGGAGTGTGCAACTGTTACCTTGAACAATTTCCTTCTATTTTAGGTCTCAGTTACTAATGAGGGGAACAGTAGCATCCAGATGTATCGTCGGAGTGTGCGACTGTTGCCTTTAACAATCCCTTTCTATTTTAAGTCTCAGTTACTAATGAGGGGAACAGTAGCATCCAGATGTATTGTCAGAGTGTGCGACTGTTGCCTTTAACGATTCCTTTCTGTTTTAAGTCTCAGTTAGGGTACTAATGAGGGGAACAGTAGCATCGAGATGTATCGTCGGAGTGTGCAACTGTACATGTTACCTTGAACAATTCCTTTGTGTTTTAAGTCTCAGTTACTAATGAGGGGAACAGTAGCATCCAGATGTATCGTCGGAGTGTGCGACTGTTGCCTTTAACGATTCCTTTCTATTTTAAGTCTCAGTTAGGGTACTAATGAGGGGAACAGTAGCATCGAGATGTATCGTCGGAGTGTGCAACTGTAAATGTTACCTTGAACAATTCCTTTCTGTTTTAAGTCTCAGTTACTAATGAGGGAAACAGTAGCATCCAGATGTATCGTCGGAGTGTGCGACTGTTGCCTTTAACGATTCCTTTCCATTTTAAGTCTCAGTTAGGGTACTAATGAGGGGAACAGTAGCACCCAGATGTATCGTCGGAGTGTGCAACTGTTACCTTTAACAATCCCTTTCTGTTTGAAGCCTCAGTTACTAATGAGGGGAGCAGTAGCATCCAGATGTATCGTCGGAGTGTGCGACCGTTACCTTTAACAATCCTTTTCTATTTGAAGTCTCAGTTACTAATGAGGGGAGCAGTAGCATCCAGATGTATCGTCGGAGTGTGCGGCTGTTACTTTTAACAATCCCTTTCTATTTTAAGTCTCAGTTACTGATGAGGGGAGCAGTAGCATCCAGATGTATCGTCGGAGTGTGCAACTGTTACCTTTAACAATTCCTTTCTATTTTAAGTCTCAGTTACTAATGAGGGGAACAGTAGCATCCAGATGTATCGTCGGAGTGTGCGACTGTTGCCTTTAACGATTCCTTTCTATTTTAAGTCTCAGTTAGGGTACTAATGAGGGGAACAGTAGCACCCAGATGTATCGTCGGAGTGTGCAACTGTTACTTTAACAATCCCTTTCTGTTTGAAGCCTCAGTTACTAATGAGGGGAGCAGTAGCATCCAGATGTATCGTCGGAGTGTGCGACTATTACCTTTAACAATTCCTTTGTATTTGAAGTCTCCGTTGCTAATGAGGGGAGCAGTAGCATCCAGATGTATCGTCGGAGTGTGCGACCGTTACCTTTAACAATCCTTTTCTATTTTAAGTCTCAGTTACTAATGAGGGGAGCAGTAGCATCCAGATGTATCGTCGGAGTGTGCAGCTGTTACCTTTAACAATTCCTTTCTATTTTAAGTCTCAGTTGCTAATGAGGGGAACAGTAGCATCCAGATGTATCGTCGGTGTGTGTGGCTGTTACCTTTAACACTCCCTTTCAATTAAAAGTTAGCTACTAATGAGGGGAGCAGTAGCATCCAAATCTGTCATCACAGTGTGTGGCTGTTGCCTTCTGCCTGGCAGTATCAAACAATGAAAACCAATAGTCAATATAATCAATAATAATCAATTCCAATTAATTGACTGGTTATGGAAATCAATACAGTTCAAAGCTTAAAATTTGAGTGACTATTAATTGTTATTGACTATCATTGATTAATATTGATTTTGATTGGAATTAACTCTCGGTTCATATTTGCACACAGCCTGTTAATAATTTATTGGCAAATGATAATAAAGTTTATTTTTTCTAAACATAGTTTTTAGGTTTAGCATTCCTTAGATCACTATTTACAAAGAACAGTTGACATCGTCATGCTAGCCGAGCTTGACTTATTACAGTTATACATTCTTTCCTTCACAGCTCCAGTTTTCTTTTGAGCCTGGTATTTTGCCTCTTGATTCTTTTCCTCATTAATAACTTTTCGTGGCAAAAGTCCGAGGCTAGACGAATATTTTCAAGCTTATTATTTTGATCTGAGTTTCATCATGTAAAAATCTTTCAAATATGTCTGAACTACTAATGTGGCTTAATATGTACATGTAACAAGTCATCCAATCAAAAGTGTCTCAACCTACATGTGCAGGATTTCTCCACGTTTAAACAAATGTCTCTGTTCTGTTCAGTTTGAGGTCTAATTGAAAAGTTACCAAAAGTACACCGTACATATAAAGGGCTGATTTAGACCGTACAACTTTGTTGTATGCAACACGCTGATGAATAGCCTACGATGCTACAGCTGTAGTTGTTTCATGCAAATAAAAGCAACAACGTTCTCACAACTGTCGTGCATGGCAAAAAAAGATGTTGGAGGATTTTGAAAAAAACCTTACGACAATCGTAGCCGGAGGCAATAATAAATGAAGTGAACTCTTTGCACTATTTCCAATAATATGCCAGAGAAGCATGTGCTACAACACTATTAATAAGAACAGAAGCAAAAATCAGACTATCTAAATAGGCCCTGAACTGCACATGTTGTGGTATTTTTTATCTGCTTTGTTGCCAAGGATTCCCTGTAAGACTTGGAAGTGATACTCTCAGCTTTTCACAAATGCACCTGAAAAAAAAAATAAAATAAACATAAATAAAATAACAGGGGAAATAACAAAAAAGTTGAAAAAAATTGCAATCATAATTATTGTTGTTCTCAAGTCACATTAATACCTTTACAGTTCCTCTCAGAGGAATAAGAGCAGCTAGAAGTGCATTACATGTAAGTGCCTTTGGTATGGCATCTACATGCACACCTTTTGCATGCTCTTATAATTACATTTACATACGTGCAGTCCCAAATAAATGCTGTATTTTTAAACACTGAAAAATACTATGTATGCTTAATCACGGAGCGAACCTATAAAGGGGGGCTGAGGTGTTCAGCCTGCCAATCACAAATCCCAACAGGCGCCGATGGGCGCATTCGATTGTTCAAGAAGGAGCGTACCTGGATTTAAGCATTCTTGCATTACTCAGAAGATTCAAGGCAATAAATGAGATGAACATTTGGTTTTTACACCGGCGAAATGGGCAAAGAATTCTTAGGTAATCTCATGAATGGAAATACAAGTCTATGTTTTCTCCCCCATATTTTAGCAACAACAGTTTTCCGAGGACAAAAAGATTCCAGAGACGAAAGACCAGGCACTATAAAAGGAAACCGAAACAACTCAGGCCGGTATGAAGATGGCTTTTGCTTAAAGCGGGCAACCAAACATAAAACAAACCAGATAGAAGTCTCTCCCTTCACAGTATAAAGACTTATAATAATATCGAACGGTTCAAAGTAACCCAAAACATTTGTGCGACAGCATTATAAATAAAATATAAAATCTGAAGACCGTTAATGAATGTAGACCAATTGTAATTGAGGCCGCATTTGAAAAATGTCGCGGCAATTTTACGCCTTCAAAAACTGTGAAACCGAAATAATTGTCAGGTTTAGGTCTTGGAGATGGATTTGTAACAGTTTTGGACTTTGGTTTATTTATAGTTTAGCAGACAACAAACTGTTCTGGTTTCTCCGTGCAACTTGAATTAATAGTATCTGGTTCAGATCAATATTTATTAGCTCTAGTTGAAATATTTAGACTTGCATAATTACAATGTTCTCGACTTCAGTTAAATTAAATTTAAGAACTTACTCTTGTTTGTACACAATCTATTTTCCTGCTAGGTCTTTTTATTCTACATGTATTTATTTGATATTCGGATAAACAAAAAATATTCTCCTTGTTATCCACTACGTGACTGTTACTTTGATGTCCGCGATGCATTACCGATTAACTTGGAAGCCAACCAAGCATTCAGAGGGGGCAGAGCTTTCCCTTGTTTAACTTTACAAGCCAAATAATCACTGAATGTAGAAGTCATTATTTCTTTAATGACCAAAAAGTGACATGTCATAAAGGTTATATTACATCGTAAATTCATAATTCCCAGTCATTCATGGTAGAAGAATGCTAACAAACAATAATTTATAGGTAAGTTGATAAAAATTTACACCCAAACTGGTTCACTTTGATTAAACAGAAGGTAATGTTGATTGAGAGATTTTAGAATGTCCGGCCACTTATTTACTTGTGTACCGGTATCAATGTTTTATGAAAAAAAGAGACCATTCTTATTCAGTGACATCCAAATGGATTGCCAGATATTCTAATTTAGCCTGTCAACCATAGGGTCGACTATAGCGTCAACTACCTTTCATTTGCTCACCAAGCCCAATCTTTTGAGGCCGTTGACAAAACCCGAATCGGACCGGACCGGATCGGATCGGATCGGACCGGACTCACAAAACCTGGATCGGGTCGAATTCTATTAAAGAAACTCAATCCACTCATTGAAAGTAGACGCATTTCAAATTCCCATTAAAGATGACGAAGAGAGATCAAGAAAGTGATTGCCATTGCACTGTTTTTGCTTTTTCTTCTGCATTCTGTCGTGAAGGCTTTTTGTTTATTGTTATGGTTTTACATTCTGTGAACTGCTTCATTACTTCAACTTCTGCATTATGAAGAGGAAACTTCTATAGCGTGTGCCAGAGTATGTACAATTAAGTCAGTACCGAATTGATCATAAAGTAACAATGATATCAAGATAACTCGCGTCTTTCTCATTCTTTATTTGGAACTTGAACCATGTACATATGATTACAAGGTTTTTAGAATGTAACCATAGCTACCTCACAGAGGGTAACAAAACGGAACTTAAAGCTCCTAGAATGGCGGTATGACAAGGATACCTGCTTTCGTTTTTTGTCCAGATTCTAGAACGGTGGAATATGAGATCTGTGCCGACAATTACGATAGCCTAATTCACACAAATGGTTTAGTGTTCGCGGTAAGCCCGAATGACGAAAATTGTGTCAAGTTTAATTTGAGCAAAAGGTTTTATTTCACCTTATCAAAACTGAAAAAAAAAAAGTGACCTACTAAGGTAATAAGTAGAGAATAGTAATTACCGGTACTTTAGACCTATTGAACAATGCAAGCTATCACCGTATAAGAAAACAATCCGTTTGCTTTCTAACATTAATGTAGGTTTGATTATTGAACTTGTTCCAGGTTTTCTGGAAAATCCTTTTCAAGTAATGACAGTATACTAGAAGTTTCTTTTCAAGTGACAGCCGTGTTCATTCAGAAGCATTATAGTTTCATTTCCATATTCACAATCAAAGTGTCTAATCAAATTATATTAGCTTTGCAAGCTTTTGCGTGCAAAAAGTTTCAAAGACGTTACAGTGAACACAACTATTCATCCACATTGTATAAAAGAATAAGTTAGTCTTTTTCTGTTTCATTTCAAAAATGTGATTTACCGTAAACCAAAGACAGTTCAAATGCAAAATTTCATTAGTTGTTATATGACAAAACAGGGTCTCAAACTGAAATTTTTTGTCCTTACTAATTTTATTTTTGTCACTGATTTTTGGAAGGGCGTAAATCGTTCAGTCATATGACCAATTTCTTCAATTTCTTTGAGATATAGAAAACCATGCCGACAGATAGTTTACAGGTAGATTCATTAATAGCTAAAATTTCAAGTAAAGGACGGCAAAAACGCGATCATTGTTACTTTAGGCTCTATTCCTCTTTGTCTTTCCGCTTGGATCTATCTCTCTCTCTCTCTCTAGAAAAACGTGATCGTTTAATGAAGTAGTTTAAATGCATAACAATAAACAGTCAGTCTTAACCACAAAATGGAGAAGGAAAAAGCAAAAACAGAGCAATGGCAATCACTTTCTTGATCTCTCCTTGTCATGTTGATCCAGAGATACCACTTGACCACTTTTAAATGGGAATTTGAAATGCGCCTACTTTCAATAAGTAGATATGGGTTTGTTTAATAGAATTCGATCCGATCCAGGTTTTGTGAGTCCGGTCCGATACGATCCAGATTTTGTCAGTCCGATCCGATCCGATCCGATCCGGTCCGATCCGGGTTTTGTCAACGGCCATCTTTTGACTGAGTTTGATTAAGGAACGTTTGTCTTGGGGCTACACTGTATATCAAGCTGTTGTCAAGAACATAACTTACTAACTACTTGACTACAACACAGGCATTCAGATCTATTCGACCTATTCACCTACTCAGAACTAAATGTAAAGAAGATCCTCGCAGTTATTAGCGATACCGGTGCAGCGCTCTAACCAATTGAGCTAACAAGCCAACTGGGAGTTGGTCATTAAATTGGTTCGTAATATATTACGGGTATATTAAGAACCAATTTAATGACCAGCTCCCAGTTGGCTTGTTAGCTCAATTGATTAGAGCGCTGTACCGGTATCGCGGAGGCCAGGGTTCGAATCCCGGCAAGCCTGATTTTTTCAGGCTTTCTTTTCGCAACTGCATAAGTTGCGTTAATAACTGCGAGGATCTTCTTTACATTTATTTCTTCATTACGCAGTTCAAGTATATGAATTTCATATATTCATAATTTCATCTTCATCTTTCCCGGGTATATTACGAACCAATTTAATGACCAGCTCCCAGTTGGCTTGTTAGCTCAACTGGTTAGAGCGCTGCACCGGTATCGCAGAGGTCAGGGCTCGAATCCCGGCAAGCCTGATTTTTTTTTCAGGCTTTCTTTTCGCAACTGCATAAGTTGCGTTAATAACTGCGAGGATCTTCTTTACATTTATTTCTTCATTCCGCAGTTCAAGTATATGAATTTCATATATTCATAATTTTATCTCAGAACTGTTATTCTACATTCTTCCAAAAATCCAACTTATTTGTTAAAATTCGAATATAAATGAAGCTCACTTTTTCCACAGGACATTTATGTCTGGACTCGACCGAGTACCTCAGCCCACCACACAAAACGGCCGCCAAACTACATGTACTAGCATCTATTCAAGAAATTTAAGATTAATACTGTACCTTTATGTAAGGGATGGTAGCTCTGCATTTAACCCCAAACTCTTCAACCACTGGAGTAAAAAGCTATCCATGTTTTACTTTCTGGCACACACAAACACGGAGAAAACCAACTACATTTAAACGACTCCGTGTTAGCATGCCAAATAGTCGCCTACCTTTCTCTTTGTATATGATAAGCAAAATATACCTTACTACTGTTACTCTGTCGCCTTGTTGCTCTGTTACCTTGTGACCTTGTCGCTCTGTTACGTTGTTACTCTGTTACCTTGTTGCTCTGTTACCTTGTTACTCTGTAACCTTGTTACTTTGTTGCTCTGTTACCTTGTTGCCTTGTTACTCTGTTACCTTGTTACCTTATTATTCTGTTACCTTGTTACTCTATTACCTTGTTACCTTGTTACTCTGTTACCTTGTTACTCTGTTTCCTTGTTACTTTGTTACTTTGTTACTCTGTTACCTTGTTACTCTGTTACCTTGTTACTCTGTTACCTTGTTACCTTGTTACTTTATTACTCCTTTACCTTGTTACCTTGTTACTCTCTTACATTGTTACCTTGTTACTCTGTTACCTTGTTACCTCGTTACTTTGTTACTCTGTTACTTTGTTACCTTGTTACTTTGTTACTCTGTTACCTTGTTACTCTGTTACCTTTTTACCTTTTTACTTTGTTACCTTGTTACTCTGTTACCTTGTTACCTTGTTACTTTGTTACTCCGTTACCTTGTTACCTTGTTACTCTGTTACATTGTTACCTAAGTACTCTGTTACTTTGTTACCTTGTTACTCTTTTACCTTATTACCTTGTTACCTTGTTACTCTGTTACCTTTTTTGTTACCTTGTTACCTTGTTACTTTGTTACCTTGTTACCTTGTTACTCTGTTACCTTGTTACCTTGTTACTCTGTTACCATGTTACCTTGTTTCTTTGTTACTCTGTTACTTTGTAACTCTGTTACCTTGTTACATTGTTACTCTGTTACATCGTTACCTTGTTACTCTGTTACATTGTTACCTTGTTACTCTTTTATTTTGCTACCTTGTCACTTTGTTACTCTGTTACCTTGTTACCTTGTTACTTTTTTACTTTGTTACTCTGTTACCTTGTTACTCTGTTACCTTGTTACTTTGTTACCTTGTTACCTTGTTACTTTGTTACTCTGTTACCTTGTTACTCTGTTACTCTGTTACCTTGTTACCTTGTTACTTTGTTACCTGCCGCTCCTGACCAATTCAGCCGCTCCTGACCAATCAGAACTCCAATGCGTTACCTGTTGCCACACTAAGCGTGCCAAATCGCGTTCTTTTGGCCAATCACAATTACAAACAATGGAAAACCAAAGCAATGTGTGAAATCATGTTAGACACTCAACTGAAAGAGGCTGTTCTACCATACAAGTCAATAGTGCCTTTCGCGCGCTCTTATTGGCAACTTGAACTCGGGAAAGTGATTGGCATCCACCTCCCGACACTTTTTCTAGCCTCTCGCGCGAAGTTTTCTTCAGTTTTTCAGAGACAAATGGCTATTTGTATTTGGCTATTTCATTTCTGTGGTATAAAGTGGATTAATAGTTGAATTGAACTGCAGCTGAAATGTACATGTGAGCTACAGAGGTTGGTTTCCATACGGTTGCCTTCTTTTCTTTTAATTTTTTAAAATTTTAATTTTTTTTTAATTTTTTAATTTTTTTAGTTTTTTTAATTTTTTTTAATTTTTTAAAGTTAAACCAGTGAGCAGCACTTCTGCGAACTACTTGAGTTGTAGAACTTTTTTATTTCTCCTACGCGTTTCGTGTGACTAGCGCACACTTCTTCAGGGAGTTTTTTTGAGGGTTCCTGCAGGGGGATGGGGGGTACAAATCCCATTTCCCAGACCAAATTTTGCCCAAATCCCATTTCCCAGTCCCAGTGCCACAATTCCGAATGCATCTTAAAAGTAGTGAAAATGAAA
Source organism: Siderastrea siderea (assembly GCA_964030785.1). Lineage (NCBI taxonomy): Eukaryota > Metazoa > Cnidaria > Anthozoa > Scleractinia > Rhizangiidae > Siderastrea > Siderastrea siderea. Next base: position 18,360,361 of record OZ034966.1, read on the forward strand.
GCAGTTAACTAAATATGGCAACATTGTTAGGCGAAATGTATTCGATTTCAACAGTTGCAGTTTGAGTAGCACCCGCATTCGTTTCTGCCATTTTAAATAAGCTTTAATGGAGCACATGGTTTGACCTGTTAGGCGCATGCTCATAGTAGGAACATCGACCATGTCTACCGTTGTGCAACCAAATCGCTGATTCAGTAAGTGCAGTAAAAAATCAGTGCTGAAATCGGGACACAACTACATTGGTTTGACATATGTTGATTTTCAAATATTTTTAGGTCTTATCCTAGGCAATATTTTGTCTATTTTGTCTGTGTTACCTGTTAGTGACCACACTGGATTAGCTGACTTTTCTTCGTCCAACTTTTTACAGATGAAACTAGGGAGACAAGACAAGAAATTTCTATCATTTGTAAGTAAACGCAAATTAACCATTTATTCTTTTAGTACTATTGCTGGTGATTTCGTCTTCAAAAAGTCGCAGATTTGCAAATATCTGAATTCAGATAAATATTATTTAAAAAGGTTAGTTTAATACGTTTTTTTTTCCTAATTCGAGGTTCCACAAACACGCGCTGGCTTACCAGAGCAGACGTTGTGGTCGCCGTAGGGGAGGAGAGAGATGGGTATTTTAGCGTCGTTTACCCTTTAGATACCAGCGTCAGAAGAGGTGGAGAGATTATCATCGAAGGAGATTACTCAAGAGCTTCTTTCCCGCCTGGCACAAAGGTCTCATTTGCTGCTGTTAACGAATCAGTAGAAGAGGAAACGAATGAAGAAAATCTTGCTTTTCTTACCCAGGATCATGAAGGATCACAAAGGAGTGCAACATCAGAAACAGGTATTTCTTGACATCGCCAAGCCATTATTTCAGATGTACATTTTTTTAAATGAGATTTTTATAGCCTGGGTATATGCTTAATAACGCTTTTTAAATCAAAAAAGAGTTTTTTTAAGAGGGTAGACTAGGCTGCCCTAGTCGTGATTGCTTCATTGCCAGCTTTACATGTATGGCAACCAAAAAAGGAAGTTATTCTATAGATCGGAAACTGAAGAAAATTGCGAAATGGTTCATAAAACGCTTCATACCACTATGACAGCAAGAGATAAAACTTTACCAGCCATGTATCACCCGAGGAGAATTATGACTATTTTTAGGCTGAGATGTTACGTCATGATTCGGTTTAGATTCAAGTGGAGAAGGCGATGAGCAACGAATGCAGCTAGAACAAAAAAGACAAAAAGCGCTCTCCAAAAAGAAAGGTAGGAAATATGAACAATAAAATATATTTTTTATTAGCTCACGTAATTAACCACAGCTTTTAGGAAGAGTAAGTTTTCTGAAAAAAGTGAAAAAATCTTATCTTGCGTTACGATATCAACATCGGGAAACAACAACAACTTACGATTGAGTGTATTTCAGAAAAATAAATGATTTAAATTTCTTTCTTGCTGTCATGAGGACGCAAGGGCCTTGATAGGGCTCACTGTTAAGTGTTTTGGGGCACGATATTTTACTGTTATTAACTGTTTGTTCCTTTGTATAAGAAATTCCAGTTCACTGTCACAATACATCTTACATACTAAATAAAATGGGAAAAAAAAACAAATACTCCAACATAAGAAGTGAACTAACATCATACCAAATTGATTAAATAAATAAAAATAGATGTCGCTGTCCGCGCGAAAGTGTTTAAGTATTGCTGTAGAGCTTTTATTAGCAATTCTTTAGAGATTTGTTTTTTTTAGTCTTGATAATGGTGTCATGGAGACGCTGAACACAAATATAATGTTAGAATACACGGTCCCTAAATAAGGGAAAGCCGGACTCTTAAAGTAAAAGTTAACAGCTTGTTTCACGTAATTTCAATTTAACATACCTTGGAAATAATGGGCCGGTTAATGGTTATTCAATCAAAGTTTAGACGAAGTTTAACAAAACCACGGTCTAAGTCGATTTCAATTTGGCATACCCAAATATGTAAGCCTTCTTTGCCATAATAAATGACAAGCAGGCATGCAGTAGAGACTACTACGACATTTATTTCTTATAAATAATCCACTTTTAAACATATGTAAAGGTTTTTTGTTCCCTTAAACCACGGTCTTAGTTAAACGTCGTTTAAATAATGGGCCCAATATTATACAATTATATCATCTTCACCTGTTTTTTTTTTCCTATTTACATGGCACCCGTGCCAACGCCCTTTGTGAAGTGGAGGATATTGAGAAAGAGTTAAGTTTAAATACGAAGAAGGTATATTTTATTGTAAAAACCGCGCAAGTAAAAGTTAGTGCATTTCACGCACTCTGATTGGATCCTTAAAATCGGGATAGTGTTGGATATTCACCTCCACTTCGGTGGATGTATATAATTGGTAAATCCAGATTTGAAAACAAAAACAAACATATAAGTATTTTAATATGTTTAACAATCTCTAAATATAAAGACAAAAAGCAGATGCACCTGAAATTGGTTGTGAATATATACCGGTATCTAACATAGTTTATGAATTTATCATAGCCTCTTGATAACGAGATTGGTCGCCGCTCAAGGGCTACAGAAGGTAAGTAATTTTCTACTTTTAAAGATGTAGAAATTAAAAAGACAAAAGAAAAAACAAAACACACGCACGCAAGCGTGACATGTCAGTGTTTTATATTGATCTAGACAACTATTCCTTTATTTATGTAGCGTTCATCAGTTCATGCTAGTAATTTAGATGTACTGGGCAAGGTAAGAGCACGTAAACTCGATCAGAACTCACGGACAACCCCGGCCTCCTAGCATTCGGACCATTTCATTGATAACCACAACCTTCTTCATTGTAAGCAGTTTCTGGGGTATTGTATTATTATTATCATTGTAACTACATACTCGTCGACTTCTGTTGTCGAGACCGTTAATTTATGTAAATAACACATTTTAAAACTGTATTTTCTGTTCTTTTCGTGAAGATTTTTTAAAAAACATTGCTAAAGAAAGTATCGCCTTTTATTTAGAAGAAAACGAGGGAAGTTAAATTCAGAACCGGAAATATACTTTTAAATTAGAGCTAATACGATATAATTTCTTTACAGGGCAGAAGGAAAGTAAACGACGAAAACGAAGATGAAAACCAAAGAAAATCAGCTGTGCTTCTTCGTATTGTAATGAATGTCATTTATTACGATTGATTTTTTTTACTTTGAGATCATTTCAATAACTTTGCGGGAATGGAAGAAGACTGTTAAGCCGAGAGAAATACAGATTTAAGATACCTCCAAATGGATGTATGCTGCGTTGTCAGTAGTAGAGAATAATAAATCAACATTGTTTTTTTCATTCCTTATTCCATTTGCTGTCAGCCAATTTAAGTTCATATTTTACAGAAGATATATATCTACCTAGATTGTTAAAACCGCACCGGTGTTTTGGTAAAACGTTGGAAGAATCTTACTATTCATAGCAATAAAACACTGCTATGTGCAAAACCTTCAGCCTAGTTTGTTGATTATTTTACATTAATTAACGTCGTACAGTTTATACATACACACCTAATTATATTTTGATGCTTCTGTTACCTCAAACCAAGAGACTATAGGTAAAACGCACACGAGCCATGGAGGCCGACACGGCCGGATCTTATATCCCAGTTTCTGCAGTATGGCAACTGACTGAGAGTATTGCTACTCCCCCGTGGACGGGATGCTAGTCCATCGCAGGGTTACCCCCACCAGTATGTTGCCAGCACCCATTTATACAATTGGGTGGAAAGGGACAATGTGGAGTAAAGCTTCTTGTCTAAGGAAACGGCACGATGGTAGGGACTGGGCGTCGAACCACCGACCTTCCGATCTAAAGTCCAACGCCCAGGCCGCGTATACCACCGCACCCCAACAAGTGATTATAGCTATTACTAAATTTTGCAAATATTTATACATACATCTACATTGCTCCCTGAACAATCTCCTGGGATCTGTAAAGTACATTTAGTACATGTACTGTGGTGTAGACAAAATGAAAGTTTGGTTTACATTCACCATAGCTATATTAGTGTAAATTTATTGTTTATGAGCCATTTATTAATTTTTATTTGAATATTAACTTTTTCATCAAGGTTCTACGGATATGTGCACATTGTATCAGTATGTACCCCCAGTTCTACAGCAAAACAGTTTCTTGATGTACATTGGACACATCAAAGCAGTGCATCACAGTTGATCAGGTAAATTACTCAAACATATACATTAGAATCTTCTTTGTTACAATTCAGTTTGTATTGCTTAGATCTGTTTTCTTTAAACACAGTACGTATACAGTGTAATGGGCTTTGGCTTGCCCGTAATTCTTTTAGAGATTATGACAGAATGATTCATGTCATTTGCAGGCAATATCTCCTTGGTGATCAGTGCTTGAATTATTAAGACGTGAATATTAGATGATAGAGAGTAATAGTGTAAATAATTGCTGAGATTGGTCATGTGTTAACCAGAAGAGTGTGCTCAACATGAAGCACTTGTGGGACAAGGAGAACATCTAAGTAATCCCTACCTGAAGTCAAACCCATGACCTTCTGGACTCCAGCTGAAGGCTGTAACTACGATGTACATGATTGAACTAAGCTAACAGAAACCTGGTAGTGAGGTAAGGTCATCTTACTAGGTTCATACTGTATCATGTTCTGCATAACTGCTAGAAAGGGCAGTATTGAAGGCATCCTGACTGTATGGTGACCTTGTACATGTAAGTAATGTCCTGCAATATAACTCACTTCTAGAGTCATGCGTAAGTTGCATGTACAGTTGAAACTCTCCTTGTGACCACTCTCATAAGCAGCCAGCTCCTGTTACAACCAGCATTACAAAACCCCATTTGAATTGTCACTTAAACTCTGTAATTTTAAGAAAGCTCTTGTAAGCGACTGCGACTGGTCTTTTCGTTTGTTTTTAAGTTCTCGTACATGTAAGCGACCACTCAGTCAAAGCTTTAATAAAAGCATACACTTCTTGATGAAATTTAGAGTAATACATAACATACGCCCTTATGATTCATTGACCAGAGCATCTGCGAACCTCTTCTGTGATAGGCAATTAATGGTTACTAATAGTAACCATTAACATAACTCAAGCTTCTTGCCAAAAGCTCTCGCAAGCGACCACCCTCTATTGTTTCAACATGTGGTCGGTTGCGAGAGTTCATTCTTGTAAGCGACCAGCTCTAGTTGCGACCACTTTTTTGAATTCCCGAGGTGGTGGCTTAACAGAGCTTTACCTGTACATTCTGTGCAGTGTATGATACATGTAGTGGTTATAGGTCCTGGCTGGTGTAGGGAACTCCTCGGTTCAGCTTCTTTTGAGTCTTATTCCATTTCAATTTACATACATCTACATGTACACTCATAGTCACAACCACATTAGATCACTAGAGGCTACACTGTAAGTGTATGAGAAAACAGGGTTAAAACTACAATAGTATCATACATCGTATTTCTTTGAATCTGGGCTTTGAATGTCATGTCTTACCATCTTCATTCTTCAGATAGCTCAACTTGTTATACCACCATACGACCACGCCGACGCAATGTTCTAGAAAATGTATTGGCAAGTTGATGTGTGTAGGGCCCGGTGGGTTGATGCAAGGCGATCCTAAGAAAGCCCCCCGGCCTCGCACACATCATCTGTTCATTCAGCACGGGCTGCACTTTAATTTTTTTTTGGCTACTTACACAGGCAAGCATTTTTCCAAATTTTCCTAAGATATGAAGCATGAAGATGGTGGTAATGATAAAACACTTAGTGACAGAGTTAGGTCGGGCCAAATGGGAAACATCTTTGGACCTAAAGCCAAATATTTTCCTGCCCAGCCAATAAGTACATATTATTTTTGGAACCTCATACATGAAAATGTGAAACCATCAGTACTTGTATGTATTCACTGACTACAATGTACATGCTCTTTAATCATGATGTACTAGAAAATTCTATTCTGATCAGTGTTTTCAGGTTTTGAAAAAGTCTATCACCATAATGCTTATGTTGACATCACTCAAGGGATACATGCATTTGGCTTACCTTTACATTTCTTTCTTATTGTGCCACTCCAATCTTTGGAACCCACTACTTGACTGCTTAAACTGTACAGTGTAATTGTATATTTACATGTACCTTACATTTTATTGAAAATTAACATTGCAACCTAATAATGTTGAGTGTATGACAGGCCTAGAATTTAAAACAAATTTTCCTAGGACCACAAGTATAAGGCCACTAGAAGGACTGAACTCAGAAGATTGTTAACAGCAAGTGAAATAAGGGCAGCCAAAACAGATAAGATCTACAGGTAAAATCAGTGAAGGTCTTACTTAATTATAGTTGCATTTAGTTTTGCCTCATACACAAACATAAAAGGTACCTGATATTGAATATTTTTAACTCATATTGAAGATCTGTCGCAAAATAGACATTCCAAGGTACAGTACCGCTCAAAGGAAAGTTACCGCCCTCTCGCGAGACGCGAATCGCGTCGCGCGCTACGCGATACTCGTAGCACGCGAAGCCCTAAAAACTGTAAGTATTGTAGCATTGTAAATCTCTCGTAATTTTGATTGCCTATTGTAAAGCGAACGCCCATTGATAACGATCATTGAACGATCGGAGAACTCGGCGCCATTCGCGTCGTTTCAAGCAAAACTAAGAACTGCTTTGCGAATTCCAAGTGCATGAATTTCACATGTACATGCAAGTTTACATCAGATTAATGCCAACAGCAATTCTAAACGAAAATTCTTTGTATGCCTTAACATCAAAAGACATTAAACGAATGGAAAGCAAATCTACAAATTTACCGAATGATCGATCGAACCACATTCTTCATCGAACAATTACCGCTGCACACACAAGGCTTCTAATTTCGCTTCGACAGGTTATTCGACAAACGTATTTTGTCACCGAAATCTGCTGGATTAGTTAACAACTAATACATGTATTTCGTGGCTCTCGTGTGTTTTTAAATTCGATAGTGATCTGTCGAAATTGGGACAAAAACTTGCCGATCGTTCGATCCGAAGCGCACACTTCGTGCTTTGTCAACAAAGGACACAAAACGCTTGTCAACTTTCTTCGGCATTTATATTTTAAATCGATAGAATCAAGTTTTATAGTGAATGAAATTTCGAAAGCGATGTGTGAATAGGCTGTGAGTTAACAAATTGCCCTCGAAAGTTCTTGATTTTGGACGGTTTTACTTTATTGAAGGGAGTAGTATATAGAGAGTCAGACAAATACCACCTGATTCTCAGCCTTTTATTTTCGAATTTTAAACCCCCCACCATAATAAACAAGCTCCTTTGCTTGCTTGTTCATTATGTTGGGGGGTTTAAAATACGAAAATAAAAGGCTGAGAATCAGGTAGTATTTGTCTGACTCTCTATATACTACTTATTAACTGAAATAAACCACCCAGCATTCAAAAAAGAAGAAAATATTAAAACAAAGCATCTCGTATTATTTTTAAAAACTCTTTCAATTAGATAAACACAAATCTTGCATCATATCAAAAAGTTTCTCAATTAGAGTATTACATATCTTTGTTATATCCAAGTTGCAATGTCTATACTTAACATAAACATTGAAGAACTTTTGAAAGAACTTGATCCAGCAACGTTACAAGCCTTAGAGCAATTACTTGCAGAGGACGCTCCTGCTGTTCGAAAAACTATTCAGAACATATTGAATGAACCTATTTCTGAGAAAGTGGAGAAGAGTTTAGATAAACCTTTAATTCGTAAAACTTTTCAACCGACCGCTCCTCCTCGTAAAAGAAGGGGGAGAAAAATACAACAAATTTTTGAGGAATTTTGATCCAATTTCTCGAGAAAACATCCGAAAAGTTACAAACTATCAGAATGAGATTCTTGATTTATATGATAATACCGAATATGAGGGAGAAGAGGTAAGAGGGCGCCGTTTCATTCGATGGCGCTTCATTCGAGACCTTGAAAGAGATCTTACATCCGATTTCATAACAAAAATACGAGAGAAAGTTAACACATCTTTTTACGTTAGACATATTTTTCCATATCAGCTACGTAATGTTGATGACAGTTCCTTAATGGTGATGTATATTAGCAAAGGTTCGCCTTGGTTTGAACGTTTTTCTGATGCGGAGAAATGGTTGAGTGAGCGGGAGAAGGAACGACTGGACCCTGACAACATAAATAGATCGGACACAAAATGGGTGTTTGAAAATCACTTCAATGTTGATATAAAGGTGGTGCTTGATCGTCAACCACTTTTAGGTACAGGGCCATTACCAGATTGGCTGCGTAACCTTTCACATAACCGTTCGATGCTGGCTTTAGACACTTTTAAAGACAACTTATGTTTATGGCGATGTATTGCGGTACACCGAGGTTCAAGACCAGATCGAAGTACAACGGCAGCACGGGAGCTTGCAAAGAGTTTTTTCAATCTCATAGCTATCCCACAAGATTGCCGAAAAACATCTTTAGGTGAACTTGATGAGGTTGAAAAACATCTTAATAAAAAACAAATTTTCACAGATTGGTTGGGAATCTGTGTATATGAGCCTGAACGTATGGAGGATGGTGAAGTGGTATGGCATCTTAGAAGGAAACCACCAGCCAAATTAACAAATATTTTGACAACTGGAATATACGAAGGGCATGCTTTCGTTATAAAAGATATTACGAAGCTTGCAAAAACTTATGCATGTGTTCATTGCCGTTCAAGATTTACTAAAGCTTGCAACCTTCAACGGCATATCCAAGCATGTTCACAAGGAAAAACGGTGATTGAATGTCCGACCGAAAAAGTTGAAGCACCACAGACTGCTTTTGAGAAAGCCTTTTATCCAAAACATTTATCTTCTCCAGAATCTCTTCGCTGGCTTGAACAAGAAGCAGCACTTCGTAAAATTCACATTCACCACGCTGCTTGCGGGCATGGAGGTGAAAGATGGGTTGAGCGTGCTCCTGTAGACGGTTATAACCATGAAACGAAGACTGTTTTTCAATATCATGGATGTCACTGGCATGGATGCCGAAAATGTTACCCTCATGATCGAAATAGAATTATTACTCATCATGACCAAACACGAGAAGATAGATTTAAAGCAACTGTTGAACGTACACAAAATCTTCGAGCTGCTGGCTACCATGTAATCGAGGCATGGTCTTGTGAAGTAGGAGAAATAAATATTGAGTTACCAAAGACTCAAATACAAAGTTATCCACACGCTATATTGTATGACTTCGAAGCATACGGAGATAAACATCAGAGGAAAGAACCAACAGGAATGTTAACTATCGAAAATACACACGTACCAATCTCTGTTAGCATTGGTGACACTTTAGACAGAGAACCTACCTGCGGAGCTGGTTCACAAGTTTATGGAAGAACTAGAGAGGCGTGGTAAAAACATTAGGACCAAAGTTAGAGCAGCGTTTATACCTGACGATATGAATATGCTTACAAAAGCAAAGCCCATTAAAATAGAAGAATGGTGTAATCAAGTACCAGTTCTTGGTTTTAACTCTGGTAGATATGATTTGAATCCTATCAGAGAGCATTTTGCGGAAAGCTTATCTGATACAACTGGTAAAGTAAGAGTAGCAAAAAATGGAAACAAGATCATGTTCATTCTGACGAACAACTTTCGCTTTCTCGACATCATTAACTACTTAGGTCCAGGTACCAGCTATGAGAAATGGGTGAAAGCCTATGAATGTAAAACTGTAAAATCGTGGTTTCCTTACGATTGGTTTGACTCACCTGAAAAACTTGATTTTCAAGGACTTCCGAAATATGAGGATTGGTATTCGAAGCTGAAAGGCGGTTATGTTCTCACACGGGATGAATGGGATGGGTGTCAGCGTCTGTTCAAAGAAAAGGGTATGTGTACTTTCGCAGACTGGCTGCGTTACTACAATAATCTCGATGTAGCTCCTGGCCTCGAGGCTCTGGAAAAGATGCGTGCTTTCTACACTGATAAGGGAATCGATATTTTGAAAGACGCTGTAAGTATCCCAGGTGTTAGTTTACATTACTTGCTCCGCGGATGTGTTGAGAGGGGCGCGGATCTTTACAGCCCGTGCAAAGAAGCGTATGAGATACTGAAAGAAGCTGTTGTTGGTGGTCCAAGCCTTGTTTTCACAAGATACCATGAAGTTGGAGTCACGGAGATAAGGTCTCATCGAATAGCGGAACCCCGTCTTTGCAAAAATATCGTGGGTTACGACGCCAATGCTTTGTACTTATCAACCATGATTAGAGACATGCCTTGTGGAAAGGGAAGGGTCGTGCATTATAATAACGAAGCTGCCTCTACCATACTAACACAAAGGCTCAAAGAAGGAAAATGGTTTGGATTTGCAGAAGTCGATATAGAGATCCCAAAGGCCCTGTGGCCAAAATTTGAGGAGATGTGTCCATTCTTTTACAACAAAGAGGTACCTGTTGAAGCTGTTCCGCAGCATATGCTTGATTACCTGAAGCGCACGAAGCGGAACCGCGGAGACGGAAAGAAGTTAGTGGGAGCATTGTCTGCAAAGATATCCACACGACCACGTCTAACCTCGACATTATGTTTCGAAACCAGTTGATTCACAGCGCCCATAAACTCACGACCAGGATCGACCTGAAGCAGTTTCGGCCACTTCAAAGGACCACGACTATAAATCCGTTCCAGAGCAGCTGCGACTTCTTTAGCCTCTTTTGTGGTCAACGGTTCGGCCTCTTTGTATCGAGAGGCCACATCTACCACTGTGAGGGCATATTTAAAAGTTTTACGGGAGCGTGGTGGGCGATCGTGTGGGAGATAACAGAAGATCGGCTTGGTGAACTTTGTTTGGAACAGGAACATCACATTTCGGTCTTGGAATGTAACGTGGGGCTGGTAAATAAACCTGCCAAAGAGCTTGCTTCATCAACCAGTTTTGAGCCACAGCTTCCGAGACTTTCGCTGCCTGGGCTAATTTTTTAATCGCTGCAAACCCTTTCCAATACCCTTGCGGGCTGTAATAAATTTTTGACAACTTATTGAAAATACGCGAGCTCATTGTATACCATACACACAAAAAAAATGAACAACCCATTTGGTTGTTTGCAAGGTGTGAAAATTTGTCGAAAATGATTCAAGAAATGTTGCAGAAAAGAAATGAAATAAGCCTGTTATCAAATAGGATTGATCATTGTCCTTCATGCAAGGAGCAACTAGTTTATGTGGTGAATGAGTTCTGTCGTGAATGTCCAAAATGTTGTAGTAAGAGTGTTTGAATGTGATGATGATGATGAACAGTTCCAAGAAGAAAATCGGGGAAGAAGTTCCACTGCGCCTCCTACGACTAATTTTCATTTAAGAAATGTTTTTCGGAAATGGAACATTGACAAAATGTTTTCTTCCAGCGAAGTCGCTTTTCTAAGTATTGTTATTGCTCAATTTCAGGGTAAAACCGGCAAGTCAGTGAACTACCCCTGTTTTCTGTGCAATTATTTTGAAAAGGTACCTTCTGAATGCTGGCCCAATAAAAAAGAAATTATGGAATCTGTTTCTCATCACCTTCCTAAAACCTTAGCAAGCAGGCGGCGCGCAAAACAGGAGTTTGAAAAGTGGTGGTCAAACAATTAAGGTTCTTCATACACATTTTCATATTTGCCAGTTTTTGGATTTTTCACCAAACGCACGACAGTACCTTTTTTTGGATGAGTCCAAAATTTCTTGCTTGTGATACCAGTTGGTCCCGTGAAAGCATTTTTCGCAATATCACCTTTCCAATACCGATCGAATACAGGTTTTGTGGAAGGAATCATTTTTTTTGTCAAAGTTTCAGCAAATTTCACTACTTCCAACGGTTTATCCAAAACACCAGTCCCTTTTTGTTGTTTCAAACCCAACCCTAACTTTTGTTTAGCATTGATTGTATTTCTTGCAGCCGCATGACCCCACTGCCTTTGTTTGTAAGGAACTGCGTCAAGAGCCTCACCATTTTTTTATCCGCTTTGTGTTTGCATTTTTTGAGATTTTCACCATATTTTTTTTTCACGGTTGGAACAAACATCATAATCAACAACATGTTGCATAACAATCGCATCTGTTGCACCTGTTGGTGGTTGATATATTTCCAGAATTTCACCCGTTTCTGGATCGTAGTTCACCTGCTTTTCAAGAGGGTTGTATGGCCCTGTGTAATTATGCCCTGGTAATGTCCAACCCTTTTTTGGTTTCGGAAATTTTCCAGTTGCTGCGGGTATATCAAACCCAGCTCCATCCAAATCAGGTCTGTCAGTTTTGTAACGTTGGTTTGGTTGAACTTTAGTTGAAAGTTGATCTAACATTTCACTTCCAACTTTTTGAATGACTGGGCGGGCTTTGTCAAGAGTGTAATTTATTGCTTTCTTTTGCAGTTTGGGGTCTCTCATTGCTTTTTTCGCAAGATATGGGATTCCTTTTCTAATAGCTAGATCACCCACCGCCATGGCAACGTCGCCAAATATACCACTGCCCTCCGCGCGGGAGGGCTCACCTAGTTTCCCGGCATTAAAACGTGTTTTTGTTATTCCGCAACTAGCGCGTTTTGCCTTTAAGAGTTTTCGATTGTTTTTTGTGATTACAACTTTTTCACTTCCCTACACATTGGGCGTGTGCCGCTTTTCTTTCACACAGTACACTTCCATTGTATATATCTTATGAAAAATAACTTTTCACTATTTCCTCGTTTCGAAGTAAATCGTTGGAGAACATTGTCAAAACATCGACGAAACTTGTTTCTTTATTTCTTTCGTTTAAAAAGAGAAGGCAGTAGTAACCACATCTCACACTTTGTTCCCATTGAATTTGGTTATCATTTCTGAAAAAATGTGTCATCCCGTGCATTGACATTTCTTGTTCCCATTCTAAAGGTGGTGGAAAACAAAATGAATCGAAATACTCGTAAGTACCTTTGTCTTTGGCAGGCCAACAACATACCCAGTGAGTTCCCAAACTTCCAATATCATCCAAGTTGATAATACATGGAGAATGAAACAAAGGTTTTGTTTCATTTCTGCTAAAAATACCTTTTATTGGAATTCGTAAAAGTTGCACCATTTTCTCAAGTCAATGTTGGATAGAGGTTTATCTTTAAATTTCATTTTTTTTTTAAATAATGATCCTCCCAAGTTCCGAAAAAAGGTGGAGGTTGAATTTGCATTCCTTTACCTTTAGGAGGTGGTGGTAAAGGTGGTGTCCGTCGTTGTCGTGAGCGTGGTGGTTGCGTGTGCATACCTTTTCCGATTATTTTTCTGACTAAATCAAGGGCTAAAGGTACTCCGATAGACGCCAACATACCAAGGAAGCCGCCGTATTGTGCACCGCCTCCTTTTACTAAACCTTTTCCAACAAGATATAGTTCTTCCGCCTTTTTCTGAGTAGGAGTCATTTTCTGGACAAGTTTATAAAGCTCAATTTCCTTCGTTCCAAAACCGTTTCCGAATATCTTTTTCAGCACCTTTTCAGCACCGAAACTCAAACCTGCACTTGCTAATGCACCAAGGGCTGGTTTTATCAAAGGTCGTGCCAAACCAAGCATACAAAAAAAACAAATTTTCACCACGTTGCGCAGTATTTTGAATCTGTGTCTGGCTTAATTTTATTTCCATTCCTTTACCTGCCGCTGAGGTTTTCTTCAGTCGCGAGATTTGAGTAGCAGTGAGAAGTATTTCGTCACCGCGCCCAATTTGTCCCGGTTTAACTTTCAGAGTAACAGCTGTCTTCGAAACATAAGCTTTTTGAAGTTTCTTTTTCTGTCCATCAGTCAGTGCGATTTTCTATGGAAAGTGCTCATCGTGCGTGTATATTACATTCAGAATTTTTTTATTTGTCTAGACGGCGACAAGCTCATTACCAATTTGCTTCAGCACGAATTCTTTTTCATTCAAAACCAAGGCGAAGATCACATAATCTTGAGCGTTAGCGGCTTCATTTAGTCTGTAATGGAATTCGAGTTTTTCGAGTCGCCTGTCACACTTTCTTTGGTGTTTCGTAGGTCAAAGTAGATAATTGGGTACAACTTCTCAAAATTGGCAAGCTGTAGCTGAACGCCGGAGTTGTAGTCGTTCTTTCTGTATCTGATATTGATCAAATCATTCAAAATTCTTATTTTAAAGTCATGGTCGTAATCAAGCTCAGGGTAAAATTTTGTGCCGTACTGAAGCCGGCAAGTGTCCAATCTTGCTGAGTCATCACCATCGATATCAAATGTGTCAAAGGTGTAAGGGTGTACCTGTAAGCATTTTGTTTCCGAGTTTGTTGAAAAAATACAAAGACATGCTTGGGGTCTTTTACCCCAGGTGTAATCAACCACGTACCATTCGCATCCCTTCGGGAGCTGCTGCTATGCAAATTTTCATTCAGGTATTTCCATTGGGTTGGTTTCAAGAAATTTTCATTGGCCAGGGTCTGTCCTTTACCAGTGAAATGTAATTGTGGGGTCCACAACTCAAATTTACGGACAACAATTCTTCGAGCTGTTGCGTTGTTTTGAAAAATCATTTCTTGGTCGTTTTGCAGTTCAATTTCAAACTCAAGTTGTAACGGTGGCAGCAGCTTGTCGGAAAGACTTTCGAAGAAGGAGTATCTGTTCAAAGGGATAATGGTCTGAACTATCAAACCTCCATGTGATAGAATCGCCCTTGCCTGCATTCCAACGTTCGTCGCATTGCCATCAGTCACTGTGGTGGCGTCAGAGTCAAGATACCAAAATTGGCTTTTTGCAACGCTTCTCGAAAAATCGTCTGAAAAATCAAGCAGACTTTTGATGAAAATACCTTTGTGGATATTGTCTGCCTCGTACAGTTTTTTCCCCGCTGAACTTAGTTTCAAACTTTTGATCAATGAAAGAGAACCGTTGATCGGAGCTGATTGAGTGTCAGCACCAATGTTGGCTCCGTCTGCTTTAGCTTCAAACTTAAAATCGACGCTGAAATAAGCGTTGTACCAGTCATAAAAATTGTCCCGGTCTCTTAAAGTAAACTTGTAGCCCGTCTTTATTTGAGGTTGGTTATTCCCAGGGAAGGTGAGCGGGGTGTCTAAATTGATTTGAACATATGATGTATTCTCTAGGTATGGTTGACTTCTGAACATGTTAACGATAGTTTATATTAAAAGAAAAAAAATTTTCTTTGATTAAATTTCGTTTGCCAAAAGTTGATTTAATTTACCAAGGGCGTCTGATTTTTTTGGGATTTGTTTTTGCAAAATATTTGTAAGTTTCTTTTTTGCATGCTGAGACAACGGTTTTTGTTCTTTTCGTTCTTGCAGTATTTTTCGTATTTGTTTCGAACCTTTTTCAACAGCAAGTTCACCAACTTTCTGACCCGCTTTTTCAGCGATTGTTTTTACGGCTTTTTCGGCAGTTTTCTTTGCCACGTTCTTTACAGTGCCTTTGAATACTTTACCGATGTTCATGAGGGTGTCACGGATCACACCCGACCCTTTGTGTTTATATCGATAACTTCCAGTGTTTTCGTCAAAGAATCTTGCCCACTCGCTCGGATGATTCACGATTGTATATTTATACCAACAAAAATCTTACTCTTTTTCAATCATTAAGTTAATTGCAACGTCTGTCCCGTTGAGATGCAGGATATTGTTTCTTCCATCTGTTACCCAAACCCTTATTTCATTAATAAAACTTTTATTCACAGGTTGCCACTCAAGTCGACGCGGCTCTTTTTGAAATGGATAGCTAACCTGAAGATCTGATGTTGAGAAACTGTATAACACATCGCTTGGAGCATTGTTTGTTCGGCCTGTGATAAGGTCACAGTGCAAATATACCCAATCAACACCTCTTGTGATATTTGGAACTTTCCTTCCGACAACATCTCCTCTCAAGATACTTTTACCATAACCAAGCAATTCACCAAAATTTCCTTGAGACAAGTCAAGCTCATAATCGTTATGTATCAAAGTCACAACCCTATAAATTGACATATCGAAATATATATTGAAAATCACTGTCTTTGTTTGTTGGATCTACTTTACCGGTGTGTTGCTGAATAAATGTGTTGATTCTTTATACATTCCATTCGGGAAAGTTAAGGTCTTCCACGTTTGTTCTGTTTTTTCTTCCAGCGAATTTTGTTGTTATTGTAAAAAGCATCGATGTTGTTCCATGAGTAACTCATTGTGATAAGTCTGTTTAGCGCAGCTTTATAGTTTCCTGCACCCAATTCGATCGGAGGATGAAACTTCACTGTAAAATCATGTGAAACATTCCGTTCTCCACCTCTTTCTAGTTTTGCGAGGCTCGAGTCAAGCAGAATATCAAAGCGCATTATTGTGATATATAATTAGTAATAATTTTTTCTTTTGCTTTTTATCAATTGTGCCGAGTTCAACTAGTGAATCAAGCAGAGAAAATACCTGTTTGTTAAGTTTTATCGAGTTGTTTCCTGCTTTTATCGATCCTAAGCTCAAATGAAGTTGGTTGATCAATTTTTCAGCTTCATCAGTGATGCCACTTCCTTCGGTTTCCCAATCTTGTTCATAAGAGTCATTTTCATTGTCAGAAAGTTCAAAAGCAGGTCTTCGGCTCATGACAGCTTTTTCAAAAGGAGTTTTGGTGATTTCTCTTTTTTCTTGTTTTTTAGGTGGTTTCAATTTCGCCTTTTTTTCTTGTAATTGTGTCAATAAAGGTTGTTTCCTGTTAAGTAACTTTTCTGCATGTTCTTGATGTGCCTTAATTGTTTCGAGTTTAAATGCCTCAGCTTCTAGTTCTTCCACATTATATCCATAGTATTTAGATCCTTTACTTTTTACTTTGTAAGTTGGATCACTTCCAAATTTAGCAAGAATACTTTTAACATTTCTAAGCCGCTTTGATGTTTCTTCCCTTGATTCATATTTGGAAGTTCCCGGCATAACAGTTTCTTCCATCAAAGGTGGAGGTGGTAATGGATAATCATCAAATTCTTGATATGGGGGGAGGGCGGTAGTGTTGTGAGTGTTTCGGGTGTTGATGTTGTAGGTGTTGTTGGTGGTGATGATGCTGGTGTTGGTGCATCCGGTCTGAATTCATCACCAGAAGGGTTGGTTCTGTCAAATTCATCCATTGTGTAATCAGGAACTTCCTGCTCCTCTTCTTCTTCTGCTTCTTCTTCTTCTTCTTCTACATTGTCGCTGCTCTTTTCATCAAGTCTTTTTGTAATTGGTTTAAAAAAAACTCTTCTCCTGAAAGCTGACCAAACTCTTTGTTTATTTCGTTCATTCTAAATTTTTGGTGAATTTCTTCTGTTTGTTTATCTAGCTTCGATTTTTCTTCAGCCAATTGTTGCCAATTTTTTATTGACATTTTTTCCAGCGTTGATATCTATTAAACAAAAAAAAATGAAGTTTGTAAATTTTGACCAAGGTTCTTCCAAGAGTAAATACAAACAAGGCCACCCTTGCATGCCAGCAGATGTTTTTCGAATGCTAATTTGTGGACCCAGTAATTCTGGCAAAACAAACATATTACTGAATATGATTTATTTTTTGTTAGAGTTTGATAAAATTTACCTCTTTTCAAAAAACCTGCACCAAAACAAATACCAGAATCTTTTGCAGGACTTTGCTGAACAAATCAACTCCAAGGTTGGTTATGAGGTTATCGAGGCTAACGGTGATGAAATCATTCCACTCGAAGAACTTCCGGCGGACAACCAAAAAATAGTTGTTTTTGATGATCTTGTTTGCGAAAGCAACCAAAACAGCATCATTAATTATTTTATCAACGGGCGGCACAGAAACTGCTGTGTTATTTACCTCACTCAAACCTTCTACAAGGTGCCGAAAAACATCCGTGATAACTGCAGCCATTTTTGTATTTTCAAATTTCTTCCAGGAGAAAACAAACGGATTGCAGACGAGATAGGTGTGGATCATGAGGTTTTAGATCGCGCCACCGATAAAAAATATTCTTTCTTTTACTATGACAAGCCCCTAAAATTAATGAAAAAAAATTTTGACGAAGATATATAATGGGGTATATTAACAGTCAAATAGGTGGAACTAGCCAAACGATGAGTGAAAGTGAAAAAGTGGGTCCTCCTGGCCCAGGGGGTCCTCCTGGCCCCGAGGGTCCTCCTGGGCCGAAGGGTGACAAAGGCCCAGCAGGACCACAAGGTCCTTATGGACCGAGGGGTGAAAAAGGTCCCACGGGACCGCAAGGTCAGAAGGGGGCACAAGGACCACAGGGTTAAAAAGGCGACAAAGGTGACAAAGGTGATAAAGGTGATAAAGGTGATCGTGGACCTCAGGGTAGTGCCAGCGGTTCTGCTGATATTGATATGCAAAATAAGTACGATATTTTGCATTTAAAAAGCAACCCTTATCCTGTCCACGGTGATCTGGCAAAGGTAATAAACTATCAAGACACGAGAAATATCTTTCTTTCAAAAAAGGAAGGCGGGAAAATGGAAGCAAGTATTGATATGAACAATAATACAATCTACAACGTAAAAGACCCAGTACAGGCAGATCAAGCAACAAGCAAAAAATATGTTGATAATCGGCTTGTGAAAAAATTGGATAAAGACGTTGATATTGATATGAAAAATAATTCAATTGTCAATCTTAATCTTCCGTCAAACCTAAGAGACGCCGCATGTGCCGAGTTTGTTAACTACAGAATTGATGACATAACACAAAAAAATTTTCTCAAACTTGATGGCACTAACAATATGACTGGAAACTTGAATTTAAATAACACTAAAATTATTAACTTACAAACCGATTACAAAGATTCGAAATCCGCAGTTAATGTTGATTTTATGCAAAATGAAATAACATCTATGAGAGATTTTGTCAGTCAATCAATTCAGGAATCCCATATCACTAGCTCGGCACAAAAAAGGGACGCCTTCAGATACTTGATGGAAGACGCTGATGAATCTTCGAGTGAAAACAATATCGAGGTTTTGGGTATCAACGATTTTCCCGAGTCTCCACATCAAATAAATAAAAAAGCTTACTCTCTCAAACTCCTGTTTGAAAAAGGCTCACCCAACCAGTACCAGTCACGCCTCGGTTTTAACCTATATAAACTTCCGGTCGGTTACTATACTATGGTTCTTGAATGGTCTCCACCAGAAATGAATGAGATAAGTGTTACACCACAAGGCACTACGATTTCAATTTCTAATCATACAACCAAAACATTCGAGAAGTACATCAAAACAGTTATCCACTTTCATAGATGGGGTAGCTCACCCCCTCAATACCTATATCTCGATCTGCACGGTACAGTTAGTAATCCATCATTAATAACAATTGGTCATTTAATTGTTTATGGTGTTAAAGAAACAATTTCAAACGTTGATCCAAGTGTCTATGACACCGCTTTTGTTATTGAAAATGGACAAATGGTAATGCAAACAGATTTGTCTTTAAACGGAAACTAACTACGCTCTTCCATTCACCACATAAACGGTTTTTTAAATTCGATAAAAGGGGACAAAAATTTTGTTTTAAATGGTGCCGAAATAATTTCATTGCCGGGTGAAGCGATTTTGAAAAATATTGATAGATATTGTACGCGTCCAACCACTTCTTCGAATTCTCATGTCACTGTACATAGACACAAAAAAATATCGTTAAAACTCAAAACATCTTTACAGAATTTTTTTACTGCAACTCTAAGCTCTTCAAGAATTTTTATCTCAGTAAGAAGTGGTTGGTATCAGACGATAAACCCAAATTCTTTCCAAATGCCTTCATCCGGGATTTTGGTTTTTGAACTAAATATGAATGATGTTATTTGGAAAAGTTACAGCGCAATTATACTTCGTATCGAGTGTCAAACAAGTGCGTGATAACTTTCCACAAAAAAAATTTTCATTTATAATATATCACAATGCGAGACATATACGAATTCAGCCATATCGACCAAACACTTTCTAAAGAGAAAGTTAAAAAAATGAAAGATTTATATGCTTATTACCACAAGAAACATTATGGCTATGAACAGTTGTACCGCGGTTTTCGAAGAAAAAATTTTGTTTGTAATCTTTCGGCTGGCAAATTAATTATTAGTGCCGCAGTAGCCGGAGGAATTACGTTGAACCCTGTTGTCATGGCAACTTTAACTGGTGTTGGTCTTGTTTTAAAAGCAGTCGCTAGCCTAAACAAATATGATAAGAAAATAGAACAAGCAAATTTTGCCCGTATCGAATACCAAAAAATCCTTGATGAGATTAGCTTTCACCTCAGAGATGAGGCTTTCGATGAAAAGGGTTTTCTTGATAAATTGAAAAGGATAGATATTTTTGTTACTGATCATTGTATGGAAATTCCACTATCTCTTTCTGAAAAGTATGATAAAAAATTCACTCCGTTGTAGATTTTCAAAGTAATTATATACGCTTACAAAATGATTGCAACTTTGCAAGCTATTTGCTATCACCTAGTTGAACTCCTCACACCCCCCGAAATTATGCAAATAAAATTTATCACTCGTGAGTGTGTTTCAAAAATATTGTTACCAGCTCGTGATGAAGATGGCTACCCCATTTCAGGCCAAGATGTAGTTCCATAATACGATTTTCATCTCTAAGTTGGCAACTTCACCGACAAATTACACAATCAAATAAAAATTCCACTGAAACGTTACAAATTTGAAGTAAAAATATGACGCTTTTGATTGACTACAAGCACCTGAGCCCCACGTGATATTACATAATCCAGTGCCAAGGTTAAACTAAAAATAAAAAACACGTGAGTGGGAGACATTCCGAAAGGTTTCGGAAATTCTGAGAAAAAAAAGTTAGACAAAAATCAGCACCTTTCGAAATTGAACAACATCTTTCGAATTAAACAACACCTTTCGGAATTTCCTGCACCCTTCGGAATTGCCGTCACCTTTCGGTATGTGTTCCGCTTCACAGAAAAAGAACACCCTATTAAACAAATATATCTTCCAATGTATCTTGCTATGGATGTCTGTACAAATCAACAAGCGATCTCACAAGACTGGTCAACAGAAGATTTATTTGTAAATCAACAAGAAATCTCACAAGACTAGCCAACAGAGGATGTATATATAGATCAACAAGAGATCTCAGAAGAATGGCCAACTAAGGAAAGTTTTAAAAGAAGAGAAATTTCAAAATGGAGAGATATTTCAGATGATATATACAAAATTAAAAAAGTTTCACACCAGAAAGGTAAATTTGGGAATTCAGCTATTTTAACTTTAAAAACAAAAAATGGAGATGAAATTCTTGTATGGGCCCCTAAACGACTTGCTGAAGATCTAGAAGATGATTCTTATCAATTTGTTTATAAAATAGGTCTCAAAACGTCTGCTTACGGTAATGAATATTTTGATTATGAATTAATGTAATCTGTCTGTGTATATTGATTTGTTTTTTCAAGCTTGAGTTGTTAAGGGGGTCTCCCTTCAATATTTGTACGAGAATATAAATTACGTTATTTTTTGTGGCTTTCACCGGACGGCGAAGTCACGCGCCGTAAACATAACTTAAAGAATATGGTCCTCCCCCCATGTATCAGTGCAATACTTAACTAGGGTTATATCATATATCGGGACAGAGATGGTTAGTTCATGTAAGATTTCTTCTTGTTTATAACAAGGATAACTACACCCTCCCTGACAACAGTGTAAATAGGCTACACACACCAGAATATGGACACGCCGCTGCCTTTCAGGACAGAAAGGTTGTATTGAAAGCTCATCGTGAACTAGGTCCCAACCCAAAGCCGCTCGCTCTCTCAGTTTAATGGTGAGGAAATGTTTGTAAATTATCTCACGTAGCTCAGGCGGTAGGCTTTGTATGACTTCGGTAATCTGACAGTTGTTGAATCCGGCAGCCATCGATCTCAAATTTGACTCACAAATATCTAATCGATTATAAATTATAATTTTTTTGTGTGTGAGTTCGGTTATATTTCGTTTTAATGTTTTCTTCTTTTTTGAATGGTGGGTGGTTTATTTCAGTTAATAAGTAGTATATAGTGGATTAAATGAATACTACCTGGTCCTCAGCCTTTTATTTTCGTATTTTAAAAAGCTCCCAACATAATAAACAAGCTAGCAAAGGAGCTTGTTTATTATGGTGGGGGGTTTAAAATTCGAAAATAAAAGGCTAAGAATCAGGTGGTATTTGTGTGACTCTCTATATACTACTAAGCGAATCAACTTAAAATATGTCGCTTGCTAAAAGAAACTTCAAACACGTTCTCTGTTTTCAGTGTTTTACGGCGAACTGAAACCGAAAGCGATGTGTCGATCGCTGATGTCGCGAACGTAACGAAACTTCAAGCACAATCTTAATCAACTTGTTTGTGGCGAACTAACAGGTATATGTGTTGGATATGAATTTTAAAACTCGCCAATCGATTTTTATGTTCTACTGACGACAAAGCCAAAGACATTTGGCAAAACGTGTCGCAAGTCGAAACGAAAACTACAGACAGTCACAGTTGATTGCGTATTTAACGTCGCCAGCTATGGAAAATAAACTCAAACTCATACACTTAAAGTTAGTTCTAATATTTGCGTAAAGGAAAACCAGAAACACATCAAACCCTTCTTTCTTGGTGTCGCACCAAAGCACCGAAGTGTCCGTGAAAATCGCTGAGCGAATTTAATCGGTAATCGTTCCTATTTATGCCAAAATTGCCGCTTCAGTGACCCGCGAATCGCGAAGCGCGCGACGCGATTCGCGTAGCGGGCAAAACGAGACGCGACTGGTAACTTTCCTTTGAGTGGTACTGTAAACTGAATGTGGCCTCAGAAAGACTGGGGTTTTGCATTATACAGTGTAACTCATAGTATTTGTGTTTAATTCTGGTTTGTCTTGGTTCACTCGGACTTTATCCACATAACTCTTGTAATTTATCCATAATTAGGGATTAAAACTTCTGTGAAATAGTTTATCATGTGCCATAACCCCAAATGGTCTCAATCCTCGTTCAATAGACAGTAAAAACATTGAACGTAACTATACCTTGAAACTGGCTTGGGTTACCCATGCTGCTGACTTTGAGAAAACTTCGAACACAGTGAATATTAATAAATGGGGCTTAATGAAGTTCAACTTAGCTGCATCCCGAAATACACCAATATTTCTGTGTTAAGCTACACAATCTCTGTTTTCTTCGTTGTTGCTTGATGCTTGATGATGGCTTCAAACTAAAATGTTCCGTTGATCTCAAAAAAGGTAGAGGGAAAAGAAAAAAAAGGAACGATACTCGTGTTATCGTTGTGAGCTCTCTGTGCAAACCACGACAGAAATTGACATCTAAAATGCTGCACCTGTGACATCATGTATCCATATGTGGTTAAACAATGCAGTCACGGTATTTGGTAACGCAATTTAAACAAATGTACAACGAAAACTTGCACGCGAACTGAAGTTTGGTTGAAGAAGCAAAGTTTCCCGTGCTTTTTGTGTACGGCAATATTCAACTTCACTAAGCCCCATTTGTTAAACTTTGCTGAGTTCGAAGTGGTCCCAAACAAAATAGCATGGATAACCCAAGCCAGTTTCAAGGTATGGTTTATTTCAATGTTTGTGCTGTCTATTGAATGAGGATTGAGACCATTTAGAATTATGGCACATGTTAAATTATTTCACAGACTTTAGGTTCCGAATCAGTTTCTACGTGATCATTGAAACCTGTCTTTTAGTTTGGATTTGTTTGTGTTCAGTAAATTTCGCTACTGCTGTTTCACAACTTTCTAGTGCCTATCTTTTTCTTTGCGCTTTAGTGTATTAGCGCGATCCAAGTTTATAGAACTGATTTTCGAGATTAATTTCCTGTGATTTTCACCTCCAGAACCCGAGAATTGATTTCCTCGTTTTTTTCGAAAATAAAGCGCTTCTGGCGAAAACTAACCACATCAGGTTTCTAGCTTTGCCAATACTTAATTATATATATGCGAAATACGAAAGAAATCGATTTTTCAACTACTGCCGCGATATTGAGATTTTGCTTGATTTTTACTGAAAGTTGCTCTTAATACGAACAAATGTTTCATCGTTTATCCACCTCTGCCAACAAAGATTGCGCTAGCAGGGAAAAGCGACCACTCAGAAACTAGTCATGTAATTTTCAGCAGTCATTGCGCAAAATGGCCGGACATTTACGCATATTAATGAGCTCCTATGACGGTCAATTCAAGCGTGAGCGTTCAATAAAAACGCAGGGCTTGAAATATTTTCCCGGCTAGCGCCGGTCAAGTTGTCCGGTCAAACCTATTTTTGCTCGGACAGAACCCACTTTTGGCCGGACAAATATCCATTACGTCATATCTCTATAAAATTGAAGCTTGCGATCTAGTTGATTCTCATAATAATACAAGCTAACTGATGTGAATATACAACAAGAAACACTCACAAGTAGAATCCATATCCACTGTCTGATTTGATACAAATGATCTTTAATAGAATGAATAAACTTAAATCTTAAAATGTTTCAGTACTATATCTTCTTAAAAGGGGCCGGGGAAATGGTACTAACGGGCAACTCTTCTTTTTTCATTTAGAATACTTGAAAGCGAAAATTTGCAGCCAACCGAAATTTTACAACCACTATTATAAATCATTTAATATTAAAAGTTCTTGGTCTGGTAGTATCTCAATCTGTCTTTTTACCCTATTTATTCACGAACGCCAATAATGTTGAACCTTTAAAAATTTAAAACTGAAGCTCTGCATTGAATGTTTCTTTACAAGCGTAAACGACCGGACAAATTGTCCGGCCATCCAAGGATTTGACCTGACAAAACCTATTTTTGACCGGACATTGTCCGTTGACCGGCCGTTATTTCAAGTCCTCAATTTTCGAATCGGATGAAGTCGACTGACTGTAGTGGTCATGTTTCATTGACCAAATATGGTCAATGAACACTCAACAGCAAATGAACAAAGTGAGCTGAAAGTTTTTTTTTTCTTTCCTCGCGAGCAACCCGGTGAGAAAAATGGACGAGAAAAATCACTTGGCAGGGAGTTAAAATTAAACAGAAATCCCATCATCGTCACCAACAAGCATCACCAACACCGTCTAACACAAGTCAAAATTGTTTGAAGAAACTGTGCAGAAATAGAAATTTAAGAATTAAGCGTTGTGTTAACAATTAATTTCTTCATCGATTGTCACGTCGATCATTAAAATTGAACAAACGGTAGGTTTTATCAGGAAGGCTTTCCACTTCAAAATATCAAGACAAGACATAAAATAAAACCGTGAAATGCATGGGGCAGAAACATTTAATAAAAACTGTCACACATTCATGGCGAGTCAGTGCAAAAATCATGAAGCAGTCTAAACAAGTACTAATAAACAAACTACAGCTGCAAACTACCAAGAAGGAAGGAAGGGAGAGATTTTTTTTTGGCTTTAACAGGCAAAATTGACATTGGTTTACCTGCACTCGTTGTAGCTCTGTGTTCAATCAGGTCCAAATGCTCAGATAGAAATCGGATGCCATGTAAACGGAGTTGAATCGCTTTTCCAGTTGACTGAATGTTGTTTTTACCATTCCGTCCGCAACCTCTAAACCGAGAACAACTACATTTTGTGCTTTGTGTTTAACAAATTATGATGGTGAATTCTAATGTTCCTCGCTACAGTAGTCTTGTTTCTGAGCTGCAAAGAAATTACCTCTTCAAGTTCAAATTAGTTGTGTCTTCAGTTCGATCAAACACGCACATGATGGCTCCGTTGTGCGAACAGATTACAAACTTGTTCAATTTCAACTCCAGCAGCTAATATGGTGAAATTGTACAGCTTCAATCCGCTTTGAACGATGATTACAACAGTGTTTCAGGAAAAATCAAACGTGTACCATATTTCAGAGCCAATAATTAAAAGATTGTTCATTTGAAAATCGAGCAGTTTTCGTTGATTCATTCAGCTTTGTAATGAAATCGCTGCAGCACTTCGTAAGGTTCTGCCGCCTTTTTCGTTCAGTCATGTGATCGATTCTTGTTCCCTTTTTATCTCCTTTCTTATTTTCCCGTTCTTTCTTGATTTATTTTCGTTAATAGTGGTTACGTTTTTCATAAAACAATTATTCTACTCGGGCTTGCTGGATATAAAGTAGTATATCAAACACGAGAAAGAGTGTTTCATCAGGATTTCCAAACCCCGAGAAGTTGGTTGAAAAAACGAGGCGCAGCCGAGTTTTTTTGACCGACTTCGAGGTGTTTAAATACCTGATGAAACACTCTTTCGAGTTTTTGACATGGCTTCTCAAACCATTCATAATTCTTGTAGAAATTCAAAGCAAACGTTCCGAAAATGTTATGCTAATTAAGATCCGGTATCCAAACCACCGTCACGGTAGTGATTTCCTTTGTTTTCTCTTTATGAATTATTAATGCATTTGAGAAATGATTGTAACCAACTCGGCGCTACGCGCCTCGTTGGTTATCTATCCTTTGATATTCAGCGCGCCCTCATACAATAACTGTTAACTAGCAACTATTTTACCGTCGCCTTAAAAGGTGGACTGCTTACAACTTAGCCTTTAAACAAAAACAATGCGTTGCAGGTATTTTGTGTGTGTGTTTTTTTTTGTTTGCTATATCGTATACAAAGAATGCGCCTGCAGTAGGGCAGCAGGGAATTGTTGGAGGTAGCTGCTTTTTCAACGCGAGCTATAAAAATCGACTTCAAAAACTGTAACGCCAGGAGGGGGCTATCTTTAACAGTTACTCTCAAAATACAAATTGGTTTGGAATTTCCTGACTGCATGCTTTAGCCACATACCTAACAGGAGTAGAATATTTTTGTTTAGTAAAATGCTGTCTTTAGGAAAGATACACAACCTTCAAAGAAGTCGGTCACAACCCTAACATTTTATTATTCATTCTTAAACATTTTGACTTAAAAATAAAAATTGAATCAGCTCATGTACTTAGAAGCCATTGTTTTGTTCTTGTTCTTAGAAGCCATTATTAAATTTAATCAGCTCATGTTCTTAGAAGCCATTATTCTGAAATGGCTGTACCTCTAGCACGAGAAAAAATACTGAGCCTTTGTTTTCACTTGCAGATAAGTATTTGTTAATCCTGCCTTCAATTCTACTTAACTTTATTCAGTGAATTTCGTTTTACGACGGAGAATATACATGACATAGAATATACTGTGTTCAGTGTTTTGAAGGTCGTCCGCGTTTCTATACTAGAGCAAACGTTTGAACTTTTAATATTTACACCATTGATAAGTCACAACCTACTTTAAAAAGGACATTACTATTTTGAAGTTGTCGATAGACTATTAAAGTTCCTTTAATGTTAGTTGCAAAATATGCAGGATGGTGTTCTCATAGAAACGAAGCATGCTGCAAATATGCATTAACTGATTTCTTGGAATAAGAAGGGCTGCCCTTGAAAATGTTGTGATCTCTGCGTGTAGAATGCCACATGCTGGAAACTGCTGGCGACCTTTCTTCTAAAAGAAGCGATTCCTTGCCTCAAGACCAAGAAGCATTGCATTGGGCACGAAGAGACCTTTCTCCACAAGAATTTGACGTGGGAGAGCCCTTTACCTAAAAATAATTTTTAGAAATCAAAAATAGATAAGCATATATAACTTTATGTGTCAGTGTATTGTAATTGTAAAACTAACGAGCACTAGCAGGAAGGAGAAACAATATTTTGAGACACCTTTAGCTGTGCTCTCCTTAATAGCTAGCAATCGTCGAAATTGGTGGTAAATGCTATTTAGTGGACAATCAGTGAATAAATGCTGCGTTTTGTTGTCCATAAAAGAACAGAAAACGTTACACATTCAAGGTCAAAGATATGAAATATTAGAGCTTTTAAGGCTTTTTTCAGGGCGTGGTCGTTTTGATCTTTTGTGGCCCCGGTGTGGGTATGTAGCGTTACCCATTTTCCTGTATTTCAAGATCGTTTAAGCTACGAAAGCAACAATATATGTCACATGACGTAAACCTTTGGTCATTTTGAAACCGTTATGATAAAACCCTTGCTAAAAACGAATGAATAACTTTGGATAAGAAAATAGACGTTGACGGAATTATTGAAATTCAAAATACAGAATTCATGGGAGTGCACGCTGCCACCGTGAACCCAAGCATAGCAAGTGACCGGATCGCCTCTCGAGTGAATTGTTCAATTATCTTATCTTAATTCGCCATCAGCTCCCGTTGAGATTGAACAACACTTGGCTTATGTTATTTTTTCGTTTCTTGCTGCGCTGATTTACTTGGAGCTAGTAAGCAATTTTAACAACAATATTTTTCACTGCAATCATAAAGCTTATTTCCCACTTTATTTTGAAAAGAAATTGGCGCTTAGTTTAACGGCAACCGGTCCACTTTCGATAAATGGAACAATAACAAAAATTACATCAGCTACTCCATGTTTTTATCCTGAGATTTTTTAATTTAATTTCGCTATCTGCGCTGAGTTTGGCCGTGAAATTGTGGGTTTAACTGATAGCACTGTTTAATTTCTTGTACTATTAATTGTCGGTAATGTGAGCGGCTTCTTAACCTCTCCAAAAACAAAATTTTGTGTTAAATTTGCGAAGAAAAACACATTCTTCGCAATATTTGGGAATGACAGTACCTGTAATTACTGTTTGATACAAATGACTACTTTTTTTTGTTTCTATTCGCACGTAGGCGTAAAATAAGCCGAACAAGATCAATCCAATCTTCAACCGAACGGAGAATAATAATAATTCGTCTTTGTTTTTCTTTATAGCTATTGCAAAGTTTAAGAAGAATGTTAGTTTGTTTTCGGATTTGCATGGTAACTCTAAAAAAGAGGAGACACGTCTTACCCAAAGCAACCAGCAACACTGAGCTGTTGAGAACCACGAAGAGAACGTTAACAAATAACGATTCGTTGCCTTTGTGACCTTGATTGACGTCACAGGTGGTGTACATTGCCCCAAGGCACACGTCAAAGAAGATAACCCACAGCACAAAGGTTTGGAGTCGATCTTCAAACTTGCCTTTTATTGGGCGGAAAAAGGTGTATGCCACTCCAAATACACTCACGGTCAAGATAGTAAGACCAATCTGTGAAATGCTCTCAGAATCAAAGAGAAAGATCAATGAGATTAGTATCAGTTTACGGTACATCTCTATTACCTCCCAAAACCAAAACGTGTCCTTATAGTTTTCAAAAAACACTTTTAGCCCAAAAGCAATTTCTTCGTCAGCATCTGGTTTGCGGCATTTGTAAACAAGAAGCAGCATCAGGAGAGGAAATCCCACAGGATACAAAGCAAAGACAGCGGCAAAGGGCCAGTAGAGCTTGTGTCTGGTAGTGAAACATTCGATCGAGTAATCAGCCTTCAGGAGAGAGATGCATTGACTCTTGTCATCTGTGAAGCATCGTATAACACACGCGCCTGGAAGGGGCAGAATTTGGATGATCGTTTTACTTGTTATTGGATACGAAGGCAGGAAAAACAAAAACATATTCCTGTAGCATGACTTCCTCAATCTGGACACTGCCTTTAGTTTTTCGCTGTCGGGACGATCCATCTTTCTATTAATGTAGCGCTTTTTGAGAAAAAGATAAAGAAGAATAAGACAAAAAACAAAGCCGTTGACAGAGAGGACTATTATGAATTTGACTAATTGGTCCAAGTGCAGTTGCGGATGAATGCAGCTTAATGGAGCAAACTGAAAAACGTTTCCTTCGACCAACTTCAAATATTTTTCCATAGAAACCAAAGCAACAGGCCATTGAACCCTCACCAATGCCGAGAAAATACCAACAATGACTTGGTAAAATCCAATTACAATTTTGAAACATGACATGATTACATCTGCGGCAGTACGATCATTTCTTGTGTGTTTGGAATCGCCCCACAGAACCATCAGAAACACCACAACAAAGACTGCAATTAAAACAACGGCTGAAATTATGGTAACAATTAACCGCGGACACTTCAAGCAAGTGTTGAACCGTAGGTAGAAGCCACTTGCACAAGTAGCACAAAAGAATCCTTCGTATCCTTCGTGACATTCTGAATCAATTCCACCCTTGCAGGAACCAGCATAAGGACATTTTACGGGTACCGGCAGTGAAACGGTGAATCTATTGAACTTGTCGTTGTAATCAGGCCCAAAACAGTTAATGTTGTTCACAAAATTCTTGTATAACTCGTTGTTACTTTGGTTGATCCACTTCCAGTAATAATTAGGGGCCAGTATGGCTGTATCGTTGACACAGTTCATGCCTTGAGATAAACACGCTGAGCAAGGTCCAAATCGATCCAGGCGGTAAAATCCGTGAAGGCACCTGCATGCTCGATATTCAGTAGTCTCATTTGATAAAGTACCTGTTAGTAAGACAGAATTAGGAGGAGCTATTATATGTTAAATTTTAAACAACCTTTCAATTTTGAATTACATCGACGCGAACGTTGTCACTTTCTGGATGAAAGAATATTAAAGGTAGCCCAGAGTTGTGCAACTGTCACTCTTGTTATTACTGCTACTGGGAACTAATGGTGGATGGAAAGGTAACCTTCAACGGCCTACAAAGGGAAGAAAATGCCCCTTCATACTACAAATAAGGGACGTGAACTCCATTATTCAAGGCAGCATGATTTGTTTAGTCCGTTTGACTAACCCTTTCGCGACTTTCGCGAGCCACTGTGGACACGGTGACGGCGACGACAACGACGATGACAATGATGAATATGTAGGCCGCTTTGATGATAATGATGGTGATGATGATGATGATGATGATGATGAGGAGGAGGAGGAGGAGGAGGAGGAGGAAGGGGAGGAGGAGGATGACGTTAAGCGTAACTACCACTTTGACTGTCATGCATGAGATTGAATTTTGACACGACGCAAAGCTGTCGTTGTTTCACTAGATTTTGTTTAAAACTCTCAATTTGACGATTTTCAATAAGAAACTTAGAACATATTGCTTACCGTATGGACATGTCAGACAGTCACTTGCACTTCTACCAGGGTGACGCTCCACAGATACGTAAGTACCAACGCTGCATCGTTTGCATTCAGTTTCTCCAATGTCATCCTGATAGAAACCCCCTTTCAAGAAGAATGACATTATTTTGAACTACAGGTGAATTGTAGTAACCAAGTACACTAACGTAAGCATATGACTCATTTTTATAAATGGACATTTTTATTTATGATTACAATAGTTCAGTTGATTGTTTGGTTGACATATTTACAATTTATGGTTTGATTAATTGAAAGCTGATTGATTGCTCAGGTGGTAGCTTCCTTTAACAAAACCCTAGGTAGAATCTGGGGCTTTATCGTGGATAAGAAATAACAAAGCAAACAGACGTAGAAACACAAAAACAAAAAGGAATCAGTGATGACAGTTAATTTACCTGCAGGGCATTCGAAGCAAGAGCCTTCCTGGTCACTGTAGGAACCAACATTACAGAGGCTGCAGTTGGTGCACATTAGAGATTGTTTAAAATCGCAGGGATCACATCTGAAGCCTGACTTAGGAAACCCACCAAGGCCGGCATCGTGAATTTCATCGCCCGTGAGTATAACATAAAAAGATGTCATGGGAGCACATTCACTAAGTGTAGAAAAGCGAATAGTCCTAATTACCTTAAACATCACTGGTCTAAAATATCTCTGTGCAATATATATGCACCTACTCTACGGCTGTGCACTGCATGTGAGGTGACCAATACGCGTTTTGTACTTCTACTTCGTTATTGGTCAATGTCGCTAAGAAGTCGCGTGAGATATGCGCGTAAGCCGTCAGGAATCAGTTGCGCGTTTGCTTTCAAAGCGATCAGTCCTATGAAATGAATTCTGAGAAAAAACTTACTGAAACATCCAATTGAACCGACGAGGATGATGTACACGATTTCCTCCGGGAGGGAGAAGATATTTCTGGACATTCTGCTCGCAGGCGTCATTCTCAATCTCAACGACGCGTTGAAATCCGTGAGCGACGCGATCGTAACAATTACTCCTGCTGCTCAGCTAGGAGGTTCAACTTCGACCCTGCCGATGGGCCGACACAACCGCCAACGAGGCGTCTTACGCTGGATGTAGCTCCAAGCAACTGTACTGATAATACCAAATTGAACTCGAAATTACTGACGAGGCTGGGAGTCGCAGTAAGGACGATTTGCTCTCTCAAACAGAAAGAGATTTCTCCCAAGAGGACGAGGAAGGCCTTAACGCAGATACAAAGCTGGCTGACATCGTGAATAAGCGATGGTCTAGCAAACTAACAGACAATAAACTTAAAGAAAAATGGAGAAGACTCGCAGGCCGCGAACTGTCAAAGTCTCCAAGCTCCAAAGGTCAACCCTTAAATTTGGAGCAAGTTCCCCCAGCAGGCAAAGCAACAGGGGCTTCGAATCGCTAGCATTCAGGAAACCTTGGCAAAGGTTGGTTCTTCGCTGACGTTTTCGACAGAAATGCTGGTAAAACACTGTTGCAGTGCCAAGGAACCGCTAGATCTTAGCAAACTTATAAAAGGCAACAACGATGCCCTCGCTTCGCTTGGCCACGCCTCTCAGGAGATGCTTCAAAAGCGGTGGGACGCCATTCGGCCTCACCTCAAGAACGATTATGCTAGTCTGTGCGCCTAGCACATTCCAATTACCCCTTTCCTGGTTGCTGATGATCCCCAGGATCAGTTGAATAATATCTGGGCCTCCAACCGCATAATTCAGGCAGCAACTGGGTAGCGAAACTTGTTCCACAGAGGTGGCAAATCTCGATTCACCCGCGACAAAGGTGCTAAGAACGGGTCTTTTTTTTCCTAGGTAGTCTTCAGTGAAAAGGGAGCACGATACCTTTATATCAGAGGAAAAAAGACCAAGAGAAAAACCAATAAGTCTCCAAGTAGTCACGTGCTCTCCTCTTTCAGACCTACAGG
The DNA here is from genome assembly GCA_964030785.1 of Siderastrea siderea. NCBI lineage: Eukaryota > Metazoa > Cnidaria > Anthozoa > Scleractinia > Rhizangiidae > Siderastrea > Siderastrea siderea. The sequence goes on from OZ034966.1 coordinate 18,393,232, forward strand.
TAAATAATCTAGCTTCTAACGTAGCATCCTTGAAAACTTATTTTCCAACACAAGCCGGCAATTTTAGGGCCAGTAACCTGGCCTTGTCTGTTAATGAATGGAAAAACCGACCTCTGACCCAGAGATCATAGACACTGGACAGCAGCTGAGGCTGAAGAGCATATAAATTATTTGGAAACTCTGGCTGTGGGGAAGCATGCTAAAGTTATGATTGATAATACCACAGCAGAATCTATTATTGATCACATAGGGACCAGCCACTCCCATACGCTCAACAAACTGGTTAAGGATACCTGGCTGTGGTGTACTAAACGAAATAGGTGGCTTTCAGCTGCCCGCATCCCCTGTGTTGATAAGAAAGAGGCTGACTCGATGGTCTTACAACAGTACCGAGTGGTGCCTTTATCGGGAGATCTTTGAAGCTGCCATAAAACGGGGCGGTAAACCAGATATTGACCTGTTTGCGTCCAGGATCAATGCACAGCTCACACCCTATATATGTTTCCTTTGGACCTGATCCGGAAGCCATAGCTATTAATGCTTTCCACTTAAATTGGAAAAGTACTCATTCTATACGTTCACTCCACTTAGCATCATAGCCAAAAAAAATGCCGAGTTGGCCTCCTGATGTTCCCACTTTGGCCCACTCAGCCATGGTGGCCGGAGTTAACACGAATGTTGATTCAACCTCCTGTGGTGCTCCCCAAAAGACCACCCTGTTTCTTCCAGAAGCCCCTCATCTCACCCACCCCTTACACTCCAGAGCTGCCATTGCTACCTTGCCATTTTTCAGGTCTTCCCTCAAGGATCAAGGACTTTCAGACTCAGCTGCAAACATCATCATGCAGTCCTGGAGAGAGTTGACCAACAAGCAATACTCACGATATGTCACCAAGTGGGAACTGCAGAAGAGGTTGTTAATTTTCTGGCAGAATTGTTCGAGGCTAATCTTGGATACAGTTCCATCAACACAACTAGGAGTGCCTTGTCTCTCAGCCTGTCACTCCCCTGTAATGTAATATTTGGATCACACCCTCGCTTATGCCGTTTCATGGAAGGGGTTTCGAGCTACGCCCCTCACTTTCAAAGTACAACGAAATTTGGGATGTGAACACTGTCCTTCAGTACCTAGCTACGTTACACGTACCCTTTGGGGCGTCTAAGTTTGAAAATGGTGACAGTTAAAGTAAAAATGCTGCTAGCCCTACTTTCTGGCCAGCGCTGCCAAACCCTTCGTGCTCTTTCCATCAAACACACGGACAAGTGCATCGTTTACATTATCAAGCTCTTATAGACCTCTTGACCCTCACACCATCTTGAAAATATAGAACTGGAGGCGTACCACCCTGGCAAGTGTCTAGATATAGTGTCATGCTTAGGACTCTATATAAGCAGAACTGGGTCCCTACGTAAGGACCATCACCAGCTTCTTATAAGCTTTCAGAAACCTCACAAACCGGTGTCTTGTGACGCCATTGCACGATGGCTAAAACAGTCTTACAGTTGGCAGGCATTGGCATTAAGGTTTACAGCGATCATAGCACAAGAGCTGCCTCGACTCCTCTGGTAGCTAGCGTTAACGATGCCTCAGTGTCAGATATCATGTAGGCTGCAGGCTGGTCAAATTCTATAGGAAACCTGTTCAGCCAAGTGGTCCCATTCTAAGCTCTACTCTATTAGCATCCACTTGTAGACTGAGGGAACAGGATATTTCCCCTTATTTTTATCCTTTATCCCTTATTTTTAACCATGTTTGAGCTGTATGGTCTTAATAAAGTTTGTTGTTGGTTATTTGTTTTTCTTTTCCATCGCTGCCTCTCTTATTCCTTGGGCTCGTGGTCCCCATTCTTTCAAGCCTCACGTGACTCTTTAGCGACAATGACCAGTGACGAAGTAGAATTGTAAAGTTAAACGAGACTTACCTGTAAGTTGAAGTTTGACTGTAATTCTACGAAGCTATTGGTCTGGAGCTATGGAGTCAGCAGCCCATCCCAATTTTCGTGCCTCTTTGAGCTTTTTATGCACCGAGCAACGTTTCTTCTTTACCCCACCCTCGGATATGGGGACCACTCGCCTTTCAAGACTGATTGCTGACGGCTTTTGCGCATATCCTGACTCCCTAGCTCCAGATCAATACGTTCGTAGAATTACAGTGAAACTTCAACTTACAGGTAAGTCTCATTTAACTTTACAATTTTAGTGGCACAATACTATAACATGGAGAATACGAAAGAGAATACGCCAGAATTGCTCTCTGGCAGAAAATATTCTAGTAAGTGTGCTCTGAGGCACAAAATTCAAAATGGCTGCTTTGTGGTGTCATTGTGACCTCATTACACGTCTTAATCGACACGTTTTAAACCCAATCTGTTAAAATAATGACGTTGCTAAAAACGTGCCAAGTTTCATCACAAGAGCATGCCCCCCCGCCTCAGGCTCAGAAACTCAAAAAAAAAGCCCAGGCAAAATAGGGTTAAGCCACAGAAAGTCATTTTATAAAAGTTATTACCCATAGTCAAAATTGGCTATATTTTAGAGCTAAAATTTGGTTGCAAAAAATTCTCAATTATAGCCTCTTGTTCTAGATATTTTTTTACGTTTCGGGCATAGAAGTAACCTAGAATTTACAAATTTCTTTGTTAACTAGTACAAGGAGACTTAGGAAAACCGCACGTTTTATTCCAAGTTTCGTATTTTATTCTGGTTTGATATGCGAACGGATCAAATTTTGGGAAAATTGCGTCTCACCGGAAGTTGATTTTGAACTCAACTACGCCGAAATGGTTTTTCTCGTATTTTCAAGAAATGAAGCCGTATTTGGAAAATACTAACTACAGCCCGTTTAGTTTCTCACTAGGGCCTATCTATGAGCAAAATATGAACGAAATCGATTTTTCCTCTTGTGCCGCTACTGGGTCGATATTTGTGGAAAGTCGCTCTTAAATTTTCAACCTCGCCAATCCGATTGCTACTTCCTAGGCAAAACTTTTGAATGCCGCAGCACTTGACGTTACATCAAATTTCCTTCTATCGCATAGCAAAAAGCAGGCTGAGTCGCTAATGACTTGTGCGAGGATGACAAATAAGAAAGTTAGAAATTCAACAAGGGAGATGGAAAATTTAATTATTCATCCTATTAGTGACAGCAAGAGATAAAACTTCCATTTTTATGTCAAAATATAAAGCAAAAAATAAAAATAAAAAAAGTAAATGACTATTTTAAGGGGCCTTTCTTGTCTCATGTAAATTTTAAGACTTTGATGGCGCTTTAGATCTTGAGATTGACGTTATTCCAATTTTCTAAAATACGGCTGTTTTATGTTGACTCATTGTTTAAATAAACAATCCTCACAACTAAGCTGCTTTAGTCTTCAATTTCTGCTTATGATTTTAAATTTGAGTTCTAGGGGTTATGATTTCCAAGTCTGTCTTAGTGAAAGAAGAAACCTGATCGAATACACTAACTTAATTTTTAGTCCTAGGTAAATACAAAAGCCTGATCCTTACATTAGTGACGAATACTTTCCTTTAGGTAGCCGCGAAAGGGTTTTGCAAGTTAATGACCTGTAAGTAAATACACTATTGTTATACACTCCGTAATTATAATTATATCAAATATAACATTATATGTGCAAATGTAACTTTTATAACGACAGTAAAGGGAAATACTTAATGAAGTATGTTTACCAGTTTCCGGTTACAAGGACACAGACCTCCAGTGAACTAAGAGTACCTGTGAAACTTGTCTAGCTATTTGCAGAAAAGATGTAAATCTGACAATTGCTGAGCACTTTTTTAAGTCAAATTTTGAAGAAAATTGCGTCTCTTATTGCATCTCCAATTTCTGGCCAGAATTTCTTGTTTAATTTCCTGCCAAAAAGAGACAACGCGTCTCCTTGTTAATTAAAATCAATTCAGGTCATGATATCGTTGGCTCTGGGAAGAGAACATCCTCAGGTGATCGGTACGTTCCATCTCCTTTAACTCGCAAAGATAACTACGTAAGAAATCTACACTTACGGCCGTTCTCTCTGTTTACACTTACACTTTGGTGTGATTTCTCATTTCATCAAATATCCCTTCTGGTAGCACTTTTAAGGGATTGCCAAAGAGTGTCCTAGGGAGAAAAAAATCAATGCTCTCGTTTTAAAGGATAGAAAACACCTACAAAGGAATTACGACAGTACAAGAAAGAAAAAAGAAATGAGATTATTTTATTAATATCATTGGTGACAAATTACTACTTAATTTCGGCGCGAAATTTCAGCGTTAATTTATAATTTCACAAGTGAAATTACAAAATTGCTATGGCAACGGGCCTTAGCTCAGTGCCAAGATGGCGTCGAGGTTAAGGATGAAGGTGTTTTGTGCAGAACTACAGCAATTCTGGAAGCACTGATTGAGGCCACAATCGGTAATCTGTAAATTTTGACTTTTAATTGACTGAACTTCTCAGAAACGAACTGTGAGGCAAAAAGAAGAGATTATTTGTGATAGTGTGACAGCGAAAATTTCTGAACGTCGAGCCGACGGTTGCTGATCGAGGGATTGACCTCGAACTTTGAGAAGTAATTCAGTGGATTGGGTTACTTCTTCGAATAGAATAATGGCCAGTTTTAAATGAAAATTTGTTTTCGAAGTTTACTTTCGTTAAAACAAGTTTGCCGTGCGTATTTTGAATGCACTTGTGAAGCCGTGCTCGATGGAGCGAGGTCACAGGTGCTCGATTCAATGAATTTGCCGGCCGGATAAAACGCAGGTAACGTTTGTCGAGCGATTTGTTTTGTTACTTTTCAAGTAAAAATTCATAGTCTGGTGTAATTTGCTGTCGGTTACAAATACACGGAATCGTCAAAGCGTGGTAAAAATCCCCCGGGAACTTTAGCCAATCTGTTTGCTTTAAACTTTTCAATGCTTGGAGTTCTCGATGAGAGAAACAAGTCAAAACCCACGATTGTGAGCGTAATTTGTCACTTATGATATTAATAGGTACTCAAATAGTGTACTCGTGAAATTAGGAAATAATCTCACTTGCGTTTTGTCAAAATTCTAATAATTTCCTGAATTTTGACAAATTACGCAAGTGAAATTATTTCCTAATTTCACGAGTACACCATTTGATTACACATACATATTTACATTCATGAATACAAGTAAACTAATTCTTAGTGCCAATATTTCCCAGTATTGCGAGCCTGACTCATTGAAACAGGATTTTAACAATCCATGGAAAATTTTCTCCTATGGTCTTAAACTGTTCTTCTTCTTCTTCTTCTTCTTCTTCTTCTTCTTCTTCTTCTTCTTCTTCTTCTTCTTTTTCTTCTTCTTCTACGTTTCTCACAATTTTTACTTCCAAATTTGAACATGTTCTAGCATGACTTTATCAATCAAATTTTGACTGTTGTATCTGTTCAGTATAGAGATTCATAAGATGCTTTGGCATGTTTTCTTTATCCTTTAAGTGGCTTTTCAATGTACTTTTATGTTTGTGCACTGTTCCCATTTTTGCTTTAGGAACGTTCCCATTAAGGGATAATTGTTCCTCTTTGGAGTGGTCCTTTAAGCATCAAAAGGAACAAATTGTTGTGAAAAATAGGAACAAAGTGTTCATTTAGAGCTAAAAAGAATCTTTTGTTCCGAATTTTTAACATTGAAAGAAACTGTTTGTCCTAAATGAGTGGCTTAGGAACAGGTGTTCCCAATGGTATTGTTCCTCTTTTATCATTTTGGTCCTTTTTAATCGCTTGAGGAACAATAGTTCCTATTAATGCGTTTCCTTTTAGAGTGGCTTTTCCTTTATGCTGACACGAGGAACTTTAGTGCTGAATTACTTACGTTCCTTTTTTTTTGTAAAGGAACGTTTGTTCCTTTCTAACATTGTTTCTGCTTTGAAAATTGGTTCCTTTTTGTTCACTTGAGGAACAGTTGTTCCCATTAATGGTTCCGTTTTGAATAAAATGTTCCTTTTTAATGGCACGTGGAACAGTTTGTTCCTAACTATTAGTTCCTATTTATGTAAAATGGTTCCTATTAAGAAATGGCAGTTCCTTTGTACATCTTTTTCAACAGAAACATTCTTCTTTTCTTGCCATCTATGATTTTATTTCTTTTTAATTGGCAAAACGTTTGGTGTAGTGTTTTAAGTTTCAAACAACTCGAAGCAGAGTCAATAGCAGATTGTAAGAGACTTTTCGAGGTGCTTGTTGACTTGTCCGGGCAAGGTTGAACATAATCGTACCAACGCCATTTCTCACATTGAATTTGCAAATGTATTTAAAAATAAGGAATAGTGGGGAAGGAGAGGCATACCTGAGCAAGCAGGGGCAAGTTGGGGCAGGTTTGGGCAAGTTGGGGCAGGTTGGGGTTAGTTTGAACTTGCAGAACACAGCCATTGTTTTTTGTCGCCTCTTTGTTTTGTTCACTATTTATGTAAGAGGAACAAACTGTGTAAATCATACAGCTGTCAGAAATGAACAAGAAGGGCTGGCAAGAAAGGTTGACTGGTTAAAAATTGATGGCTCATCACCGAAACCAAAACGGCTTCACTTGGAAAAAGACGAAACAGATAGTTTGTATCACTGTCCAATACAGGCGTTTGATCACGATGGATTTAAAAGCCAACGCCGCTGCAGGAAACATGTGAACACCAAGCACAGTTGGTTCTTTTTCTTTGACAAAAAACCGGACGTTTCAATTACTAGGAAGCTAGCCGATGATGTTTCATCGAGTGAAATCACAAAACAAACTTCTAGAGTATTGCCTTCATTCTCAGTTTCCAGCCAAATTGGCGTATTATTCACGAAATGTTGACTGGAAGTGGTGGGGGTTGCAAGAAAGATCGTGCAGCTCAGCGAATAGTCAAGTGGTGCTTTATATTTCTCAAATTTTGCTGTGACGATGAAGAGGAATTGAGCTTTGAAGTGCTGGACTTTAACCTGTGTTCTCATAGTCTGTTGTGCAAGTTTGTCGACTACTTTTAAGATGAAACCAAACTCGGACACGGTGGACGATTAGGCTACATTGATGCCATCTCTGAATTGATCGACTTCAGAAAAATAAATGGCGCATCAAAACACAGTTCTTCGAAACTTATCCTCGAGAGAGTTGTAACTCAAAAGAGCACGCAAGACAGTGGAAAAGTTGATGAGACTGCAGTGGACACAGGATCTAGACATTGAAACTCTGGATGTCAGAGGGAACTGGGCAACCATGGAAGAACTATTAGAGGTGGTGACTTTTCATTTACCGCGTTACGAAAATACCGCAAAGACGTGCAAAACAAGTCCAGGTCAAGTAAATCCCTCAGACAACATTTGCCACGATATTTGTTGCGGTGTATTTGTTCATCAAGGTGAAGGAGTGTCGCCCTATGACTTATCAGTACTTGACCGTGGACATGGTCAGAACAGCGAAGGGGAACGGGGGATTCATTGACCAGAAAAAGTTCAAGACCGCTAGCAAGTATGGGTTTGACTCCTTGATTTTGACCTATGCAAGCATGCAGGTGCTTGATAGCTACATCAATTTTGTAAGGCCATTGCTAAAACCCCAGTGCGAGTTCGTTCTGGTCACGAAAACTTGAGGCCAACACAGCAAATTGGGCGACGTCATGAGTAAACTAGTCTTTGATGCAATCGGAAAGTACATTCATCCGACGCGGTATCGTCAAATTGTCGAAACGTAAAGCCTTAATCAGCTCACTAGTAAAGAGCAAAGGATTTTGGCCGATGGTCAGAAACACAGCTCAGCCGTTGCCAAAGTTCACTACCAAAAAGCAGAGGTCACGCGAAGTTGCTGCGATGGCCCACGAGTGTCTACAAAAGCTACAAGGTACCAAGGGATCGGAAGTGGACAAGGAAGCCCACACGAGGTTTGGCTGCTCAACTTCAAGCTCGTCGCCATCAGTTGAAACTGCAGAAAAAACAACCATGCCTTCCACAAAGGTTGTCTCCTCAACTACGCCCTTGCGCATTCAACGGAGTCATTGTTGGATCTTAAAATTTACGGCCGACGAGGAAAAATTTCTACAAGAACGGATAGATAAACAAGGATTTGGACAGTAGACTGCCATCTTGAGAAACTCCGAATTCAAATTTCAAGAGGGAAGACCCTATAAAGAAAAGGGCCGAGCTCAAATTCATGTAAAACGAATGGGTTTAGTGTACATGCTGTTTGTTGGAAACTCGAGACTGTGAGTAATTCAACAGGAGATCTTCATTGTGCACTTAGGTCCATTAGGTCCACATCGTTGTGTGCCTTGCCGGAGTCCATCTCCTACTGACATATGATGTAAATACTGGCACAGCAGTGAAATCCTTTCGCTTGTTTCCACTTTACATCATGGGAAGTGAAGCCGCCTTGGCAGATTATCTTCCAGTCATCTATGTCAAGGAGATTCGCGTACGCCTCATCCAGAAAGATAACTTCTATCGAGCTATCGATCATTGATTTGTTGAAGCTCTTCTGTTTCGTGACGCGGGCTATTCGACTTAAAGGCACAATCTGAAAAACTGGACTGAATAGGCTCGTCTTTCCGCTGTCTGAAGACCTAATGGCCAATGGCCAAGGGTTGCTTGTGTTCTTTCTCTCGAAACAGTGCAAGGAAATCAGCGCAAAACTGCTATATCTGCTCTTCAGGAAGGCTGTTCTTAAGAGCGCTTGTCTGTAAAAATCAAACATAACGCGGCAAGGGTGGAAAATTCGATTTCTTTCATATTTTAATGTTAGATAGGTTAGGGTATAACTAAAATCACTGGATACTTTTTTTTGGCAAAATATCCTTTTATTTCAAAGAAAAATGCAAATAACGAACTTCCGTTAAAATCGCCATTTGAAGCAGTAAATTATGACATCAATTTGAGGCGTTCGCGTGCAAAAACAAATCCCTCTGTCGTCTTTTAAACACTCAATTTTACTTTTGCAATCTCTCAAGAGCTTCAAAACTGATTTTGGTAGAAACTGCGTTGTTCTTTGTGTTTGAAATAATTTAATTTTGAAAGTATACATTTCTCATCAGGAAAAGTACTTCGTGAATTAAATTATTTTTCACCATGTGCTAAACCTTCAAATCGATTCAGCTTCTGGCTGTTGAATTAAGAAAAGATGTTCTCAGGATTGCTGCAAAAATTTCCTCGGGCAAATGATTGAGAGCGACGCGAGAGCTTTTCAAAGTTCGTTAAAATGCAGGTTGTTTGACCCTTCTTGGCAACATTCCATTCGCGAGTCACGCACATATTTTAATGTGTTTCGACCCACATGAGATCGAAAACGTCAAACAGAAAAACAGGTCGAAATGCTCTTACCTCATTTGCTGTAGAGGACAGGTCCAGAGGCCATTTCCGAGTGATTCTCTTGCCGTTTGACGTATTTTGGTCCTGTTGATGCCATCCAATGAACACCGCCAACTGGGTCAGTGTATTGTAAACGGTCGAACAGCTCAACAACAACCTTTCTTCCAAAACGTTCGACATCTTTCTACACTGTGACATCTTACTCAACGGTTCAGTTGATTTAATACGAGTGTTGCTCAGTTTTCAGTGCACAAAAGCATTATCAGATTTGACTGCTTAATTGGGACCAAACGTGAATGGCGCCGCGTGCGTATTTGGTTTGTCACGCAATGCGTATCAAAGGCATTGTAGGGGGTAGGGGAAGGGCAAAACCTTTGAGGTGAAGTAAAATAACATACAGTGTTCATTGCAGGGATTATTCGTGGTTTTAATGGCGTTGTGTGTCTTTCTTACTTATTACCAGTGTTGTTACAACCATTAAAAATTGTATTTGCTACCCTAGCCTAGTAGTCTGAAACGCAATTCCAACCGTTGTACAAGCTTACAGACATGGTTACAGGTGAGTGGTGCAACAGAAGTGGCGCTATTATTAACTAGACCCAACTTTAATACGGGGAAAACCTATAACTACAAGGGGCTCCCTTTTGTTAATTGACGAGTGGGTATTGTACCTATGATCATTGATGTCAGTCTGCTGGTTCTCAGCTGGCACAGGACCGGTTCAAGGCACAGTTATATCACGAGTGAAAGTCAGCTCGCTGTTAAAGGGTTGGATGGAGTTTTGGACAGGAAGGGTTCTCTCTTCATAACAAATGGGTGCAATCGAAGTGTTTAACTGTGCTCTCTTGTCAGCTGTTTAATTTAGTCTACATTAGTGTGTCCTGACTAATGATTGGGGCTTCTAACAGCACACCAGTGCTGTTTGAAGACTGTGAAATATGGCACGTACCCATGGTAACAAAAAATGAGGTTCTGTTCCTGAATTTCTGTTTACGAATCTTACTGAGACAGGTTCCCAGTGAGCGAGATCTCTCACAGCAGCCAGCATACTTATCATAATGGATATGAGGATATGATAACAGAAATACGTCAAACATCTTGCCCTTAAACGTCTGTTACCTCTTTCACGTTCTACATACACCTTAATGAGGACGAAGAGAAGAGTGAGGCTTCCATCGATAACCTGGCTAATATTCGGATAGTCCACAAGCGAATATAAAACTCACCTGATCCAACTTTTACAAGCGAACCAGTCCCGCGTAAGATAATTTCAGATCCCTTTTTCCCCAGTCCTCTTTCACTTTTTGGCCACTCCCCGTTTCCTTACCGTGACCCGGCAGCTTCTGCTAGACACTATTCCAAGTTTTGCACGATGGCTGGGACATATCGTCATTGTATTCAAGCGTTCGTTGTGAAAACTGACTGGTAACTTGTGGTATCCAGTAGTGTAGCACTTCTTTTGGTGGTATCAGGGCCGCACCAAGGCTGAAATAAATGCTGCGAGCAAATTGGCCTAGTCAAAGACTTCCCCCCCCCCTTCAAAATACACACTCGTGCACATAGATACTAACTCTGTTCACAATGCCACAGTTCGTGTCAATTTCGTCAAAAACGACTCCTTTTTGGGGACATCCTTCGTTGACAATTTGCCAAAAAGCTGCTTCCTGTTTGCTTTTTCGCCGACAAAGTTATTGGCAACATCCACCATATTTATAGCATCAGTTTTAAAAAAGTACCCTTCAAGTTACAAGGTTTGTTAAAATTAAAACATTTCGACAGCCAAGCTACGAATTTCGGACCTGTTTTACCTAACTCTCGTAAACGCCGTTTACGTAACTTTTATCACTCGATTGGTGAGATAATAGTTTTGTTCCTTAGACTTTAAAACAACATGATGAGCTTAAAGCTTGCAGCAAATACACAGCAGTCGCTTAGCTATTAAAGGCATTAAGGTCCTTCACAGTAAAGCTATACTGCCAGGGTCAAGGTGATATGGGTGAAGAAAGACCTTGGTAAGGAACCTGGGCGACTGGAATGTGCGGTGGACTAGTAGATTTTTGAAGCCCATTTGCCCGGTGGCTAGTGACTCAACAGATGTCAAACCCTGTTAAAGGTTGTAAAATAATAAAAGGAACTTTTAGCATCAGCATTTAAGACTATTCGTTGCACATTAATTCGTTTTAATTATATATTTTTTGGCTCGTTTATTGTAATGTTTTTTCAACTTCCAAAACTTCTGGGGACTCGAGTCCCCCCCCCCCCCCCCCTTCTACGGGCCTGGGTATTCTTGGTGCATGAAAGTAAGGGAACAATTGTTTTCAAGCTTTTGATTCGTCTGGTGTTGTAACCACAAACTCCGAGAACAAGAAAATGGAACCAACAACAACCGTCTTCTGTGTAACGTAGCAATTTGTGAAAAAAAAAAGTCCGAGGTCCCCCTCTAAGCCAAAATTATAGGCACAAACTAGTTAGTCACATCGCAATTTCCCTGATAAAAATGATTTTAATGTTCTGGACTCGACGTTTTGAAGAGGTTTTTAACTTAAGCTAGTACACGTACCCTTTTTAGCTAATTTTCGTGTTCGAACATTGTTATTTGCAGGCCTACAACTCACGCGGAGGGGTGACTACTTTTCCTGCATTCTGGCACGGGAGGTTGAGGTGCCTAAATGTAGCACTAATTTTGTTTCGTATTTTTGGTCCATTACTAGTTCCTCCCATTTCTCGAACCCTGAGCCGTTTAAAAAGAATCAGAGCAGATTTCGCCCTTCCCCTACCCTCTAGTAAAATGTCCATTCCGATGATTTGCGTTGCGTGACGCGGCTCTAGATAAAACTCTGGCCACATTAGCGGCGACATGTGGTGATAAAAACCTTTTTGTGTATTGCCAACTAAGCAACACTGACCAGCAACTGAACCGTTGAGTAAGATGTCACAGTGTAGAAAGATGTCGAACGTTTTGGAAGAAAGGTTGTTGTTGAGCTGTTCGACCGTTTACAATACACTGACCCAGTTGGCGGTGTTCATTGGATAGCATCAACAGGACCAAAATACATCGAACGGCAAAAGAATCACTCGGAAATGGCCTCTGGACCTGTCCTCTACAGCAAATGAGGTAAGAGCATTTCGACCTGTTTTTCTGTTTGACGTTTTCGATCTCATGTGGGTCGAAACACATTAAAATATGTGCGTGACTCGCGAATGGAATGCTGCCAAGAAGGGTCAAACAACCTGCATTTTAACGAACTTTGAAAAGCTCTCGCGTCGCTCTCAATCATTTGCCCAAAGAAATTTTTGCAGCAATCCTGAGAACATCTTTTCTTAATTCAACAGCCAGAAGCTGAATCGATTTGAAGGTTTGGCACATGGTGAAAAATAATTTAATTCACGAAGTACTTTTCCTGATGAGAAATGTATACTTTCAAAATTAAATTATTTCAAACACAAAGAACAACGCAGTTTCTACCAAAATAAGTTTTGAAGCTCTTGAGAGATTGCAAAAGTAAAATTGAGTGTTTAAAAGACGACAGAGGGATTTGTTTTTGCACGCGAACGCCTCAAATTGATGTCATAATTTACTGCTTCAAATGGCGATTTTAACGGAAGTTCGTTATTTGCATTTTTCTTTGAAATAAAAGGATATTTTGCCAAAAAAAGTATCCAGTGATTTTAGTTATACCCTAACCTATCTAACATTAAAATATGAAAGAAATCGAATTTTCCACCCTTGCCGCGGAATTTTGATTTTGTCTGATTTTTACAGACAGGCGCTCTTAAGTATCTGCTCGAAGTATTTAGGATCAGGATCATCAAGGCTGTTATAGTGGACATACGCTCTTGGAGATGTGAGACCTTGCTATAAAGAGACAAAAAAAGTTGTTAAAATCTTTATATCAATGACTAAATAAATAAATATTAAATAGTAACAATTATTTAATATTAATAGAAATATATTGTTCATAAGTATCATGACAATAGCTAAAAAAAGGTCACAAAGCTAGGTCATATTTTAAAATCGAAGAATTAAGGATTCTACTCTTGAAGGGGTTATCTCTTTATCTCAGTCAGCAAACAAATTGTATCGAATAAGTGCTTCGCGAACTGTGAAAATTGTAAGTGGCAACTGGATTAAACCATCCGTTATTGTTGCAATTATACGTTCGTCTTACCTGTGATTCCGGGATAACACCTCGTACAAATGCACCGGCCGAAAAAGACCATAACCAGCCATCCTTTACTTCCACCAAGTTTCGATCGATTTTAAGTTGACCAATGAGAGAACTTTCCGTGCTCACTCAAAAGTGGTAGAACTCGTTGAAAAAGTTGAACAAGCCTGTCTTTGAAGCACTCGTTCCCCATAAGATTTAGCAGAAATGACTTCATGGAACAAAGAAACTTGTGCGTAAAGTGCCACTCAGCGACTTTCTTATAAACGTCCCTCCGGTATACGCTTAACTGAAGCTTTTCCATTGCAGCATGAATGTCGTTACAGAAAATTGTTACTGGGCAAGACAGTGGCTTGTGCGGTGTACATGGTAACGACAAGCTCGAGGTACTGTGTTCGTTTTCACGGAGACCAAAACAATCGACTTTTAAACCAGCCCGGCGTAATTCTTGAATAGATGCAGCCATCATGGGTTTAAAGTCCTCATGAAGCACTCGCACACGAACCACATTTTCTGTTGACGATACCTCTTGAGACTGCTCGTCGCCACTAATTTCGATCTGCTCTTGAAGGGCTCTGCAATAAAGCAACAGAACGGAATTTAGTCTCCAAAGATTAATCTCTAGCTTGGCATTGAAGTTTAAATTAACACCCTTTTTCGTGCTGAAATCCATGACGTCCTTAAAATCGCGCGCACGTAATTAGCCACTTACACCATAAACTTACACCATATTGTTACGTTAAAACATTGCGACTTTGTGTCAAGACAGTAACACAAAATTTTGGAAGACTGCTTAATCACGGAAAAAGCGGCTAAACGGTTAAACGTGGCAATGCCTTTAGTTCCTTGGCTGATAAGGTTTTGTTTTGCGTTGATTGTGAAAAACGTTATCGCCAACAGTAAGGCGTTAACGAATGGATGACTAACTTGAGCAAAGTAAGGTTGATCACTCACCTGAGGCAATGTTGATAGGAAGCCTCCACGAAATTCATCAGGCGAGGATTTTTATGATCTTTCAGAACTTGACAAAGCTGGTTAAGGGCCTTGGAATTTTTTTCCTTGATGCTCTTGAAAGGTAGAACTCGAGGTGACATTTCCCGAGAGCCCGTTGAATTTTCATCGGATTCACAGCTAAGCCATTGCGAGTTTAGTATGCCAGCCAATAACAAATTGCTGGCAAAATTTGTTTTCCTGGCGATGAAATTTGAGACGGATTTATCGTCGCTTCGTCGTTCGACTCGTCGCTAGCTTCTTCTGATGTTCCTGCTTTTTTCTTTTTGCTGTAAAGCTTTGAGGTGCTTATTGCCGAAAAGAAAAAGCAAACCTTGCTCAGTTTCGACAATGTCAAATTGCATTCATCCCGCTTTTCGCAGATCCAGTTCCAGGCTTGCTCAATTTCATCACCGCTAACCCTCCACACACACTTCAGGTTACAACAGAACAGTATTTTTCAATTGGTGCTACTATGTGGCACTCCGCTTTATCCCTTATAACTTTGCTGTTTAGCTGCGAACAAGGTTTGCTCATCTTTACTGGCCAAGAACGTTGAGTGAAATGCGATTTCTCAAGCATTCTAAGCGCTTTTATAACATTACTTAGGGGAATAAAACAAATCTTTTTCATTGGCCGATTTACCTGACTTTAAATTTGAGCATAAGTTGGCCTCAATCCGACTAAATTATTCAGTCCAAATACACGTACGCTTCACACGCTTAAACCGGTATACCCTTGGCACATGGAGAACATTAAGCAATTGACCTGACCTTTGTCATTAGTATTCAGAGCATACCCGATGTTTACGCTTATCTCGCTGTACACTCTAGCATCAAAAAAACTTCATGATCTTTGTTATCAGGATTCAACCAAACTCACGGGTATAGGTCTAAATACTAAGGACGAGGATCTCAAAATGGCTTTCTAATGTTAAAGTGTACAGCGAGATAAGCGTAAAACACGGTTACGGTCTGACTACTAATGACAAGAGTCATGAAGTTGAATTGAATTTCTTTCTGATATTAAAGTGTAAAGCGAGATAGGCCTAAACTACGGGTATGGGATGGCAAGGATCTTGAAGTTACTTTCTTATGTTTAACACTTTATCATCATAGAAAAAAATAGTTGTAGAAGTACCAGTTGAAAGATTCATTTCAAATACGTTGAAGAACAACGAGGAGCGAATTATGTCTGTTCCCTTTGGTGTGTTATATTAAGAGCAATATCTTGAAAGCAATTGTATTTTTCTGCTCGATTTGCCATTTCAATATCAATATGAAAACTGACACATCATGCCAGAACATACAAGTAATCAGCTTTGAAAGCAAGTCGCACCGTGGCTTCAAAGAGGGAAGGAACAAGAAGTTTGGGAAACGATCTTCTTCTTCTTCTTCTTCTTCTTCTTCTTCTTCTTCCTCTTCTTCCTCTTCTTCTTCTTCTTCTTCTTACTATCAACTGATCGTAACGTTATACGTTTTACCGCTGTCAAGTTTGCATCAGATTATGTAGGCACACGTTCACAGCGGCCAAACGCGTGACGATTGCGCTGTTAATGCCATAATTTTTCAAAGGAAAATACAGACAAATGTCGAAAAGTTTCAATTTAACCGCAAAACTTAAGGCTGTTTCTGTGAGTGTATGTTTACAAGGACGTAACTGTTATACACAAGTTTTGCCGGGGAGAAATGCCGTTTCCCGGGACGTGTTATGCCTCGTTTTCATACGAACGTCGCGCTCGCAAACGTTTAAACTGATTCAAACTTCAAGGCTTTGAAAGACCAGAAGTGACGTAGGTTTTTATGCGTTTGACCACTGTGAAAGAAATACGCGTCATCTTCAAGGATCCTCGTCAACCACAGTGCTTTGCGCACATCAAGTGGGAAATCCGTCATTTTCCATGCCATCTAAAATCGGGATTTTTTTCATAGTGAATTGAAATTCAGCTTCATCCGCGCCAATACGGCCAATGTGGGCCTTCATTTACCTTCTTAGCCTAAAAAATTATTCGCAGTTACATCTGGCCGGTTATTAGTATGCTGTTTGCTACTTTCTTGTGAAAGAAATCATTATTCAAGGACCTTCTTGGTCATTGTACGCGTCAAGGAAAAGATATCCAATAGATTTAAGTGTTGGTCAAGCTTATTCGCAGATATTTTACTTCACTACGGAGCACGTTCTTCACGCGCTGAAATGTTTTGGTCATACTATGCGACGACCGAACTCACTCTGCAGTGCCGGTAGGGACGGTAAAGCAGAAGCTTCAAAGCCTTCGATTTCTAATCCCTGGAATTATAGAAAAGATGGAGAAAGAATTACAAGGTTTGCGAACGAAAAATTTATAAATCAGATCTGCTAGTAAATTAGGCGGTCCGCTCAGCTACAGTATCTTCAGTACGTTTTGTTTTCATGGCAATTTGTGTATGTTTGAAATTGAAATGAATGTTTATCCTGGCGATGATAACAAAGAAAATAACAGCTATTAATAAAAGAGTTCCTTCTATCTGAAAGGAATGCGAAAATAGAAATGTTCTTGCTTTATCTAGCGCTAATTAAAACTTTATACGGCCCGGGGCGATGATCACAGCGGCGTGATCGAGTGAGTTTTGGAAACATTTCTGCCTTCGGTGCATTTGCTTTCTGTGTTTTGTGGCGATGGGAGAGTCAAGAATGCCCTATATAACAAGATTCGAAACTTTATAATCCTAGATTTACTTGTAAATCATATTCTGTGAGCACTCGCTGAATATAGTTTGCTTTTGGGTAGCGCGGAGGTTGCTCGCTTGCGAACACGCACATTCCGTTTGATTTCTTGGTCCTTAAAAAGCCGCCAAAATGCGCACAAAAATCGAAAAAAAAAAGCGAAAAAATTTTGTCTTCAGGCTACAATTTATATTTTTACCAGTTGAACTGTTGACGTTTGGGCACTTTCCAAGAGTAACTGGCAGACAATAAACAATAACAAGGGCGTGGTTGACAAGGATTCTTTTAGTAAACACGCGTGCATATATCGTGCCCCATTCACACCAAAGTTTAAACACGTTTAAAAGCTGCTTAATTAAACGAGGTTTAAAATTGTTTTCTTTATAAAAGTTGTTTACTAATCTTTTTCTACTGCCAATTTAGTGCAAATGAAAAAACAAGTAAAAGCTCACTTGAATTCTTTGTTTCAACTAGTCATTCAGCTTTCTGTTGCTGAATTTCATTTTGTTAAACCTGGTGTAATTAAACCTGTTTTGTTAGTGTGAATGGGGCATAGGTTTAGTATGTTCCGATTAGTGTGTTCCGATGATGGTCATGTGTCGTCATGTTGACAAGGGTTTGCATCATTTGAATGCATTATATTTCTTTAAATTAACCGCACCTGATAAGTTTAACTAATCTTAGGGATTGTCAGTACATGCTACAGGTGCAACATTCATCCCGGTACGGGAAGAAAATTTTATATCGCATTTACATAAAGCCGATTTTATTTTATTTTTCAAACTTCGCCTTTATTTGCTTCATCACATAAATACATGTATATCTGCTAAATATCATAATGGCATGAGATCTTAGCAAGCTCTGTTAAGCTTTTCTAAGTAGATCCCCTCAGTTCAATCATCCGATTTTAAAATAGCAGATGGGTTTTATTACTAAATCTATCTCTAACACGGGTTAACTATAACTAGAGTATATAGTCTACGTATTACACTTGATTTTGTATATAATCTTTTGTCAATTTCTTAAAAGAATTATATTATTGTAATATTCTTAATTCCTTAGGTAACTCGTTCCAAATTTGTTCTCCCCTAAATTTTAAAGAAAATTTCCCGTAATTTGTTCTCCTATAATCAATATGTATGTTTGATGCAGATCGAGTATTATGACTATGCATCTCTTTGTTTAATGCAAAGTAATCAGTGAAATAATTCGGTAGGTTGTGATTGAAATATGAATACAAACGTTTAAAATTTACATCATCTAACATTTCACAAGAACCCTTCATTAACCTTACAATAAATGTCCAGTGCTAGGCAGATGCTCTGTTAACAGGGGAAGGTATTTTTTCTTTATTGAAATAATTGTAAGAAATTAAAAATATAAAATGAGAAAAAATAGATAAATGGGAAATGCATGTTATAATCTCCTTCGGTTGTAAAGTACCAGTAGAAGTTTGTGACGGGCAGAACATTTTCTTTATTGTACATGCAGTTTATCGATTCTTCAAGTTGAAAAGCTTGTGGTAAAAAAAAAGTTCAGAAGACTTACAGTGATTCTAGTTTTTCGATGCCATGAAATCCTTTGTCCTCAACTTTTGTGATGGCGTTGTTATGAAGAAACCTGAAACAGCAACGAATGAAGCATTGATGACGATGTTAACAACTCTCCGACTAAAATAGAGAGTAAATCAGAGAAAACAAATTACTCACAAGACTTGCAGCAGTGGCATTACAGTGAAAGTAAAGCTTGGAATGGTGGCCAGTTTGTTTTTTATCATCATCCTACAAATAATGCAAAGCTACGAATGAAAAAATAAAAATACTATACACAACTGTATAACTATGAACCTGATAAATTACAAATTAGTTAAATTTAATTTGCATTGTCTTTAATTAAATTTTGCCAACTGTTTCTCTTGAGCAACCGATTTGGGGCCAGACTTTTTTTCCACAGCTCGGCCAACAAAGGAAAAGAAAACTTAAAATAAAAAGATGACTAGATGACCTCTGCGTCAATCAAACAATATACAGTGCTTCTTTCCTGTATGTCAGAAAGCCTAAAAAAGATTGGCACGGCTTAAGAATACTTTTAATTAGTTGAACAATATCACATAGCTAAACAATAACACATAGAATTATTATAAAGGAAAACTGTAACAAATAGACTATTAGCTGAAAATGAAGTCTTTTCCTCCCGAACATCTAGAGATAACTTACAGCCTTTGTAGATTGGAAAGTCCAGCAAATGTCTGAGCGCCGATGTGCGAAACGGTATTAAAATTAAGCCACCTTACAAAGAGAAGAAACAAGTTAGAACACTTTCTTCGGTTAAAGCTCGAGATCAAGTTCAAAGATGGTCCGTACTTACAAAATTTTCCATTTTTTAGTCTCTGAAGACTCTTAAAATTACCAGATTGCAAAGTATATAATAAATGATCATTGCATACAGAAATAACGGTAGTAATTAATAAAGTAAGTTAAATTATCGTATTACTATCGTTACTTAATTATGTTAACTGTCTATTGAACAAAGGACAGGAAAATATCCACCACGGTGGACCACTATCCGTTTGGAGATGAATACTGTCCAATCTAAGTACTGAAATATATTGCATTTAAGCCAACTCCAAAAGTTTCGGTCAACAATAATGGATGTATCCAAAACCCGAACAAAATTTAATTACTCAAAACCTGCATACTACTTATACCTATTGACACCACTCAACGAGATTTATGCTTTCTTTGTTTAGGTGATTTAGGGGCAATAAATTTAAATCTACTTACAGCTCCCTTAGATCATTGCAGGCAGAAAATCTGTAATCTGGAAGTGACTGAAGCTTATTATAGGACAGATCTCTTGAAAAAGGAAAATGAACAATATTAATAATTTCAAACAAATCAGGCCTCTGTAGTCAGGGTAAGATACATTTTATTTTCGTTGAATCACTACTCGCCTTTGCTTGTGAAGTTACAATTTCAGCTCGTCAGCCAGTTAGTCAGTCAGTCAGTCAGTCAGTCAGTCAGTCAGTCAGTCAGTCAGTTAGTCAGTCAGTCAGTCAGTCAGTCAGTCAGTCAGGCAGTCAGGCAGTCAGTAGCCTGACAAGCCGGCAAACAGCCGGGCAGGCATTCAGGCAGGCATTCAGGCAGTCCGTCTGTCCGTCCGCCCGCCAGTCAGTCAATCAATCAATCAATCAATCAATCAATCAATCAATCAATCAATCAATCAAACATTTCCTGTTCTACTCATTCGTTTAATAATGTGCAGCTGTTTATTATGCTACGTGATGGAGGTTTTGCGCTTGTTTGAAACCCACATTATTCCAAATATAGAGACATTTTCACATAAGCGTCTTGGTAGGTGGTCAATCTCGTTTGAAGCTAACATCCTGCAAGATAACCAACGAGAATGCTTTATCAATAGGTTGTCTCTTGTAGGAAAACCCATTGCTTATTATATTGCAGTTTAACTGCGGTTTAATTGCCGATCAACCGATTATTATTATTATTATTATTGTTGTTACGAGTGAGACCGGAAAACAATATTATAATTATTAGTTAATCACTAGTAATACACCTCTCATCAGATTAGAACCAGTGTTTCATAAATTTAAATAAGCCTCTGTTGTAGGTAATATAAACTTAAATATCTAAGCAATTTAAATGCTTTATTCAATAAGTGATTTGAAACTGGGATACTATAGTGCAATACGTTTTCTACAGTGTAAGATGCTCTCATACTCATATTTTTCTCCTTATATGGTAAAATGACGCTATAGTTGAATGGTGATGATGATGATGATGATGATGATGATGTACCTTATTTACTTGTATTAATTCCCTGGGACGTTTAATTAATAGTAGGAAGTAGTGAACCCTAAAACATCCCAGGGCATTGCTTTCTTTCTTGACTGTCCAATAGTGATAGTTACTCAGAAGGAGCAGCTTACTAGAGTTAATATGAAATATAATTTAAATTACTGTAAAAGCTCTAATAGTCCTGCTTTCTAATACGCCTTCTTACCTACTACTTGCTAATTACAAATAAATTATTTGCTTACAATGATGTCATGACATTGGGGCTTGAAAATTATTTTATGTTTCGACTGATGCCGGGTATTATTTTACTGCCAGAGGAAGATTCGAAGAAGTGCAGCATTATGCATGTAATTGCTTACATGTAATTCAGGTGAATCAATTCATTCATCTATTTTAAGTACCAATCAGTCAATCAATCAACCACTCAACCAACTGGCTGATAAATCAGTCAATCAGCCAATTAAAAATAAATCATTCAATCAATCAATCAATCAATCAATCAATCAATCAATCAATTAATCAGTCAATCAATAAGTCAATCAATCTGTGACCTCAGTGTTGCCAATGCGAATAACAACAAAATGGTCCAGTAATGACTAGTGACTTTATTTGATGCACAGATTATGACTCACTCTCTTACTACCCCAGACCGTGATGGCAGTAGATCTCGATACTTTAGTTCTTTTTGGTTTGATAATTTGTCACCAATAAGCATCGTTACTGATTGCCATAATCTGGTACCAAAGAAAAATAAAAGGAATAGCCTCTTCCTAAATCATTTCAGAATAGTCTGAAACCTAACAGGCAATGAACTGACAAAAAGGGATCAGACTGTGGTGAATCAGTCAATTGATATAGTTTTCCCCGTAAAGAGAATTCAATCAAATGGGTCTGACTCTTCATTCCTGGGATAGTAGTGCGGGGGCGGGGGGGGGGGGGATAGTCCCCCCGAAAAAGATATGGGGCAGAGTGTGCTCATCAGATATTTTGAAGTAGAGCCCTAAAAGGTGTACTCCAGGATTCATTCCATTTTCATACATCATCCACTTAGTAGTACTGAGGGGTCAGTCAAACTAATCAATGACATCAAAATGTTAAGCAGAAAAAGACAAAAAAATATATAACCTTATTTCAAAACTGCTCTTCAACTTTTTTATTTGAATTGATAAAGTGTGTCTGGGAATATAACTAAAAGTACAAATTTCTTAACCAAACCCTTATAATAAACTGCTATATTTTCCTGACACCAGGTTGGTGGAATAAAAACCTGTAAGAAAAACAAAGCAGATTTTAATCATCGCAATTACCAATAGTAGGACAGTCAGTGTGCATGCGCCAGAGAAAAATGAGAGACTGCTCGTACACTGTAGTCTATGAAAATGGTACCAACTTGGGCCGGTACGACTTCAGATCGACTCCAAATGCTTACCTCTGTTTACACGAAACGTCCGAAACATGAAGCTAGTATAAAATAATTATCATCTCAGGCTGTGTTTACACGAGTGATTTCATCCCGAGATGAAATCGCTGAAGACCGGGATGAAATCGTCCCAGGGTGAACACATTTCAGCTCCAAATCATGTAAACATTTACAGGTAAATAACCAGACACCGCGATGAAGGTCACCCGGGGATGAGATAAAAGTCATCCCGGGATAAAGTCACTCATGTAAACAGGGCCTTAGGCTGGTTTAACTCATCACTGCTGCTGAACCAATATGAATGACTCAGAAATGACTTTGAAACCAGACTGGGGAGCCACTTAAGCATGAACAGGGTTCCAATTGGTCTGAGATATTTGTTTTGGGTATGCACGTTTAACAAGTGGCGTTGGAGCATTCCAAGCTGTTGGATAGTTGCGGACCATATTAACACAAACAGAGTTTAGATTGGTCTCAGGTAAACACTTCATGCCAGTCTGACTTTCAGACCGGTCTCATGTAAACAAAATCGTACCAGTCTGAGTTTGCACCGGTCTCGTGAAATCAGGGAATTACCGCCCCTGGGTCTCTGAGGATGTTGTTAAACATTCTTGAGAGCTGTTTGACTTTAGGCTAACGGGGCGTTTACATAATACCAGCATGATTTTCATTCTGGTACAAGTTCCTCCCGATTTCCTCTTGTTTCTCTGTATTTGTTTAATGATTACAGCACAAAATCTCATAACTGTACAAGTCATACCTGTGTGAGCTTGCCCCAGTAGTGGTACTGGGTCACAATAATCACTGTGGTATGAACTGTTTGATTTATTCTGCATTAAGTTTTAACCCTTTAACCATCAAGAATAAATCTTACATCACCGTGAAAAATGGATTTTGTAACTTAAGTGGGTATAAGGTTTTCATCACCTTAACCCCAGTGGAAGTCTTGATGGAACACTCATGTAAATGTTGTGATTTAATTTTATCCTTGGTTCAACTGTTATTTTCCTTTGTGAGTATTAGGATTGCCAAATTTTCTTTTCCCGAAAAGGCTGTTTTAGCCACCCGGTCTTCTATGTGTTTACACGACAATATAAAACAGATCAGCTCAAATTCCACACTACAGAAATTTGTGCTTGTTCTCACACACTTAAAGGCAGGTGGTTTAAATATCTGGTATATTTGAATGATTTTAAAACTGTTTAACTGTGCTTAATTATGTTTGACTGGGTTCAGAAATTGGAATCAAACACTGTTGTATGCATATTTTTGGTTTAATTGTGTTCAACTACCGAACCCAAATTAAACCGATCATTACATTTGACCCAGTTCATTTTACTGAACAGTAAGATCGTACCTAAGTTGGAGTAGTAATATAAGCGTCAAACAAATACCACCTGATTGTCAGAGGTTTATTTAAGAATTTTAAAACTCCCACCAATAACAAGCTCCCGCGTCGCATGTTATTGGTGGGAGTTTTAAAATTCTTAAATAAACCTCTGACAACAGGTAGTATTTGTTTGACGCTTATATTACTACTTACTTAAATAAACCGCCCAGCATAAAAAAATTTTTAATTAAAGAAAAACAATCTTTATAAAATAAGTTGCAATGTCAATGCTTAACATTGAAGAAATTTTGAAAGAACTTGGGCCAGCAAATTTACAAATTTTAGAGCAATTAATTGCAAAGGACGCTCCTGCTGTTCGAAAAACAATTCAGAACATAATGAATGAATCAATTTTTGAGAATAATTTAAATGAATCTTTAACTTCTAAAACATTTCAACCGATCGCTCCTCCTCGTAAAAAAAAGGGGGAGAAAAACACAAGAAAATTTGAGAAAGTTTGATCCACTCTCTCGAAAAACCATTCAAAATGTTACAAACTATCAGAATGAGATTCTTGATTTATATGACACAGCCGAATATGAAGGAGAAGAAAAAAGAGGGCGACGTTACATTCGTTGGCGTTTCATTAAAGATCTTGAAAAAGACCTTACACCAGATCTTATGAAAAAAATAAGAGAGAAAGTTAAAACATCTTTCTACGCAAGGCATTATTTTTCATATCAATTACGAAACGTTGAAAATGATGAAAGATATGTGAATTACACTAACAAAGGTTCTCCTTGGTTTGATCATCTTTCTGATGCGGAAAAATGGTTGAGTGATCGGGAAAAATTTCGTTTGGACCCTGACAACGTAAATAGACCTGACACGAAATGGGTGTTTGAAAAGCATTTTAATGTTGATGTAAAGGTGGTGCTTGATCGTCAACCGCTTTTAGGAACAGGACCATTACCAGATTGGTTGCGTAACCTTTCACATAGTCGTAATATGCTAGCTTTAGACACTTACAAAGACAATTTATGTCTTTGGCGTTGTATTGCGGTACACCGAGGTTCAAGACCAGATCGAAGTACAACGGCAGCACGGGAACTTGCAAAAGGTTTCTTCAACCTCAAAGATGCTCCACAAGATTGCCGTAAAACATCTTCAGATGAACGTGATGAGCTTGAAAAACATCTTAATAAAAAACCAATTTTCAAAGATTGGTTGGGTATTCGTGTATATGAGCCTGAACGTTTGCAGAATGGTGAAGTTGTATGGCATCTTATCAGGACACCACCAGCCAAATTAACAAATATTTTGACAATTGGAATTTACGAGGGGCATGCTTTCATTATAAGAGATATTACGAAGATTGCAAAAGTTTATGTATGTTTTCATTGTCGTTCAAGATCAACTAAAGCTTGCGACCTTCAACGGCATATCGAAAAATGTGCGGAAGGAAAGACGGTGATTCAATGTCCAGCTGAAAAGTTGAATTACCACAAACAGTTTTTGAGGAGGCTTTTTATCCAAAAAAACATTTATCTTCTTTAGAATCTCTTTCTTGGCTTGAACAAGAAGCAGCACTTCGTAAAATTCAGATTCACCACGCTGCTTGCGGGCATGGCGGTGAAAGATATGTTGAGCGCGCTCCTATTGACGGTTACAACCATGAAACAAAAGCTGTTTTTCAATATCATGGATGTCATTGGCATGAATGTCGAAAATGTTTTCCTCGTGATCGAAATAGAATTATTACTCATAATAACCAAACAAAAGAAGATAGATTTAAAGCAACTGTTGAACGTACACAAAAGCTTCGAGCTGCTGGCTACCCTGTAATCGAGGCATGGTCTTGTGAAGTAGGAAAAATAAATATAAAGTTACCAAAGACTCAAATACAAAGTTACCCACACGCTATATTGTTTGACTTTGAAGCATACGGAGATAACAATTATAGGAAAGAACCAACAGGAACGTTAACAATCGAAAATAAACACGTACCAATTTCTGTTAGCGTTGGTGATACTTTAGAAAGAGAACCAACTCATATCTGTCAAAGAGATCCTGCTGAGCTTGTTCGTAAGTTTATGGAAGAACTTGAGAGGCGTGAGAAAAACATTAGTGATCAAGTAAGAGCAGCCTTCATACCTGACGACATAAATATGCTTACAAAAGCGCAGCGTTTCAAAATAGAAAGATGGTGTAATCAGGTGCCAGTTCTTGGGTTTAACTCCGGGAGATATGATTTGAATCTTATCAGAGAACATTTCGCGGAGCTTTTAGCTGATACAACAGATAAAGTAAAAGTTGCAAAAAATGGAAACAAAATTATGTTTATTTTGACTGAAAACGTTCGCGTTCTCGAAATTATGAACTACTTAGGACCGGGTACAAGTTATGATAAATGGGTAAAAGTTTATGAATGCGAAACTGTAAAATCGTGGTTTCCTTATGAATGGTTTGACAAACCTGAAAAACTTGATTTTCGAGGATTACCGAAATATGAGGATTGGTATTCGAAGCTGAGGGGTGGTTATGTTTTAACACGAGATGAATGGGAAGGGTGCCAGCGTCTGTTCAAAGAAAAGGGTATGTGTACCTTCGCAGACTGGCTGCGTTACTACAATAATCTAGATGTAGTTCCTGGCCTTGAGGCGCTTGAAAAGATGCGTGCTTTCTACACTGATAAAGGAATAGATATTTTGAAAGATGCTTTAAGTATTCCAGGTGTTAGTTTACATTATTTGCTTCGCGGATGTGTTGAGAGGGGCGCAGATCTTTACAGCCCGTGTAAAGAAGCTTATGAGATGTTGAAAGAAGCTGTTGTTGGAGGACCGAGCCTTGTTTTCACAAGATATCATGAAGTTGGAGTAACGAAAATAAGGTCTCATCGAATAGCGGAACCTCGTTTTTGTAAAAATATAGTGAGTTACGACGCCAACGCTTTATATTTGTCAACCATGCTTAGAGACATGCCTTGTGGAAAAGGAAGGGTCGTGCACTACAATAACGAAGCCGTCGCTCCCACACTGACACAAAGACTCAAAGAAGAAAAATGGTTCGGATTTGCAGAAGTTGATATAGAGATCCCTCAACATTTATATCCAAAATTTGAGGAAATGTGTCCGTTCTTCTACAATAAAAAGGTTCCTATTGAAGTTGTGCCGCAGCATATGCTTGACTATCTTAAACGCACAAAAAGGAACCGAGGAGACGGAAAGAAGTTAGTGGGAGCATTGTCTGCAAAGAAGATATTATTATACGCACCTCTTCTTAGATGGTATCTTGAGCATGGAGCAGTGATCACAAATGTTTATCGGACAATTGATTACCAACCAACAAAAATATTCACTTGGTTTGTGGAGCAAGTGGCTGAAGCTCGTAGAACTGGAGATAAAGAAAAAAGCAAGGCGCTGCTGGCTGAGGTATTCAAACTGTTAGGAAATAGTGGGTATGGAAAGCTCATCGAAGCCTTGGAGAGGCAAACTAACGTTATTTAAACCAAAAACGAAAAGAAAGTTGACCGAGCCTTGCGAAGTGCATATTTCAGTGATCTTGACGAGCTCGGGCAGGCGTATGAGCTGGAAAGTAGAAAAACAAAGATCACAATCAAAAGACCATTTCAGGTTGGAATAGCTGTATATCAACTGGCTAAACTTCGAATGCTTGAATTCTATTATGACTTTTTTGACAAATATTTTGACAAAAAAGATTTCGAATTGATTCAGATGGACACAGACAGTAATTACAAAGCAATTAGCGCAGAAAAGTTGGAAGACATCGTCAAACCAGAGCTGCAAAAAGAATTTGAGGAAAAAAAGAAAGAGTGGTTACCTTGGGATAAGTGGAGCAGTCGGACCCCTGGGCTCTTTAAACTCAAGTGTCAAGGCAGCAGAATGATTGCACTCTGTTCAAAATGTCATTACGCTGACGAACCTGAGGGTAAAAAAAAGAAGTTTAGCACGAAAGGGGTGTCGAAAAAACAAAACGAGATCACGTGGCAGCGTTTCAAGAAAGCTTTGGAAGGCAGCAAGGACATAGCAACTAATAGAGGTTTCAGGATGCGGGATGGACAGATGGTTACTTACGAACAGCAGAAGCTGGGGTTCAGCGCTTACTACGACAAACGATGGGTATTGGAAGACGGTATTCACACAGAACCGATCGAGTTTCATTGTTAGTTTTCTGGTGGTAGTTGTGTATCTGGAGGGACAACCAAAAGCTCTTCGCGGACAAACCAGCGTTTTGGTCCGTCAAACAAATAATAGATAACCGGCGCGTCTGGTTTTATCATAATTTTTTCAATCTCGTAAACGTTCAAAGACCAGATTGGGTCGGTTGCTCTTCGCCGACCACCTTCAAGTTCACCAGGTTGATAGAGATAGCGAACACTTAAACTGGAGGGGAGTTTTTTTTCGTTTACACCAACAGGTCTCAAATAAGGTGTTGAGGGTTTGGATGGAACAGTTTTTTTTTGATGGCATCAACAGGTTTTTGACCAGTCAGTCGAGTGACTTCTTTATTCAAAGCTGAAATAACAGCTGGCAGTCGGGCCACCCATTCAGTCGATCTTTTGTCGTCTGGGAGGCGCATTTCAACCCCATACTGGTGTCCAAACAGTCGTTCAGCCAGGGTGCGGTTGAATCTTTCAACGATAGCTTGATCACGGTGAATATCCACACGACCACGTCTAACCTCGACATTATGTTTTGAAAGAAGTTGATTCACAGCACCCATAAACTCACGACCAGGATCGACCTGAAGCAGTTTCGGCCACTTCAAAGGACCACGACTATAAATCCGCTCCAGAGCAGCTGCAACTTCTTTAGCCTCTTTTGTGGTCAACGGTTCGGCCTCTTTGTATCGAGAGGCCACATCTACCACTGTGAGAGCATATTTAAAAGTTTTACGGGAGCGTGGTGGGTGATCAAGTGGGAGTTATAGAAGATCGGCTTGGTGAACTTTGTTTGGAACAGGAACATTAAATTTAGGTCTTGGAATATAACGTGGGGCTGGTAAATAAACCTGCCAAAGAGCTTGCTTCATCAACCAGTTTTGAGCCACATCTTCCGAAACTTTCGCTGCCTGGGCTAATTTCTTAATTGCTGCAAACCCTTTCCAATACCCTTGCGGGCTGTAATAAATTTTTGACAACTTATTTAAAACGCGTGAGCTCATTGTATACTATACACAGTAAAAAATGGGCGACCCGTTTGGTTGTTTGCAAGGTGAGAAAATTTCGTCGAAAATAATTCAAGAAATGTTGCAAAAAAGAAATGAAATAAGCCTGTTATCAAAAAAGATTAATCGTTGTCCTTCATGCGAGGAGCAAATAGTTTATGTGGTGAATGAGTTATGTCTTGCATGTCAAAAATGTGGTAGAGTGATTGAATGTGATGATTATGAATATTTTGAAGAAGAAAATTGGAGAAGAAGTTCCACTGCTCTTCCAGCGAATAATGATTATTTAAAAAGTGTTTTGCGAAATGGAACATTAAAGAAATGTTTTCTTCCAGCGAGGTAGATTTTCTTGGTAACGTTAT
The DNA here is from genome assembly GCA_964030785.1 of Siderastrea siderea. Taxonomy (NCBI): domain Eukaryota; kingdom Metazoa; phylum Cnidaria; class Anthozoa; order Scleractinia; family Rhizangiidae; genus Siderastrea; species Siderastrea siderea. Next base: position 18,422,495 of record OZ034966.1, read on the forward strand.
TGCTCAATTTCAGAAGATGTCCGGCAAGTCAGTGAACTACCCCTATTTTCTGTACAATTATTTTGAAATAGTATCTTCTGAATGCTGGCCTAAGAAAAAAGAAATTATGGAATCTATTTCTAATCACCTTCCAAAAAGCTTAGAAAGTTGGCGGCAAGCAAAACAGGAGTTTTATAAATGGTGGTTGAAAACCAATCAAGGTTCTTCATAAACATTTTCATATTTGCCTGTTTTCGGATTTTTCACCAAACGCATGACAGTACCCTTTTTTGGATGAGTCCAAAATTTCTTGCTTGTGGCGCCAGTTGGACCTGTGAAAGCATTTTTTGCAATATCACCTGACCAATACCTATCGAATACAGGTTTTGTGGAAGGAATAAATTTTTTTGTCAAAGTTTCAGCAAAATTAACTGCTTCCAACGGTTTGTCCAAAACACCAGTCCCTTTTTGTTTTTTCAAACCCAAACCTAACTTTTGTTTAGCGTTGATCGCATTTCTTGCAGCCGCATGACCCCACTGCCTTTGTTTGTAAGGAACTGCGTCAAGAGACTTCACCATTTTTTTTATCCGCTTTGTGTTTGCATTTTTTGAGATTTTCACCATACTTTTTTTCACGGTTGGAACAAACATCATAATCAACATCATGTTGCATAGCAATCGCATCTGTTGCGCCTGTTGGTGGTTGATATATTTCCAGAATTTCACCCGTTTCTGGATCGTATTTCACCTGCTTTTCAAGAGGATTGTATGGCCCTGTAAAATTATGCCCTGGTAATGTCCAACCTTTTTTTGGTTTCGGAAATTTCCCAATTGCTGCATGTATATCAAACCCAGCTCCATCCAAATCAGGTCTGTCAGTTTTGTAACGTTGGTTTGGTCGAACTTAAGTTGAAAGTTGATCCAACATTTCACTTCCAACTTTTTGAATGACTGGGCGGGCTTTGTTGAGAGTGTAATTTATTGCTTTCTTTTGTAATTTAGGGTCTTTCATTGCTTCAGAAGCGTAATATCTTCCAGCTTCAACACTTTTTTTCGCAAGATATGGGATTCCTTTTGTAATTGCAAGATCACCAACTGCCATAGCAACATCGCCAAATATACCACTGCCCTCCGCAAGGGAGGGCTCACCTAGTTTCCCTGCAAAAACTTTGATTTCATTTTTCCACAACTAGCGCATTTTACTTTCAAGAGTTTTCGATTGTTCTTTGTGATTACAACTTTTTCGGTTCCCTTCACATTGGGTGTGTGCCGCTTTTCTTTCACACAGTACACTTCCATTGTATGTATATATTTAAGAAAAATAATTTTTCACTATTTCCTCGTTTTGAAGTAAATCGTTGGAGAACATTTTCAAAATATCGGCAAAACTTGTTCCTTTATTTCTTTCGTTTAAAAAGAGAAGGCAGTAATAACCACATCTCACACTTTGTTCCCTTTGAATTTGGTTGTCATTTCTGAAAAAATGTTTCATCCCATGCATTGACATCTCTTGTCCCCATTCTAAAGGTGGCGGAAAGCCAAATGAATCAAAATACTCGTAAAGACCTTTTTCTTTTGGCCAACAACATACCCAGTGAGTTCCCAAACTTCCAAAATCATCCAAGTTTATAATACATGGAGAATGAAACAAGGGTTTTGTTTCATTTCTGCTAAAAAAACCTTTTATTGGAATTTGTAAAAAGTTGCACCATTTTCTAAGGTCAATGTTGGATAAAGGTTTATCCTCAAATTTCAGTTTTTTTAAACGATAATAATCATCCCAAGTTCCGAAAAAAGGTGGAGGTTGAATTTGCATTCCTTTACCTTTTGGTGGTGGTATTTGTGGTGATCGTCTTGTTCGTGGCGGTGGTGGCGGCGGTTGAGTTTGCATACCTTTTCCAATTATTTTTCGAACTAAATCAATGGCTAAAGGCACTCCGATAGACGCCAACATACCAAGGAAGCCACCATATTGTGCACCGCTTCCTCTCACCAAACCTTGGCCAACAAGATATTGTTCTGCCGCCTTTTTTTGAGAAGGAGTCATTTGCTGGACAAGTTTATAAAGCTCAATTTCCCTTGGTCCAAAGCCATTTCCAAATATCTTTTTCAGCACCTTTTCAGCGCCAAAACTCAAACCTGCACTCGCTAATGCTCCAAAGGCTGGCTTTATCAAAGGTCGTGCCAAACCTAACATAGCAGAAAACAAATTTCCACCACGCTGCGCAGTGTTCTGAATCTGTGTCTGGCTTAATTTTATTACCATCCCTTTCCCTGCCGCCGATCTTTTTTTCAATCGCTTGATTTGAGTTTCAGTGAGAAGAAGTTCGTCACCACGCCCAATTTGGTCTGGTTTGACTTTCAGACCAACAGGCACCTTTGTTACATAAGCTTTTTGAAGTTTTTTTTCTGGCCATCAGTCAGTGCTATTTTGAAAGGATTATAAGTTGTGCTCATCTTGTGTGTATATTATATTCAAATTTTTTTCAATTTTTTTTTCTAGACAACGACAAGCTTACTGCCAGTTTGTTTTAGCACGAATTCTTCTTCATTCAAAACCAAAGCAAAGATCGTATAATCTTGAGCGTTTGCGGCGTCATTCAGTCTGTAATGTAATTCAAGCTTTTTCGGGTCGCCTGTCACACTTTCTTCAATGTTTCGTAGATCAAAATAGATAATTGGGTATAACTTCTCAAAATTTGCAAGCTGCAGCTGAACTCCGGTATTGTAGTCGTTCTTTCTGTATCGGAAATTGATCAAATCATTCAAAATTCTTATTTTAAAATCATGGTCGTAATCAAGCTCAGGGTAAAATTTTGTGCCGTACTGAAGGCGGCAAGTGTCCAATCTTGCTGAGCCATCACCATCGATATCAAATGTGTCAAAGATGTAAGGGTTGTACCTGTAATCATTTTGTTTCCGACTTTGTTGAATGAAGACAAAAACATGCTTGGGGTTTTTTACCCCCGGTGTAATTAACCACGTACCATTCGCATCCCTTCGGGAGCTGCTGTTATGCAAAGTTTCATTCAGGTATTTCCATTGGGTTGGTTTCAAAAAATTTTCATTTACCAAAGTCTGTCCTTTACCAGTAAAATGCAATTGTGGGGCCCACAGCTCAAATTTACGAACAACAATTCTTCTTAGATCTGTGTTATCGTTTTGGAAAATCATTTCTTGGTCGTTTTGAAGTTGAATTTCAAAATTAAGTTGCATTGGTGGCAGCAATTTATCGGAAAGACCTTCGAAGAAAGAGTATCTGTTTAAAGGGATAATAGTTTGAACCATTAAACCTCCATGTGATAGAAGCGCCCTTGCCCGCATTCCGACGTTTGTTGCATTGCCATCAGTGTCTGTGGTAGCGTCAGAGTCAAGATACCAAAATTGGTTTTTTGCAACACTTCTTGAAAAATCATCTGAAAAATCAAGCAGATTTTTGATGAAAATACCTTTGTGAATATCGCTTGCCTCGTACAATTTTTTCCCTGATGAAAATACTTTCAAACTTTTGATCAATGAGAAAGAACCGTTAATAGGAGCTGATTCAGTGTCAGCAGCAATGTTACCTCCGTTTGCTTTTGCTTCAAACTTGAAATCAACTCGAAAATAAGCGTTGTACCAGTCATAAAAATTGTCTCGGTTTGTCACAGCGAATTTGTAATCATTTTTTCTTTGAAATTGATTGTTCACAGGAAGTTCAATCGGAGTGTTTAAATTAATTCGAACGTATTTTGTCTCTTCGAGGTATGGTTTACGTCTGAACATGTTGCAAGTGCTTATTATATTTATAGAAAAATTTTTTTTAATTTAATTTCATTTGCCAAAATTTGATTTAATTTCACAAGAGCGTCTGATTTTTTTTGTGTTGGGTTTTGCAAAATATTTGCAAGTTTCTTTTTTGCGCCTTGTGACAACGGTTTTTGTTTTTTTCTCTCTTGCAATAATTTTCGTATTTGTTTTGAACCTTTTTCAACAACAGCAAGTTCACCAACTTTCTGACCCGCTTTTTCAGCGATTGTTTTTGTGGCTTTTTCAGCAGTTTTTTTTTGCAACATTCTTTACATTGTTTTTGAGTACTTTACCAATTGTCATGAAGGTGTCACGGATCACACCCGACCCTTTGTGTTTATATCGATAACTCCCGGTTTTTTCATCAAAGTATCTTGCCCACTCGCTTGGATGATACATGATTGTATATTATACCGACAAAAACTTTAATCTTTTTCAATCATTAAGCTTATTGCAATGTCTGTCCCGTTGAGATCCAGAATATTGTTTCTTCCGTCTGTCACCCAAACTCTTATTGCATTTATATTACTTTTATTAACAGGCTGCCACTCAAGTCGACGTGGCTCTTTTCGAAATGGATAGCTTACCTGAAGATCTGATGTTGAGAAACTGTATAACACATCGCTTGGAACATTTTTTGCTCGGCGTGAGATAAGATCGCAGTGTAAATAAACCCAATCAACACCTCTTGTGATATTTGGTATTTTTGTTCCTACACTTGTAACACTCAAAGTTCTTTTACCAAAACCAAGCAAATCACCAAAATTTCCTTGAGAAAAGTCAAGCTCATAATCTCCGTGCACAACAATAAAAGTTCTATAAGTTGAAAACTCGAAATGAATTGTGAAAATGTAATCACTGTCTTTGTTTGCTGGGTCTACTTTACCGGTGTGTTGCTGAATAAATGTGGTTATTCTTTTGTAATCATACATTCCATTCGGGAAAGTTAAGGTCTTCCACGCTTGTTCTGTTTTTTTCTTCCAGCGAATTTTGTTATTATCATAACGAGAATCAATGTTGTTCCATGAGTAACTCATTGTGATAAGTCTGTTCAACGCAGCTTTATAGTTTCCTTTACCCAATTCGATCGGTGGATAAAAATTTACTGTGAAATCGTGTGAAACATTCCGTTCTCCACCTCTGTCAAGTTTTGCAAGGCTTGAGTCAAGCAATATGTCAAAAACCATTGTTTTATATTAATGAAATAATTTTTTTCTTTTGATTTTCATTTATTCTTCCAAGTTCCACAAGCGAATCAAGCAGATAAAATACATACTTTTTAAGTTTTATCGAATTGTTTCCTGCTTTTATTGATCCAAAACTTAAATTAAGTTGGTTAACCAATTTTTCAGCTTCATCATCATAGAAGCCACTCCCTTCAGTTTCCCAATCCTGTTCATAAGAGTCATCTTCATTGTCAGAAAATTCAAAAGCGGGTCTTCGGCTCATGACAGCTTTTTCCAAAGGGGTTGGAGTAGTTTCTCTTTTTTTGTGTGGGGGGAGTGGACTTCAGTCTATACTTCCCCGCCTGTAACTGTTTCTCAGGAGCTGTTTTTGTTACCCCTCTTTTCGCATAAATTCCATCTCTTACTTTTTTGAGTTCCTCCATTGAATAACCATATAATGGAGAATTTTTACTTTTTACTTTGTAATTGGGATCATTTCCAAATTTCGTAATCAGTTGATTAACTGTTTGCAATAGGGTTGCTTCATGAGAATATTCTGTTTTAACCGGTTTCGGCTTCCTCCACTCTTTACGTGTGGATTTTTTTTCTTCCATCAGCGTTTGGGGTGGTGGTGGAAAATCATCATCATCATCAACAACTTCTTGATATGAGGGTGGTGGTGGTGATGGTGGTGGTGATGGTGGTGGTGATGGTGGTGGTGATGGTGATGGTGTTGGTGATGGTGTTGGCGATGGTGCTGGTGTTGGCGCATCCGGTCTGAATTCATCACCAAAAGGGTAAGTTTCGTCAAATTCATCCATTGTGTAATCAGGAAATTCCTGCTCCTCTTCTTCTTCTTCCACAGTGGTGCTGCTCTTATCAAGCCTTTTTGTAACTGGTCTAAAAAACTCTTCTCCTGAAAGCTGACCAAACTCTTTGTTTATTTTATCCTTTCTAAATTTTTGGTGAATTTCTTCTGTTTGCTGATCGATCGCCGACTTTTCTTCAGCCAACTTACGCCATTTCTTCATCGACATATTTTCGGCGTTAATATATTGAAGCGAAAAAAAAATGAAGATTCCAAATTATGACCCAGGTTCTTCCAAGAGTGACTACAAGCAAGGTCCCCCTTGTATGCCAGCAGATTTTTTTCGGATGTTAATTTGTGGGCCCAGTAATTCTGGTAAAACAAACACATTACTGCATATGCTTTATGAGTTGTTAGAGTATGATAAAATTTACCTCTTCTCAAAAAACCTGCACCAGAACAATATCAGAATTTTTTGCAGGAATTTGGTGAAAATTACAACCCTGAGGTTGGTTATGATATTATCGAGGCTTACGGTGATGAAATCATTCCACTTGAAGAACTTCCGGTGGACAACCAAAAAATAGTTGTTTTTGATCATCTTGTTTGTGAAAAAAATCAAAACAGCATCATTAATTATTTTATCAACGGGCGGCACAGAAACTGCTGCGTTATTTACCTCACTCAATCTTTCTACAAGGTGCCGAAAAACATCCGTGATAACTGCAGCCATTTTTGTATTTTCAGATTTCTTCCAGGAGAAAACAAACGAATTGCAGACGAGATAGGTGTGGATCATAACGTTTTAGATCGCGCCACCGATAAAAAATATTCTTTCTTTTACTATGACAAACCCCAAAAATTAATGAAAAAAAATTTTAATGAAAATATATAATGGGGTATATTAACAGCCAAATAGGTGGAACTAGCCAAACTACGACGAGTGAAAGTGGAAAAGTTGGTCCTCCTGGTCCAGGGGGTCCTCCTGGCCCTGAGGGTCCTCCTGGACCGAAGGGTGATAAAGGCTCAGGAGGACCACAAGGTCCTAATGGTCCAAGAGGAGAAAAAGGGCCCGCTGGACCACAAGGCCAGGAGGGAGCACAAGGACCACGGGGTTTAAAAGGTGATAAGGGCGACAAGGGCGACAAGGGCGACAAGGGCGATAAGGGCGATAAAGGTGATCGTGGCCCTCAGGGTAGTGCCAGCGGTTCTGCTAATATTGACATGCAAAATAAGTACGATATTTTGCGATTAAAAAGCAACCCTTATCCTGTCCACGGTGATCTGACAAAGGTAATTAACTATCAAGACACAAGAAATATCTTTCTTTCAAAAAAGGAAGGCGGAAAAATGGAAGCAAGCATTAATATGAACAATAATACAATCTACAACGTAAAAGACCCAGTACAGGCAGATCAAGCCACAAACAAAAAGTATGTCGATAATCAGCTTGCGAAAAAACTGGATAAAGGAGCTGATATTGATATGAAAAATTATTCGATTATCAATCTTGATCTTCCATCAAACCCGAGAGACGCCGCATGTGCCGAGTTTGTTGACTTCAGAATTGATGGCTTAACAAACAAAAAGTTTCTCAAAGTTGATGGTAGTAACAATATGACTGGAGACTTAAATTTAACTAATAATAAAATTGTAAACTTACAAACCGATTTCAAAGATTCGAAATCCGCAGTTAATGTTGAGTTAATGGAAAATGAAATGACAACTATGAAAAATATTGTCACTCAAAAAATTCATGAATCTCAGATTATTAACTCGGGGCAAAAAAGAGACGCCTTCAGATACTTAATGGAAGACACTGATGAATCTTCGAGTGAAAACAATATCAAGGTTTTGGGTATCGGTGATTTTTCCAATTCTCCACATCAAATTAATAAAAAAGCTTACCAACTTCAACTCTTGTTTGAAAAAGGCTCACCCAACCAGTACCGGTCACGCCTCGGTTTTAACCTATATAAACTTCCGGTTGGTTACTATACAATGGTCGCTGAATGGTTTCCGCCGGAAATGAGTGAGTTGAGTGTGGCAGTGCAAGGCACAACGATTTCAATTTCTAATTATGCAACAAAAACATTCGAAAAGTACACCAAAACAGTTATCAATTTTCATAGATGGGGTAGCTCACCTCGACAATTTCTTTATCTTGATCTGCACGGTACAGTTAGTTTTCCATCACTTTTAACAATTGGACATCTTATTGTTTATGGTGTAAAAGAAACAATTTCAAACGTTGACGCAAGTGTCTATGACACCGCTTTTGTTATTGAGAATGGAAAAATGGTGATGGAAACAGATTTATCTTTAGACGGACATAATTTGAGGGGTTCCGTTCATTATTTATATGGGAGTTTATCTACAAAAAATGATAAAAAACGTTTTGAATTAAATGGTAATTCACAGTTACTCATTCCAGAAAATAGCAAAATAATGAATATGACAGTATTATATGAAAGAATTATTGGTCCATTTCCAGCTATTACTTTAGGAGTAGTTGTTGATGATTTTCCTACATTGACTTTCGCTTCAACAAAAGCAATTCAAAAACAAAAAATAAATATTAATTTAAAAACACCAAAGGGTATTTTTTCGGTGTTTTTGTCATCTCCAAAATTTAAAAATGAAAATTTCTTAATTTTAATTGAATATCAAGTGCCATAAAAATTTTTACATTTATTATATAACACAATGCAGGACATCTTCGAATTCAACCATATCGACCAAACACGTTCTAAAGAGAAAGTTAAAATTCTTAAAGATTTATACGCTTATTACCATAAGAAACATTATGGTTATGAAAAGTTGCACCGCGGTTTTCGAAGAAAAAATTTTGTTTGTAATCTTTCAGCTGGCAAGTTAATTATAAGTGCCGCAGTAGCCGGAGGAATTACATTGAACCCTGCTGTCATGGCAACTTTAACTGGTGTTGGTCTTATTTTGAAAGCAGTGGCAAGCCTTAAGAAATACGATAAGAAAACAGAACAAGCAAATTTTGCTCGTATCGAATACCAAAAAATACTTGATGAGATTCGCTTTTACCTCAGAGGTGAAGTTTTCGACGAAAAGGTCTTTCTTGATAGATTGAAAATGAAAGATAATTTCGTTACTGATCATTGTATGGAGATTCCGCCATCTATTTCTGAAAAGTACGACAAAAAATTCGCTCAATTGTAGATTTTTAAAGTAATTATATACGTAAACAAAATGATTGCACTTTTTGCAACTATTTGTTATTGGTTTTTTAAACTTCTCACTCCTCCTGATATTAGACAAATACGATACATTACTCGTGAGTGTGTTTCCAAAATAATGTTACCAACTCGTGATGAAGATGGCTACCCCATTTCAGGCAAAGATGTGGTTCCATAAAACGATTTTCATCTCTAAGTAGGCAATTTCACCGACAGAGTCACAATAAAATTTTAACTGAAACGTTACAAACATACGACGCTTTTGCTTGGCAACAAGCACCTGAGCTCCACGCGATATTACTTAATCCAGTGTCAAGGTCAAACTAAAAATAAAAAACACGTGAGACAAAGCGTGATAGCGCACGTGAGTGGAAGACATACCAAAAGGTGCCGGTAATTCGACATACCGAAAGGCGCCGGTAATTCCGAAGGGCGCCAAAAAAAAAGTCAGACAAAAATAGCACCTTTCGGAATTTAACAGCGCCTTTAAAAATTTCCGGCACCCTTCGGAATTACCGGCACCTTTCGGTATGTGTTCCTCTTCACAAAAAAGAACACCCTATTAAACAAATGTATCTTCAACGCATCTCTTACTATGGATGTCTATACAGATCAACAAGCGATCTCACAAGACTGGCCAACAGAAGAAAGTTTTGAAAGAAAAGAAATTTTAAAATGGCGGGATATTTCAGACGCTATTTACAAAATTAAAAAAGTTAAAGGTAAATATGGGGATTCAGCTATTTTAACTTTAGAAACAAAAAATGGCGATGAGTTTTGTGTGTGGGCCCCTAAACGACTTACAGAAGACCTGCTGGAAGATGATTATTATCAATTTGTCTACAAAATAGGTCTCAAAACTTCTGCTGACGGTAATGAATATTTTGATTATGAATTAATGTAATCTGTCTGTGAATATTAATTTGTTTTTTCAAGCTTGAGCTGTTAGGGGGTTTCCCTTCAATGTTTGTACAAGAATATAAATTACGTCATTGTCTGTGAGTTTCACCAGACCGCGAAATCACACACCGTAAACACAACTTAATGGCTGTGGTCCTCTTCCCATATATCATTGCAAAACTTAATTAGGGTTATATCAAGTACATCGGGGACAGAAATGGTTATTTCATGTAAGATTTCTTCTTGTTCATAACAAGGGTAACAACCCCCTCCACAACAACAATGCATATAAGCTACACACACTATAATATGTACAAGCCGCTCCATTTCAGGACAGAAAGGTTGTATTAAAAGCTCATCATGAACTTGGTTCCAACCCAAAACCTCTCGCTCTTTCAGTTTTATGGTGAGGTAATGTTTGTAAATTATCTCACGTAACTCTGATGGTAGGTTTTGGATTGCTTCCGTAATCTGACAGGTGTTTAATCCGGCAGCCATCAAATTTGACTCACAAATATCTATCAGATAAAAAAAATTTTTTTCATTCGTATTCGGTTATGTTTCGTTTTTTTTTTTAAAAAACTGGGTGGTCGGTACTCTTCACAAAAGTACACCGAGGTCAACCAATTTCTTAAAGTCGTTATATGCGCTGTGCCAGTCGTAAGTATCAGAGCAAATCTTTAATAAAGGTATATTCTCAATCGGAGGAGTGTACAACAGTTTATGTTTGATTCCTTGCTCAAAACAGGGATAACAAAGCCCTTCCCAGCGACAGTCTATATAATCTAAGCACATTATTATACCCACAAGTTGCTGCCTGTTATGACAAAAAGGTTGTTTCAAAAGCTCATTGTGTATCTCTTTCATTCAGCTGTTTGTTGCCTTTTGTTCTGAATTGTTTTTCGAACAGCAGGAGCGTCCTTTGCAAGTAATTGCTCTAAAGCTTGTAACGTTGCTGGATCAAGTTCTTTCAAAAGTTCTTCAATGTTTATGTTAAGCATAGACTTTACAACTTGGGTATAACAAAGATGTGTATTTCTCTAACTGAAAAAAAAATTATGAATTGTCGCAGAGTTACCCTATCGTTGTTTTCTACACAGGTACAATTGTTCCGCCTTCGAAACAGAAAACAAAACCTCCGTTCCAAGAAACAACATATAGTTCTCCATGGTCCCAATCCACCCATTTTTTTGCAGTTTCCGAGTCGATATGTCCGACAATTTGTCCAGATTTGTTTTCCAACGAAGAGACAAACTGGGAAAGAGATTCCCAATCGTTCCAACAAATCTTTTCTTCTTGCTGTTGGTATTTTTTCTCGCACACGCAAAATTGTTCGTATCGGAAACAAGGAAGCTGTCCTCTTTGTTAAACAAGTTCCATAGTATATATCTTGTTTTGCATTTCTTTAATTAAAAATTTTTTTATGCTGGGCGGTTTATTTAAGTAAGTGGTAATATAAGCGTCAAACAAATACTACCTGTTGTCAGAGGTTTATTTAAGAATTTTAAAACTCCCACCAATAACATGCGACGCAGGAGCTTGTTATTGGTGGGAGTTTTAAAATTCTTAAATAAACCTCTGACAATCAGGTGGTATTTGTTTGACGCTTATATTACTACTGCTGGGATAATTATATGATTGATATCTTCCATGTGCATACCTTCACTGTAAGAAAAGCTGCATCACTGATCACTGCTGACATATACATGCCTAGTATAGATAAAAAAGTATTAGTGAAAACAACAACTTCAGGGCTAAAAATTGACAGTCTCCTGGTTGCCAGTAGCAATTTAAAACTGACCAGGGCCACTAAAAGTTGAGGTTTGTTTTTATTGACATGTGACTCCAGTCTTACTTAGAGTTCTACAGTATGTGGTACTTTTTCCACATGATTATTGGCGAAATCCCTGGATAAAAGACTTACTTCTCACCCGGGTTGGGAGGGGTCTATTCAAGTAAATATGGTTTTAATTTTTTTTATTTAGTCTAGAGGATTTTGAAAGCCACTTTATCTAATTGACCTGGTCCACTATACTAAGTGAGCAAGTGAAAAGACCCTGGGGACGAGGTTGGAATTCAAGGATACTGGCCCGAGTTGCAATTCAATGATTCAAGCACTGAAGTTAATTTTTTACCCTGCAAATTATGGAATAACTTAATCAGTAAAAGTACAGAATGAGATGTACAAAAAAATTACATCCACCTGCTTTGAACTCGATTATCTTAAGCATATTTTACCAAAAGTGATCAACACATAACTTTTAATAAACGTTTTACATGTACCTAATTCGAAATTTAAATTTGTTGTTTGTCATCAAATCATGCCAACTATAGCTTATAACTTTACTTGATCTAAGAAACATTCGTGAGTCATTACATGTATATCAATAATTTGCAAGCAGTGAAGAAAAGCCCAGCTAATAAACAAATGGAGTTGGAGATAAAATAAAGTATGTTATGTGTTATGTTATGTTGTTATGAGATGTTTACAACACGTACACTGTAAGCTTAAATGATGCTACACAAAAGAATTTAAGCTTATCTGCCAGTATCAACATTAGGAGAATAGCCTGACCTTCTTGCTTTAAGCAATAGCTGCTTGAAACAAAGTTACTGAAAACATAAAGGATGTGTTGCTACACTTTTACTTGGCCAACAAATAACATACGATTCACAGACGAGTGTACAAAACTACATCACTTCATATAACGTTTATTTTAAGACTTACGAAACTTAATAAACTTTAGTTACCAACCTAAGTGTCTATCTTTCGGCTTCTTGCTACCGGAACGAAAATGGCAAATTATTTAAGCACTGGACTATTTAAAACGATAAATATGAAACATTAAACTATAATGATCGATCGGTAAAGCCCTGTTAATATTTTAAGCTGTTTACCGCAGACAATAAAAAGCTATAATTACACGTACCTGACATGAGCAATGCAGCGAAAAATGAAGTGCTGTCCTCTTTCCGAGAAACCATTATTCTTTTGCAGAAATGGACCACAGAAAGTTAAAACACCTTTTCACCTCGTTTTTCAGCTTTTGTCGCTAGCTATGGCGCCGCGCCTAAAACGTGCACCAGTCTTCCTGAGCAATCCGTGACATTGGTGCCCAGTACTCCGCGTGCCTGCAAATTCACATCCCTAAGCTATATGAAAACGAATTTAAAAAAAAAACTGTTAACGTAGTTAGAAAGAGCATAGTTTGAAACCAAATATGCTGATTCGTTTTTACATTTATATTAAAACCTCACAAAACAGGGGATTATCAAAAGTTTAAGGTTCATTTTTCATCGTGCTTTTTTCAAAAGGAAAAATAATAATGGACGTTTTTGAATAACTTGCAATTTTTTCTGCAATATTGCTGTGAGAAATGACGAATTTATTGAGCTTAAAGAATTTTTAAAGTGATTTAAATTTTCTCTGCGCTCTGGTCACGTGACCAATGACGTCACAACAGTGAGCATATCATGGTCGTTACTTTCATGCGAAGTTCTATTAACCAGCCAAGCTTTGTTTCTCTCTGCCTTAAACTACCATAGCTACTCACTCCTTACCAGTCCCCTGGGAAATGCTCCTGTACAGAGCCACCTTAACTTTCAAATGCCAGATGTCAACTGGCAATTTCCATATTGCCCATTCCAATGACTATCAGGGCACGTTATCTGCTTTTGAATTGATGGAGGCCTGTTCTTGCAGTGAGCGAAAACATATTTTTTGCCATAGTCACGTGAATAATGACGTCATCACCCTAACGTTAATAAGAGGGATAACTTTCACGAAGTTTTAAATAACACATGGTACAGCATTCTCTTCGACCACAAATTAACTAAGTTATTTTGCATTGAAATTTTTCTGGTGCAAAGCATTCTGGGAAGGTTCTTATTATAATTATAATATTGTTTTTAATTATTATTATTATTATTATTATTATTGTTATTATTATTATTATTATTATCATCATTATTAGTACTATTATTATTATCATCATCATCATCATCATTATCATCATCATCATTAACAACACAACACGATGCAGTGACTGCCCCTGAGCCAGTGTTGATTCAGTCTATGGTCTTGCGATCGAAAGTCGAACGCACCAACCATCATTACACAATTGCCGCTATTTTTAGAAATAGTAAGCTGCTCAAACCAAGCATTGGCAACAAAGTAAGGAAGAGGGAGAAATGTGTTTATAAAAACCTGAAGCGACGCTTAATGCAACTGTATATAAAAAAGGAAGCATCTTAAACCACCATTCACATTTTTTTCTTAGCAAGAGGAAAAGTATAATTACTTACAGAGTGTTAAGAATATGGATACCAGCCAAATTTGGTACAGAGGACAACTTGTTCTTATTCAACAACCTTAAAAGGTAATTAAAATAATTATTGCAATTGCTACGTGAATGAAACCTAGTTCTTTAAGCCAATAACCATGAAGTATGCTGGTGTTTATGTGCACTGATGCATAAAAAGAAACAGAAAAGAATCGACGAAAAGGTTATTGTCATCGTTGAATTGAAATTAAGAAATCAAATATGGTTTTAATGGAAATTTTAATGATAGTGATAAAGTTTACTATCGTTAGACGCAACGCCGTAGTCGGAATTTACAGGGCCCGAACCTAATGCATATAGCAAAAAAAAAAAAGACAATAGTTGCTGCTCATTTGGATTAGGTTCGGCACATGTAAAGTTCGACGTTTAAACAAGACCTTACTCTTTATAAAATGTACTCTTGTGGACGTCGACTGATTACGCAACACTGAAAAGGTTACCCAGCAAGGTATTTTGCAAAACAGGTGCCTGGGAAAGATGTACTTTTTGATACGTTCAACTTGCTGGAAAGAAATATTGATATTGCTGAATTTGCCACTGCCGTTACATTTAATATGTTTGATCACCCAAGAAACGTCGAAATATGAGCCTCCAGCCACGCCTATCTGACAAGACAATGCGTCTTAAGATGGTTTGTACACTTGCAGCTTGGGGAATGTTGATTTTTTTGCTTGTCAGACTGAAGACAATTGTTTTATGAAATGTGTATTTCTTGATTAATTCATGGCCGTTGGGATCCTTGCAGTTTTGATCAAAGGGCTCGTTGGGTGTTCATGTTATTACGTTATCAGCACAGTTATAGGGTAAAAGCATGCATATGATACAAAAAAGGCCTTCCTGTCCATGCTTTATGGTCAACACCTTTTTTCACAATTCCCGTTGTTCAACAAAATGATTCCAGAAGAAGTACCAGATCAATTTTTTAGAAGAGAGTTCTTACAAATTTTCAGGTTCTACCCCATACTTAGATATTGACTTGGTCAGGAAGTACTCAAATCGCTTAGTGGACAAAACTTACAAGATTTTGATTCCAGTGAGGTTGCTGAACGCTCCATCCGCAATCGTCAGTATATCGTTGTTGTTCAAAAATCTGTTTTTGTTAAAACGTGTATTGTTAAAACGTGTAGAATTGTATTTCTTACACGAATTGGGCAGAAGGGTATAGCCCTTTTCACAGTTACCCTTTTTATTCGCATCACAGTGTATTTGGACATGGACATGATGCGATTTCGGGCAGAAAGTGCAAAACTACCCGAAATTGGCTCACTTTTACGGTCAAAGACATTATATTGCAAACGAGAACGTTCAACTGTTCAAAGGGCTATTGGGATTGTGTAAAGAATTTAAACTGAGCCCTTCACAGTACTTGGGTGCCTGGGTACTAAGCATGCGCAGTTTCAATGAAGTGGCTTTAACGAGAATCTTACTAGCGAATGCACTATTAAGGCACAATTTCGTCAGTTTTTGCCTTTTAAAAATAAACAGAGGAACAGCTAACAACACCTTCAATTGCGTGAGTACTCCTGTTCTTTCTACCTGTGAGAACTTTCAGTATTTCTCGAGCAAGTGGCATTAACTTACAAGTTGAAAAGATTTTTAGTGAGTCCATGGAATGTTTCTCGACGTATGTGGGTCAAACCATTACCACTAAGGTCACTGTAAGAAACAGAAAAAAGAGAAAGAGAGAGAGACAATTGGATTCACTTCTATTTTAAAACGGCAGTTTATGTAGCATATTAGTATAATTGCTCAGGTGATTATAGAGAAGCGCGCACACTGATTGGCCGAGGATTACGTTATATATTGCTATAATCACCCCACGCGAGGGGATTATAATACTGAAGCACTAATTTTCAAAATGGCCACCGCACGATTTTTGATGTTTCTGGATAAAGGGAAAAATGAAACGCATCTGCTCTGATAATCACCTGAGCAATTATACTAATTAACAATTATTCTCCTCAGGCTCAGAGAATATTGTAGAATAATCCCCTCGACTTCGTCTCGGGGATTATTCCACAATATTCACCTTGCCTTCGGCAAATAATTGTTAAATAATTTATTTCCGTTATAGGTAAAGTACGCAGTAGTACAGGAGTTTGGGGGGAGTTGATAAACCCCTCCCCCTGAAATTTTGTAGTTACAACATTTCAAAAAGATTTTCCCTTTAATAGAAAGCCTGTGATGTGCTAAGTAATTATGACACGACCTGGGACTGTGACGTCATCCGAAATGGCGGCTAAGATGGCCGCCACCCTGGATTTTACAAAAAAAATTGAAATTATTAGAAATTTTGAAGTTACAACATTTCAAAAAGATTTTCCCTTTAATAGAAAGCCTGTGATGTGCTAAGTAATTATAACACGACCTGGGACTGTGACGTCATCCGAAATGGCAGCTAAGATGGCCGCCACCTTGGATTTTACAAAAAAAAATAGAAATTATTAAAATATGGCAAAGATTTGACAATTTTTATGCTACACATGTCGAATATGACTCGTGTAGCATATAGCTTTTTGTTGGTATTTTTCCCAACGAAGATGGCAACAAACTTGCATTTTGTTTAAAAGTGACTTGTCGTCATGGTAGTATCTTGTAACCATGGCAACCAATTATCTTTAAACTTTGCCCAAATGTGGCTAAGGGATAAACATGCATTCCCCACCCCCCTCTTTTTACTTCCGAGGGAGAAAATGAATATAAAGATGAGTAGGGCACTTCAAAGTCTTTAAACTCTTTGGACAAGTTGTCTTTTGATCGGGTAAAACTTTGTTTGAGGCAGTACAAATACATTTCGGTAAACAATCCTCTTTTGTTGTACGCCAGAGTGAATTCTGTTAAAACTTTTTCTTTAGAAAAGTCTTGTGTTCAATGCAACGAATTTAAGAGCCATGTGGCTCATCAAGGCACAATTGCCACGGTTAGATCCAGTTTTTGTACCATGAAGCGAGTTAAGGAAAATTACTACCCTCCCCTTTGACAGGATGTTAATCCATTGCATGGGCAACCCTCCTAACCCAGCATTTTGGTTGGATTCCCTAAAACTCCGTTGGTACCTAATTTTCTACCTCGTAGAGATAGACAATGTAGAGTTTAGTTCGCTGTCTAAGAAAACAAAACACCAGGAAAAAGAGAGAGAGAGAGAGAGAGAGAGAGAGAGAGTGAGAGGGGGGGGGGAAGAAACGACAAAATCCCATTTATATTGTTATATTTTACGATTTCCTAAGAGATCTGTAAGAGGGTCTTTACAACGGATTTCACAGGTCACACCAGCCTATGGTCTGAAAGACGCATACGTGTACTGCGCATTCAGTAGTTACATAGCAGAACTGTACCGTCACATGTTTACTAACCAACAGGGAATGGCAATGTTCTGTAATGTTTCTTAGACTTCTACACCAATATAGTTAAGACATCTAAAAACACCTTAGACTATTTACTTACAGGATTTCCAAGCTTTTCATTCCTTGGAAAGCCCCATCCTCGATGTTTTGAAGATGGCAAAAATTCAAAGACCTAAATAACAAACACCTAGGTGAACAAATACCTTGAGAAGCCTGAGAAAACAGCCGACGTCTCGCGAGGTCGTCACTCGAGCCCTCGCAAAACGACGTCTGAGTTACGAGCGCAAAAATTCCATACTGATGACACGCCACTACCCAGATCTTGGTAGTGTTTCTGATTGGTTGAAACGCGAGGGAATTTCCTTTCAATCAATCAGAAGCACCACCTAGATCTGGGTAGTGACGAGTCATCAGTATGGAATTTTTGCGCTCGTTACTCAGACGTCGTTTTGCGAGAGGTCAAGTGGCGACCTCGCGAAACGTCGGCTGTTTCTCTGGCTATACCTTAAGTGACAGCGTAATTTAACGAGTCAAGCGATGTTATATCTAAGTATCGCTGAATTTAATATTTGTTAATATGTACATTACGAAAATTATTAACAAACGCGTCCCAATCACTAAACTAATTAGTCGCAACTGATACATAACTTTTAAAGAAAGAAATCGCTAAATTAAGATATTGATGTTGCTAATAATAGCAATTTTAAGGTTTGCATTCAACAATGGAAAGTAAAACTCACAGGTGAACAAATTTACTGAAGCCAGCAAAAAGGTCTGCAGGGAGTGTAGGACCGAGTGGATTGTATGCAGCGCACCTGTAGAGGTAAGATACGTACAATTAAAGCCAATGATGAACTAACGATGTTAACTTCTTAACGACCAATTTAACGACGAATGTGACATTTGACGACAAACTTTCTTGCGTCAACGTTTACATTTTTTGATCTTTTATTGATTTTATTACTTTGGGGTCAGTTTTGGCTTACTTGCTGATGGTTGAGCTCTCGTAATGACTCAAACCAGTACCGATCTGAATTTAGTTACTCATTCATTTAATTATTTACAAATTTGCCAAAGGCGTGTAAAAAGACAAGACGGCATTACCTTCTTACTAGGCCCATCTTCCCAACCCACCCCCAAACTAAATTGAATAAATGGTCGTGTTTCTAAATTAAAAGTTTTAAGTGAATTTTTAGTCATTGGATTAAAATGCCCAGTGAGTAAAAAAGTCACTACATTATATTAATCGTAGGCGCAAATTGTATACAGATCGATCTAGAATGTAGTTGCAATTAAATTTAAAACAATACTTACATCCAGTTAAGCCGTTTTAATGCCTTTATGATGACTTTCAAGTCGCTATTTGATATTTCGTTATCTTGTATTTTGCTAAAAAAGAAAGTAAAAGCAAAACAACAGCAACAACAGAACTGATCAGAAAAACGTCGATCACAAGTGTCGTGACACTGATTACTGTCAGTGCGTTTGCAATGCGTTTGCAGCGTTATTATCAGTGCATGTTGTTGTCTTCAGCATATCCTGACCTCATATATCATAACTTGTTTCCTCGTTTTCTTTCTTTTTCTTTTTGTAAATTTGCTTACTATAATTAATTTCTTCTTGTAACCTCGATTAGCAATTTCCATTTGCCGCTGATGACATAATTCTGCTATGCGTCGAGAATAATAAACTTAAAGTTCTAAGTAGTGGGCAGCTTTAAATTGGTGTTAAAACCCTCCTGGCATATTTTGCTGCTAAGCAGTCTCCAAACAAGATTGAGACAGAAATTACTCAAGTAATTAGTAAATTGTAACTCTTTTTTGTTTGTTTGCCGGCCCATTTTATTATCTAGTTTTACAGCCATTTATTACAGTAGTAGTAGTTTTTCTAGCAGTAGTTTTAAAGTGGAAATTGTTTACCTTGTTTAAAGCCATTAAGAGTTCCCCTGGTGGAAATCCTAAAAAGATCTTTAAAGATCTTTGAAAATCTGCAGGCGGTTCGTGAGAGGAAACCTTGAGGATCTCCACCTCTAATCCTCAAGGACCCTGCAACGATCCTCAAGGACCCTGTAAGGATCCTTATTCAGGGACCCTGCAAAGATGCTCAAGGACCCTGCAACGATCCTTGAGGACCCTGCAATGATCTTTGAGGACCCTGTAACGATCATTGAGGATCCTGCAAAGATCAACAAGGATCGTGCAGGATCCTAAAAGATTTTAAAGGAACCTAAGTAGGATCCTATAAAACATAATATCACGGGTAGAATCCTGTGTAACACTACAGGATCCTAGAAAATCCTGCAGGATCCTTAGAGGATTTTCACCAGGCTCACTTAGGAGTGTCGTTGTAACAGTCGTTATTTTCTCCAACTTCACCTACATGTGTTACTATATACAGGTAATTACCTCTAAGAGAGCGACGGAATCACTTGACTTTGACCGTGAGTGATAGCATAGAAAAAATTCAGTAGAATAATTTTAATCAAAGGCCGTTTCCTACTTAATTTTAAGCATTTCAACCAATAGGTCATATCAAGGGTTAGTTTATGGCATAGACTATGCAAACACTTTTTGTCTTAACTAAAGAAAAACGGTATCACTAAACAACGTCTTCGCTCAAAAGCACCTTATGCAAAGAATCAAAAGGAAATGTAACAAAATAGTTTTTCCTCTGTGAAATATTTTGTCTAGAGGTTGAAATATGAAATGTTTTCCTTCTAACGGTTCAATTAACATGTCGTTCGTTTAAGGAAATTCTTGACAGGAAGGTGGCTTTGTAGCTCTGCTCTCATTTTAATACTTTTTAGTAAAAGGGATTAAAAATCATTGCTAAAAATCAGTGCTAAAAATTTGAAAGAATTATAACTTACATTTGCACCACGCTATCTGGAAGATAAAACCCGCCCTTGATGTCATTTCTTGTAACAATTCTATTAGGAAAACAAAGCAAAACAAATTCTGGGATAGCTTTGTTTGAAAAAAGAAACATTTTTCATTTGTAAATGTTTCGATGTCTAAACTTTTCATTAATGTCAGCACTACAATCTTCTTGTTTTAAAAGAACGCCTTGTACTTAAGACTGAGTCCACCAGAGGACCAGGCAGGGGTGTTACATGCTATCTCTCCGATTTGGATGAAACTTGGCCAGATTAAAGGACTTATTCAAAAACTCTTAAAGACGAAGTGTGTCGGCTTTGTTAGACTACCCCCCTCCCTGGTTTTTGGCCCCAAATCCCAAAAATTCCACCAAAATAAGCATCAAAATTAAACATCGATCCTCGTTACAGAATACAGTGAATTTTATTTGTGTTTAACATAATGAAAGAATGGACCTGTGTTAGCTTACATCCGCAGTTTCAAGTGATTTGGAGTGACAGGTGCCAATCAAAAGCTTTCAATGCTTAAGAAAGATTTTGCAATGAGGCAAAATATCTGAACTTCTGATCTAAATATCGCCAAAGTGCAACCTTCTTTTTCAAAACGAATTTTACCACAGTTCAGAACCGTCCTTGACCTGATAAAATCGCAAATAAAATTTTTGGCATCTGTTACGTTTTTGCGACAAAAGCCGCTTGAGCAGTGTCACACTGCTCAAACGGTAAGCTAACACAGGTCCAGTCGTCAATTAAGTTATACACAAATAAAATTCATTGTATTCTGTAACGAGGAGCGATGTTTAATTTTGATGCTTTTTTTGGTGGAATTTTTGGGATTTGGGGCCAAAAACCATGGGGGGGGGGGGGGGGGTTGTCTAACTCCCAAGGGAAAAGCCACAAAGCCGACACACTTTGTCTTTAAGAGCTTTTGGATAAGTCCTTTAATCTGGCCAAGTTTCATCCAAATCGGAGAGCTAGCAAGTATCACCCCTTCCTGGTCCTCTGGTGGACTCAGTCTTAAAAGGTTTAGAGGCTTAAAAATTTAAATCCTTGAGGAAATTCGTTTCAACTTTACACATTATCATGGTTTCAGTGTTGAAAACGCGTTGCGGTGGGTGGATATCAGTGCTAGAAATGTTCCAGATGCAGTGACAGTAACAAACACACAGAGCGTTCAAATTCTCCTTACATAATTTCCAGTGACGTCAAATAGCGAAAGGTGTTGAAAGGAATTCGCTTCAAGGAGTTCTCTGAAAGATCCCTACAAGTAAGAAGAATAACATATAGATTTAGCCAAGCCAGCGGAGCTTGCTGGCACTTATTAATTTGTGAAAATACTCTCATTCAAGTCGTTAAATTAAAAAAATAATAATAACAAAAACAAAAACAAAAACAAAAAAAATGTCCCCGCTGAGTACAGAATCCGGCTCGCCGGCATCGCAGGCCGACACGATTCCCCTAGGCCACAGACGCTGACACTACGTGGAGAACTTAATTTTACTACTTATTTTTCTTCCCTTGACAAGGTGCCTATAGACATGAACATGTTGGTGCGTTTCCTGGGAAAATGTGTTCGGACCGCCGCAACAACCATGGTTATGGACAGAAAAAAACAAGAACGCACTACCTTTGCTATATTTAGCGTTGGGACCGCTGAGAAATGCTGGGAACTAACGAGTTGTGCCGACCGAGTTCGCAGCAGAACACAATAAAGATAAAGTCCTCTAAGGCAAATTTAGTAACTTCAACTTTTCACCTTCTACCAAAAAGACAACTGAGTATTCTTTTGAACTTTTTCCTTCCATTTATAGATTATTGATATTTTTTCTCAAGTTCTAAACTTCACTTCTGTCGAACTGAGTCGTTTTGCTAAACAAGCTAAGCTTTTTTTTTTAAAAAAAAGAAAACTCTTTTTCAAAAGCGACGGTGGTCATGCACTTTCGCGACAAGAAAAACACCAGCTACCCAAAGCCCCACGCGATTTCCAGACAAGAAAAGATGGCATTCTCCCCCCCCCCCCGTTGGGTTGTCTTGGGACTCCCCTCCCACTCCCCCAGAGTCTGTACGGGTGCTTGCACGCTGACGTCACAACCAAGATTTCACGGATAATTGCTTTTTGCACAAGTTAACGATATACTCCTCGTGGCTCGTATAGGAAATTTGTCAATGGAAGAAACATGGCTTGTACTTAACCCTTTAAGCCCTAAACCCTGATGAAAATGAAATTTCTCTTTACATGATCATTACTTGTTTGAACATTCAAGTGACAAGAATAAAGGAAGTGATTACTGAGGATAAGAGGACAAGACAAAGTCTTCTTACTAGTTCCAAATTCTCCTTACTAGTTCCATAAGAAATGTATGGACATCAGTAATGAGAATATGCATTTTTATATCAGGGCTTAAGGGGTTAACAAACTTGTGCGACGGTTATCATGATTATTTTTATAAGTTAGCTCAAGAAAGCAGATTACAGACGAGGGACGAGCGTGTTGCGTATCGGTATCACTTAAGTTTCAATTATTGGTGTTTTAAAACTAGTTACACTTACAATTTCAACAATGACGTCAGATTTCTGAAAGAGTCTTCGTGAATTGCCTGTATAGTATTATCTGAAAGGTCTCTGAAAGGAGAAAACCACACCTTCTCAAGACCTACTACATGCGGAACTCAATGAAACATGCACAAGTTTTAACGTAAAGAAAATAAATGACACTAGTTTCCTTAAGGAATGGCCACGCTAATTACTTATGTGCAATTCATATTTCAAAATTACTCCATGTCATGCATTGAGCACGCCCCCCAGTAAAAAAAATGTACAAAAATATATAATGCGCACTAATAATTAAGTGCTTTATAATATAACTAACAAAAGGAACAATGTCAATGTTTGAAGATTAAAATTTTTTTGGTTTCGTTCCACGCGCTGTTTATACATCCAATTGAGAAAACGTTGTCGGGTAAAAAGCATAAATCATTGACGATGCGACCCAATGGTGCTCTGGGAAGCATGAAGACTTGCCTTTATTCTTGAATAGTACACGTTATAATTACACACCATATCTTAATTTACTCTTTAAAGTACCTTGGAAAGAAAATATTTTGAATAGCAAGAAACGAAACCTAGTAACAAACCTGCCCCTGCCATCTTCCTTGAGTTCCATTGTGTCGCATTGTCCATCGTTTATACTTTTCACCCGACAACGTTTTTTCAAACGGGTGTATATCGACACTGTGGCCATGTAAAGGTTTCAAATGTCCTTCTCTTTGTAGTAATATTTTTTAAATTGCGAGCTTTTTCCCCTAATTGTTTTGCATATTTAACACCCGTAACTTATTGCAAAATTTTTTTGATGATGATGATGATGATGATGATGATGACGACGACGATGTTGATGATGTTAAATGAAATATATAAACCATAAGGTTGCGTGACACTCACAGTTGAGCTGTGTTGGGTGGGATATTCTTAGGTACTTCTTTGATACCGGTACATTTAACATTTTGCAGAGAGCGACCAAAAGAGGTACATCTACACTTCTCTGGACAGGAACTTTGGCACCTTATCACAAACAGGATCAAGATAAAGAACCTCAAAGGACCATACATCACGGAAAGATTTGTGTCTGTCTGCTGGTAAAAAAAAAATAGTTACACTTATGTTAACAGAACCTATCAGCTAATCTGGCTATGTCTGCTTTCTTTAGTTAAGATTATTGTTTTCTTAAACTTTGAGATTTTTGGTAAAATCGTAGGGTTGAAAAACAAATCTTATTGGTAGACAGAATCGCCAATTTTGTCTTTTCAGTCCAAACCATCTGATTGACTGGAAAATAAATGTATAACTAGAGAGCAAAATTACTGACCTATGTGATTGGTTGAGTCAAACAAATACATTAAGATAGTGGCGAGGAGGTCGAAGGGTACAGATGCATCAAGAATAAATTTGCATTATTTAAGCGACGGCTACCTGTTACAATGTTAGTAATTTCTACATATCAAAGACTTAAGGTTCTTCAAAGAAGTCTATCCAGAGCCTTTCATTTAGGTAGAGCTCCAAGGAACAGGGGCGGATCCAGGGGGAGGGTTGAGGGGTTGTAATCCCTCCCCTGGGAAGTCCAAAATGCGGGAAATGCACTGTAAATGCCTTGCTTCACTATCCATACCTTAACATTTTCCCATGTACCTCGCTCCCTGATCTCCCGTAGGGAACGACGCCGACTGACAACCCCCCCCCCCCCCCTTCCTAAAATCTTGGATCCGCCCCTGATGGAAGATTAAATAAAGTTCACGATGAAAGGAAACGATAAGTGCACTTTTGAGGGCAGAAGGGAGACAGCCAAATCCAATGGAAAAAATAACTGCATTGATATTTTGCACTTGTCGCAGAGAGCCTTACGACACAAGCGAATAGAATATATCTGCCTGAGTGTTCAATGCGGTGTTTGCTTACTTTAAAAAGATTTGCATTTGTTTTAAAATGTGTTCAGGTCATAAGCGGGGGACATCTACAGTTTTCTGAAGTGTCTTGGTTAATTCAAAAATCATCACAGGCGTCCTCGTGCAATTAATTGATTAATTTCAAATTTTCACAAAATTCAACGAGTGGAGCAGTGACGGAGGCAATATTGTGAGAACTTTAAAAATGCCCACGAAACACTTAGGCAGTTTTGAGGGGTCTTGTAATAAAGTTGTTGTAGTAGAAACAACTTAGAACTGCAGCTATTACGTGTTTTAATTCAGGGCGAAGAAAGTTTTCAGATCGCACAATTATAGCTACACCTGAAGTGCGTTCTAAACCGATGGGAGATGTTCTACATTACTGAATGCGGCGGAACAATTTTAGAGGTTATCCTCTTGGGTAAGGTGAGGTTAGACGTGTTCTAGCAGAAGGCCTATCCATGCAGAGAAACAATAGTCTAACTTACCTTAACACTAGAGCTGTTGAATGACAGCCACTGTCTGATATTAAAGATGTGTTTAGTTCTTATGACCTGACATACACTACATCTTGTTGTTTAAGTGGAAACTGACAAGTTATGCATTTTTCATAAGAAGCTTGAATTACTTCATTTCCTGCAATGGCCTTCTATAGCACTTTCACGCCCAAAATGGTTTCAGAATTTCAAACGCCTTTAAGACGTCTTAGAACGTTTTGATATTTTGGAATACTTCCAGTGGTTTGTTACGTGTTCAACCGAGGCTCGAAAGAGGCTCGAGAGTGTAGTTGTCTTTTATTTTCTTACGTTCTTCCTAAACTGTGTGACCGTATCCTACAAAGGTCATCCCAGCATGTAGCCAAGGACGCACATACAAACATGGCACATGTATCTGAATAGTACAGTTGAGTCGAATGACAAAAAAGGGTGCGAACCATTCAAGTTGAAGCAAATACAAAGAGAAGAATTTAAAACCGGTAACGAACCTTGAGGAGAACTTCTACCCTCAAAAACACAAGTCAGTTTGATAAAGAGGCGTTCAAAAACAATTAGTTTAGTTTCATTTTGCCCAAATTCTAAAAACTGGCACCGCTGAAAAGGCCTTTTCATTGTTTTAATTTGACTCGGAAGGTAGAACCGCAGAAGCAAAACTAGCATCACTGGAAAGCACACGCCTCCAAACCAGTATTTAACAGTGCTGCAACAGAAAACTGTTCAAAAGCTTTTATTTGAATGGTCGTGAATTTATCTACAGACATAAAAAGCCAGAAAAAATCTTAAACAGACCAATAGGTAATAACAGAATAGTGCTGTTTAACAGCTTGCATGTTTCTGGCCACACATTAAGATTTATTTCACAAACTGAGAAGCAAAGATAATGGCTGTGTAAGTGTTGCTCCACTCTTAAAACACTCATCCTCATCATTGTCCATGTGTTTCCAAGTGGGGAATTGGGGCGCATGCTCTCTCCTTCCAGGTTGTTCTGTCCTTTGCTGCTGTCGCTGCCTCTGCCCATGACGTTAGCCCTCTGTCGTTAATCTGCCTTTCCACTACCTTCTTCATGTCTCTCGTGATCGACCCCGCTTCCGTTTCCCTTCTAGTACCCAGGTGAGGGGAATACATGGGTGTGAGTGGTGATCCATTCTGATTACATGGCCTAGCCATGTCCATCTCCGCCTTGCCACTTGGTCACTTATAGCCACCCTAATGCCTGCACTTCGTCTAACTTCCTCGTTTGCAATGCGCATTTGCCAATAGATCTTTAATATCCGTCTCAGAATCTTGTGTAGAACAAATGTTTTACAACATAAAGGCCTTCATAACTCAATTCCGGCTGAGGCTTAGAGAGCGAAACCAGAGGAAGAAGAAACAATTTATAAATGCCCGAAACACGCCCCCTATACATCGCCAACAAGTTTTTAATACCAACTGCAAAGGCAACTCCAAACGTCGAATGCTCAAACTGCGGCATTGTCAGCAACGAGAGAAATAAAAGACACAAAACTCTTCATGTTCCAGTTTAGAATAAACCATCACATCTTACGCATACATGACAAACTTGATTTAGAGATGGAAAAGTTTCAAATGATAAGTGTCAAAGTTGCAAAGAAAGTAAGGGATACTCTTTGCAGAGCGTCAGAGTCGACTGTCACCATACTGTGGGAAATTGTTCATTGCATGGTGAATTGCAAGGAGTTCCTCTAAGACAACGCTGAACAATGCAAACAGTGTTTTTGGCGTCCACCACGCAGATCTTTCCTTTGACAGTCTTAACCTTTGTCAGATAGCCAAATATAGAAAGTTTTATACGACATTCTAAAGCGTTTTAATTAAAAGTTTTGTTTAAGTTTTGTTTAATTAAAAAAAGATTGATCATAATCAAGTAGGACAGATAATACCCACATATTTCGAATCCTTGAATCATTTAAAGCAGTTTTACTACTTGAGTATGCAAATAAGTCCCCAATAAACGATTTTACATTAGCGTCAATACTTAAAGTCAATTTTGTCAGTACGATGCTACGGAATTATCAATGCTTACGAAAAGTCACGAATGCGAATAGTTACTTTTAGTCTATACTGTACTAATATGTGACCACTGCCCCAAAGAGAAAGTTTTCCAAGAGTTTTAATTTGAATTGTCTGATGAACAATTCACAAAAAATTCAAAACAAAAATAAAACATTTCGACCAATTGGACAGCATCATTTTCGGCGATGCTCAATTGACCACTACCACATCTCCCATAATACAGCTTGTTTGCCTCAAAATTAGCATAAACTATCCTTTTCAATTTCTCTTGAGAACGTGAATGTCCCCAAGAGAAATTGAAAACAATAATTTATGCATTTTTTGAGTGGGCGGGGGGAGGGCTAGCAAGGATATTATGGGAGCTTTGGAAATAATCAATACCTTTCATCTCACTGGTACTGAACACCTTACGATCTATTTTACAGACTCACCAAAAAAAATTGAAAAAAAAAAGAGAAAAAAAGAATGATCGATGACAACAAATTAAGTAAATGTTTCGAACCCCTAAAACGATTACAGCAGTTCTATCGCTAAAGTTTGTAAATACATCCCTGGTAATCACATATTTACTTAAATATTTTACAGTTCGATACGATGGTAGAATCGATACTCACGATAGTCACGAAAGCAAAACGCTGTTTAGTTTTCCTTTAACAAATAAATTGATTTACAACCAACAACTGAGGAAACAAGGCGGCGAAGGTAAGCCTTATAATGTTTCTTTTGTAAAACTGGTTTACTACTGATGAGAAGAAACTTCTTCAGGCCAAAATTTTCAATGTAAACCAGTTCTATGTAGCGATTCGTTGAAATTCACTTCCGACAAATAAAATCTCCTTTTTTTATCCTGTCGGGATTCATTTTTATACATTGTAGGGTGTAACCCGACAGTCGAAAGCTAGATTTCATTTATATTTCTAGCCAGGTTTTTTTTTAAATGTGTTTTATTCTGGCTGGGTGGCAAGTTTTGATTAAAATCTCCTCGATTCAGTGAATTGACCATTTACTCAGGCAGATTTTTTAAGCTTTCGGTCGTGGATACAACAAACACGGCAAGCTCGACTTGCCGTGGAGCTTATCTGTCTTATGGGCATGAAGAAAGAGGAAGATAAGAGGACGGTCTACATTCGCTACTGCTGTTTGTATGTTTGATCTTGCTTTCAATCTGATCTAATCGTATACTGCTAAATAGCAAATGAAAACCCATAATTTGGTCAATTACCAGTTGTACTCAGTTTTGGCCGAAGGGAAATGAAACGTTTATTATCCTACGATTCATCTGATGTAAAACTATTGGATCCTAGATTTTGGAAGAAATTCGTTTGGGTTACAAAAGGCAATAATGGCTTCACCAAGATTCAGGGGCACCCAACGAGAAAATTTTTAGCAAAATACTTGAAATATCCTTTTCTGCTTTCTTTGATTGTTTGAGAGCTTTTTAAAGGCATATTTGTTTCGGACTTTTTTAGCTGAAAATTTAGTCCGCTGAAAATTTTAAGAAACAGAATCGGCCGAATTTCCGAGCTGCGTATTACTCTCCGAAAATGCCAGCTGACCTTATTTTGCACTCTAAACGACATATTTGTCCCTCCGCAAACAATAGGAAGTAATAATTGCTCTTCTTACGAAAGTCCGATGGGATGTTTCGCCGAACAAATCTCAAGGTTTCATTGCAATTAAATCAGAAAATCGAAGGCGATTTTAGACCTTCCGAACAGATATTCCCCGAAACGAACCGTTGGGTGCCCCTGAAGATTAACTTTTATCACGATGATAAATCAAAACATCATAACTCTCCTGATATATTGACACGAACATGATGGTATTTCTTTCGATAAAGATTTTGACACCTTTAGGTTAGTTAAGCTTCTTTAGTTGAACTGATGTTATCTGCTTTTCATCGTTTTTTCTTACTTTGCAGGTAATCCGGTGTGTTTTACGTGAAATGATGGTCTGCGACATTCATTGGCTGCTTACTATTTCACTCTACTTGCTTACTTGCAACGCCGGTGTTACTATGGGCCGTGGTCCCCAGGAGGTGGAAGTTAAAGAGCTGAAACGTTGTGGTAAGCGGTTCCGATGAAGAGGGCTATTTAAAATCACTAATACAACACTCACTAAAGATGCATTATGTATTTGTCAATCGTGACGTTGTTGTTCAATCTCTTGCAGGTCCTACCAATCATATGACAAAGTACGAGGTAACTCCATGGCCTATATTGACAGCTGGGAAACCTGTTAATGCAACTTTGACCTTTACTCCCGGTAAGGCGTTGTTAGATCTCTGAGGCCGTTGTCACAGTGATTTGGGTAGTCCCCCATGTTTTGGGTAACCCCGTACCCAAATCCCTTGGTATAAATGTACCCCATTGCCATACTGCTTCCTTGTTTTGGTTACCCCCGTACCCCTAGTGATTTGGGTATCCTTTGTTGTATTGCCGACATGTTTTGGGTATCCCCCGGTACCTTCTCCTTTACCCAAATGCCCCCTTCAATAAGCAAATAGGATATCACGGGAAATTCTTTAAGCTTTCAAGCTGTGCATTAAAATCTTTTTCATTATATGAAATGCTTAGCGTATCCACTCAGTTTTTCTAAATAGAATAAATAACTTTTGCACATTAAAGCCGGCTTCCCCTGGGAGCGAAATCAGAATGACTATCGATTGCCAGGTATAAAGGTCTATGTACGAAATCGCTTTTCTCACGTGACGTATTAAATGGGACATGAGCTCATAGGTAAATGAACTTGAATCTTGAATGAGTTTAAATGATAAATAAGTAAATTAATTAATTAATTAATTAATCAATTAACAGCTGTGTGTGATTGTTAGCTAATTTGGGCTGTTATTTAACCCTGACAGAAGTGGACGTTTTGTTTTCGTCAATACAATATGAGCTCATCTTGCTACCTGACGGACAAGT
This sequence comes from Siderastrea siderea, assembly GCA_964030785.1. Taxonomy (NCBI): domain Eukaryota; kingdom Metazoa; phylum Cnidaria; class Anthozoa; order Scleractinia; family Rhizangiidae; genus Siderastrea; species Siderastrea siderea. Next base: position 18,452,802 of record OZ034966.1, read on the forward strand.
TTTAGGACGAGGAATAGATGAAATGGCCGATCCTTTGCTAAGTGGTTTATCCGCTGGAGGTAATGTTCAAAATACATATTACACACCAGGAAACCATTATCCATCATTTGCGACAACTTCCATACTGCTTCTGTGAAACGGCTTTTTAAAGTGGTATTACGATCAAAAAATCAGTTTAATTTTTTCTTCGGATCTCGAAACTATGTTTACTAAACACTACCCAAGAGAAATTTTAAGCCTTAATTTTGAGAAGACTGTTCATTTAAACTGCAACTTTTCGATTTAATGGTCCCTCATTATTACACCAGAAAGAATACAATGACGTCAGTCACTCAAGAGCTTAACAATCCATTGTGTGTGAAACAAGCTTGTTTAGTATGCAGCACGGGAGTTTTGAGCTTTCAGACTCTAAAACTCGTGTTTTGCATAATTAATAACCTGTGTTCACACACTGCATTCTGAAACTCTTGAGTGAATGACGTCATTGGACAGGAAAATTGCAGTTTAAATAAACAGTCTTCTTCTCAAAATTAAGGCTTAAAATTTCGCTTGCGGAGTGTTTAGAAACAAAGTTTTAAAATACGAAGAAAAATAAAAAATGGTTTTTTGATCGTACTACCACTTTAAGATTTCTGAAGAGGACCCGAAGGCTTCCTAAGATAACCGAAGGTCACCCGACGTTTTCAACGGGTAAATGAGAATCGAGAATCCGAAGCTCAAGTTGCAGGAAAGGTTATCTAAAAAAACAACTTCGAAGCTGCGGTTGCACTAATACATGGGAGTAGGCAGACTCTCCGGGTAATAGGCTCCTGATATACAAAACTGTAAATTACGGAACAATTTCGGTTGCTGTGCCTTTTCATAACATGCGAACTTTGGAGTTGAAAAATAAACCAACAGTTGTGATTTTCGTTGGCGTTAATCGTCTTAGCAGTCTCAGGAAACATCACAGTGGTACTTTGATTGATGTACAATCCTCATTTTTAAAGTGTAAAGAAAATACGAGAGATGAAGTCAAAAATCAAACCATGGAAGCCTGAGATCTGTTTATAAGAAGCTTGACTGACTCGTTTAATCCAAAGCATTATCTTTCAAATGTCTAAATGGCAATGCTTATTTGAGTGAACTGCTTCAAAACTAAGTGCCAAGGGTACGGGATCCGACGGTAAAAATGTCCTTCTTGTGCCCAAAGCTAAGAGAGTAACTTTAGGTGGTTGCACGGATTCTGCTCCTGTTGTATGAAACAGCCTAGCAGTTAAACTGTGCCTCGAATCAGTGTTTCAAACTTTTAAAAAACTCTAGAAAAATTGATCTTATGGTAAGCTCTTATTATTTTGCACGTTTAATTGGCCGATGGTTCTCTGCAGCTCCCGTGGTGTGTAGGGACTGCTACTTGCAATGGGGTGACTTGGATTATTTGAACGACCATCGTCACTTTTGAAAAAGAAGTTTCTTTAAAAGCTTGAACTTATTAAGCAAAACGATTGTTTGAGAGAACTGGTATATACTTGAGAAAAAACATCAAATATCTATAAATGGGGAAAAAGTTCAAAAGAATACTCATTTGTCTTTTTGGTGGAAGGCAAAAAGCTCAAGTTACGAAACTTGCCTTCGAGGACTTCATCTTTGTTGTCGATTCTGCTGCGAACTCGGTCGGCAGAACGCTTCAGTTCGCAGCATTTCGCAGCGGTCCCGACGCCAAATATAGCAGAGCAAGTGCCTTCTGGTTTTTTCTGTCCATAACTATGGTTTTTGCCAGAACACATTTTCCCAGGAAAAACACCAGCATGTTTATGTCGATCGGCATCTTGTCAGGGGAAAAGAAATAAATAGTACAGTGAAAATCTTCAAATAGTGTCAGCGTTCGTGCGTTTTTTCGTTTTTCTCTTTTTTTTGTCTTTTTTTTATTTTTATCTAACGACTTGAAGGAGAGTATTTTCACAAATTAATGAGTACCAGCTAAAAATGTGGAGCTCCGCTTTCAGGCTAAAAAAAAACTGCTCCGAAGTAAACTTCGGATAATAATTTTATGAAAACGTCTTTCCAATTATTGGCTCTAAAATGTGGTACAGGTTTGATGTTTCCTGAAAAGTTGTTGTATTCATCGTCCAAAGCGGATTGAAGGGTAGTGGTTCAATCTCGATTCAGAGGTTGCGGACGGAATGTGGTAAAACAACAATGAATCAAACAAATGAGAAAGCGATTCAACTTATTTTGCATTGCTGCCTATTTTATTTGAACATTTGAAGCTGCTTGAACACAGAGGTACATCGACTGCAGGTAAAACGATGTTGTTTTGTATAGTGAAGTAAGGAAAAAATGTCCCCCTTTCTGCATGGTTGTCAGTCTTAAAGCTACTTTGTTCAGTTTGAGTTTGGTAGTGAATCACCGAAAACGTGTGACACTTATTATTAAAAGGGTTCTCTTCAATTTTACTGTTTTATTTTGTGTCATGTCTTGAAATTTTGGTGTCAAAAGCTTCCCGTATAAAACCTACCTTTTGTAAACATTTGTTGAGAGTGAGACGGTGAAAGAAATGGTAAACACCACGCTAAAGACTAAAACAGTTTGAGGTTCTTTTTCAACAAAGCTTTTTGCTCATCCTAAAAAATCAAACACTTTGCAACAATTTCGCCGTTGTAATTTCTCCCTAATCTAACTCTGCTGTAAGGTGATTTTTCTTCATCATAAACTGGCCGAGGAATCGCCAAGTTGCTCGCAAAGAAGACACTTTTGGCCGCCAGTACATGAGGACAAAGAGAAACAGGTTGAGTTTGCTCACTCCACCAGCGTGTAACCAACAGGCCTTTATGATGCACGCTTACGTAAGGTGAACTTGATTGCGTGGATTTGCTAGCTATGTTATAATTGCTAATGCTTTTCATCTTCCAGAAACGTATCACTGGAAATATTCTGGACCCTGGAAAAGTTTCCCTCGCGTCATTGAGGTAGCGCTTTACAATCTCACAACCATGCATAATGACTATGGAAAACGTTGACAAAGGACGGCGCAGAGTACTGCTACGATTCGCGAGAGTAATCGCGCAACAAAGCTGTAGATGTCACACCCGCTTTATGTTACAGCAAGTCCATTGTGAGTTACAGGAAAGAAGATTGTTCTTTCTTGCAACGTCCTGCGACGTGTTGTAGCTTGCGGTACTACCTTAAAGCCTGTTTATACAGAACGCGACCACGACCACGAACACGACCATTGCGACTTTCCGCGCGACTTTCTGCTCGAAATTTTGCACAAACCACCGTTCCTACAGAACGCGATTATTTGAGTTTTGACAGTTGCAATGTGCGCTCCCATGCACCATCTCACGAAAATGGCCGAAAGCGCCTCAGACACAGATTCTGATGGCATTTTACCTTTTCACTCGGAGGAGGAGAAGGAAGAGGAGATATAGGCGTATATCTGTACAACCGGTGCGCTACAGAGTCATATTTGTTACGCGAAACGCGTGTCACCTGGGTCGAGTTACACGAAAACAAAAGAACTGATTGGTTGACAAGAAATAGTTCGTGCAACCGTCGCATAAAAATTCGCTCTGAAGGCAATCTCTGCGACTTTCCGCACGAACCAATTTGCAGCCACCGTTCGTGGTCGCCTTTGGTATAAACGGATTCATATAAATTGCTTACACACGAGCAATCCAATGCGAACGACGCGTTTGCGTTTGTGGTTGCGTTCGTGGTCGTGGTCGCGCTCTGTATCAACCGGCTTTTACTTTTTCTCACCACAAGAGACATATGTGCGCCTTGTCTCGGCACAAAAGACCCATAAGAGTTTTATGAACATTTCGAGTTGAAATTTCTTATTGATTAACGTTATATATCGGTCAACTCTGGGCAGCGGTCAAAATCGCGGCGCATGCTTTTTATCGATGGAAGCTTTTTTGACAAGAATTGCATCCCTTTCCCAAGTGTGCTGTGATGAATCTCCGCGTGGCAAATACCCTAAGACTAGGACACCGGGTATCTTTAATTGCAGAATTTTGGATTTATCAACTGAGTTGATAAGGTAAAGTGGCCACCGTCCAATTTACGTTATCAACTCAATGATAAATCCAAAATTTTGTGTTCCATTTCCCCACCGACGCCGCATCACAGTTTCTTTAGAAACGTACCCCCTTGTATCTTTAATTGCATTGAAACGGTAAGATATCCTAGTCCGGGGACGACGAGGAAAAATATATAGCAGTGAATTTTGTTTTACGTTGAACCACTATCGAAAAAAACCCGGAAAGCTCAAACTTTCAGTTCTCTCCTTTCTCTCCTCTCTACTCTGGCCTAGAATACCGCAAACAAATGGCAAATCACAACATGTCATTTCAGCAAAGCTTTAAACCCATCGAATTGCGTAGAAACTTTGTGGATCCAAAGGCCGATTGACAAGTTGCCGTTCTCGCTAACCCTCATTGATCCACTTCAACTTAATTTGTCAATGATGTGAGTCAAGAAACGGAGTTAAAGTTGTAATTATTCCTACATATCCCCGTCCCCGGACTACCTTTCCATTCAACCCCTCAGCTCATGATACTTGGTGACGACGACGACGACGACGACGATGATGATGATGAAAAGGAGACGTTTATGAGTTAAAAAACGTTAACGTGTTAAAGAGAGCCCTTTTTTTCATCTTTTATTTGGGCGACTCGTAGGTTATGAGCTGATAGCTCATGAAGGGAATCAATCAGAGCCTCTGTTTGTTTGCTATATTCATATTATAAATTCTCTCATGTTACGTTTGCGTCGCTCGCCTGTGGGCTCGCAAATACTCGTATTATAATTGCAAGAAAAATGTTTTGTGGAAAATGATTGATATGACAAGTTGTAGATCTTATTAGAACATTAATTTTCTTTTTCTTTTTCTTTTTCAATATTAGGGCAAGTTTAGAGGGAAATGTGAGTTCTACAATCAAGACCAGATCGTGTGGTTGTGCTTTGAAGGCGTATTTACTATATACTAAAGAAAATACTGCGGGACATCATTAAAATAAGGTGGTCCATTTGGGTAACCTAAATGAAATTCTAAACTTAATGCTTTGAAAAAACAATTAAGCCACTCTCTGAAGAAAATGGTAAAGGCAGTAGGGGTGACTTTAAAAAAAGATTTAAAAGCCAATATAAGCTAATATAAAGCCAATAACAATTGAATCGGATGTAGCGTAATTGCTCGTTTCTGCAAGAGTAAAAGATTTCCGTTCGCTTATTTTCCAAGTATACTATACATTAACAAGGTCAAACAACGTTCCTCATTGAGTTCCTCACTGAAAAAATGTTTTTACTTTTCTTGCAGAAGCCTGACGTATGACACTTAAATGTCCCATTGTCAGTACAATACGAGCTAACAAAACAAACCAAAATTTCTTTCCTCGACCAAAATGCAATTGCAGCCGTACTTCTTATTTTGGTTTTGTTAATGAAGCGGAAGTTGTTGTGCTTGTTTATTTTTTCCAAATCTTTTCATCCTCACGCATGACTTTTATTTTGCAGAGCTGTTATAATTAAGTTGAGATACTTGGTCTCAGGACAGTTGCAGTTCAATTATCTTCTGGCAGTTTTAGCTCAGTCCTCTCTGTCAAAACGGTGAATAACTGTTAAGTATCTGTCAACAATGGCCAGTTAAAATCGTTGTACATGTTTTATATCCATGGACCCTTTTTTGACACTCGTGCCCAACATAAGACAACTTACATATCCGCTTGTTGGATGCATTTATAATAACAGTTCCCCTTTTCCAAGTGTGCTGTGATGAATCATCGAGCGGCAAATACCCTAAGAGGGACACGAGGTATCTTTAATTGCATTGAAACGGTAAGATATTCTCTTGCGGGAACGACGAGTAAAATACAGCAGTGAATTTTGTTTAAGTTGAATACGTCACTAAGTCGCTATAGAAAGAAAAAAGCAGAAAGCTCAAACTTTCAGTTCTCTCTTTCCTCTCCTTTCTATTATAGCCTAGAATACCATAAACAAATGGCAAATCAAGACATGTCATGTTAGCTAAGCTTTAATCCTATTAAAAAGCTTTTAACCCATTGAATTGCCTAATCTGATTGACAGGTTGCTGTTCATCAACTCGCTTAGCTCAGTCCTCTCGGTGAAAGCGGTGCAAAAAGCGGTTCCTGGTGATTAGGGCGAAGAGACGCATGACATTTCAGACTAAATAAAGCAAAACATTTCTAAAGAATATTGTCATTCAAAACTTTATTTAATCGAACTGAAGGATAACGGACACTATTTGCATCATCTATTTGCATCACTATTTGCAGTACGATTTAAATATCAGTGCAACTAGCGAAGTATACAAGGTAAGCACATGCAGGAATGCTTCCAGTCACAACGCGAAAAATTCTACACTGAGGTAGCGTTTAACATTAACTAAAAATCAACCCATACGTGAGCTATTACTGCTTTCCAAAATGTTGCATTTCCGTAAACACAGCACAATGTCCTGTTTTTCCTGTCATGTGGTTATCTTTTCCCACCCACATCTGCCTTCGATTACCGTAAGAAAATCAATTCTTGCGGATTAAGTGCTGAGCTAAGTCGGTGATCATTTTGTTGCTTTGTCCGAAGAGTTCCCACAGTATCCGACCAATTTAATCTACAAGAAGGGGCAGCCATGGGGAGCCCGGTTTCCGCGGTTATTGCTAACCTCTACATGGAGGTTTTTGAAGAACAAACAATAGAGTTCGTATCCAACAATCCTAAGCACTCCGTGTATGACACTTTCACCATCCTTGATCGCAGTAATGTTGACAGCTTCCTAAAACATCTCTTCAAAACAGTCAACAGCCCACCGTTTTACCATGGAAACCGAGAAGGACAACAAGATCGACCTCCTTGACAAGCCTGATGAGAGAACCTGACGACCGCCTTACCATCATTGTCCACGGGAAACCAACTCACACTGATCGGTACTTGGCGTATGATTCACACCACCCTCAATCACTGAAACCCGGTATTGTTAACTGTATGTATGACTGAACGAAGCGTCTAGTGACCAAACAGTTATCTCTGAGCTGCTGAGAAGAAAAATCTGTCATCTGTCCTCGTTTCTGACGGTTATCCCTCCTTCGTGTAGAAGCTTGCCAGGACAAGAAAAGCAGCCCCCAGGAGAGAGCCTGCGACGGAGTTTTTAAAGTCCACTGCGTTTTGCCGTATGTCCAACGAGTATCAGAACCTCTTCATCGTTGCCTACATCGCCCTGTCTTCAAATCCGACACGACACTTAGGTCACATTTAGTGCGACCTAAGGACACCGTCGACCCGGCTAAACATGACAGCGTGGTCTACTGGATTCCCTATGAATGTGGAAAAGTCTACATTGGCGAAACAGGAAGATCTATGCAGAAAAGGATCAAAGAGTATGGCAGGGATATACAACTCGCCCGTAGCCAGACCTCCGCCGTTTCTGAGCACACTGAAAACACCGGCCACCACATGCTTTGGAACGAGACTCAAACTGGCATACCTGTAGGGTCAAGGAAGCTATCCACACAAGACTTCAAATCGCACCTCTCGGGAGCAATGAAGAGCAATGAGGATCGAAACACACCAATCACAGCCAACCATGGTGATACATAAGGAGACGCGTGACCACCTTTTTTATCTACTACAATATAGCAGAAATTTAACAGCAGAAACTTATGTTGGTGAAGTCCCAACAGAAGTGCTTTAATTTAAAAAAGTGGGTAAAAATAGGATTGACTGTGGCCTTTTCAAAACACTTAAATAAAAAGTTCTCTGTTATGTGTCACGAAGTAACCAAATTACGTTCCCTTGTGTGATGACAAAAAGAGCACGATGATAAATTTTAAGCTTGGTGAAGAAATGCGAAAGACGGAATGTTCAGTACGTCACCAGCATAGAACAAACAAAAGCTCTGAGTACCCAACGGGAATCGAACCCATGACCTCCCGTACACCGGTCGTATTAAATAACTTTATTATGTCATGCGTTCTACAAACTGCTGGAATCAGCAATTTCCAAAACATTTTGAGTGATGATAAAGAAAGAAAGATGGCAAATTTTAAGCTCGGTGAGGAAATAGTCCAGAAATGACTGGGGGGTACAGAAATAGTCCTGCAATGGAATACAAAATTTGCATATTTAGTAGCAACGAAGATCAGAAAGGCCAGAATCACTCGATCTGGACTTGTTTTGGAATACGGACTGTTAAAGGCACGGTTCGTTCTTAAAGATACTGCCTTCGATAGTTCGAAAGAATTCTGAACTGTGGTTTATTCCTATTCAGACAGTGCTTTTTTTTTGGTCGTCTGGGACCGGGGGGGGGGGGGAGTGGGGAGGGGTGGTTTCCGCCCCCACTTCTAAACTCCGAGAATTCGAAAGCTATGACAACGAAACTTAAAGGACAGATAGTACGTCCATAAACGTTTCCATTGAGGTCCTCACCATCAAATAATAACATGACACCAGAATTAACGAAACTTTCTAGGCGTAAAATAGTAAGTAAAAAACACATTTTAACTGTATTTTCTAGCCATATCATCGAAGCTTTGATTTTTGGTGCATTTACTATTACTATGCAAGAACTAAGGTTGAAACGTTTTTTCGATTTACTTCAAAACAAACATACAGAAATTCTTTGTTCTTGTATATTTTGTTTGCCATAAACCACAGTCTAAGATGTTGGAATTTGCTACTCTGGATTGCGCAAAATTTCAATTTTACTGTTTTCGAGGATTTTTGTTTATCGTTGTCATGGAAATATCGATTTTCACAAAATGCAAACCACGGTAAAGTTCAATCCAAAACAGACAAGTATTGCAAATTTCACACTGTTCTGACAAGGAGAAGACTGTCTAAGAGCCGATTGAAAAAGTTAGGTATGGTCCCCAAAAAACTGTATCGAAACACCTAAAATGACTGATTGATAAGACAAAGACTAAAATCACTTGGTTTGAATTTAACTCTGGCCATTATAACGCTCCGAATGCGGAAATCAATTTTCAATCATCTTTCAGTTGAAATTAACTTCCCCTCTAGCGGAAATAAAGTTTCTACTTCAACTTTGTACATATTTATGGCCATATATATGACCAAGAACGGGCGATATGAGATAAATCAAATAATAATAATAATAATAATAATAATAATAATAAAATAATAATAATAATAATAATAATAATAATAATAATGATAAATTGCCAATCCCTGCCACGAAATTCCGATCTTGCTTGGTGTTGTTGCAAATCGCTTTTTAAAATGGCCGATGGTATTTATCGGTGTATGTTCTAAAGTCTCGGGATAGAAGACAAATTATTCATCATTGAAAACGAATAAAACCCATTTTCCCATTTTTTAGTCCTTAGTACTTCTTCGATGATTGAAATGAGGTCCAGTGTCTGCCAGCGCTTGCAAAGGGTTCTTAGCATGGTGGCCACGAATTCAAAATCACTTCTACTATACTCCACATGAAGAGTTTCGGGTGAATTGTTCTCAAACAAACGCCTTCCTGTCCATGTTCTCGGTTCAGGAGTAAACAGTAGCTTCGTGTCATTTGGAATCAGTGCCAACTTCTCTATCAAACACTCTTCAATCATTTCATTGAAGTCTTCGTCATAGAACTCACCGGCTTCAAAAACGAGAAAAAAGGGTAGATTTCTCATCTTCTAGGGAAAGAAATAATTGACCATTAACAGATTGCATTGCACCAACATTTACTGTGCACCTTAAAAGGGCTGTGTCACAACAGTCCAGTCCAATTTTTTCGGTGTTTTCAATTACTCGGCCTTTCTTGCTATGGAACTTAACGTTAGCGAAGACATTACTTGTAAATGACAAAATAACAGCTTCGTGACAAACAAAATTTGTATCCCGAGCGTTATATTTAAATTTACAAACAACAGAGATAAACTTTGAAAACTGTTCAGCCTAACAGTTTTTCAAAAACCCCAATAGCAATCTCTGTCAATCTTCTTTAATTTGGCCCATCCGTGCTTTCTTTTGTATTTGCTGTGTTATTTAAGCCTTTTGTTAATGTTTTAAGCGGTTATTGTTATGTTTCGCTTGATTTGGTAGCCAGGTCCTAGAAGCTGAATTTCGCTAAATTCTGTGACACAGCTCCTTTAATATGCGGATTCTGACGTTCAAATCAATCAATCAATTAATCAATCAATCAATCAATCAATCAATCAATCAATCAATCAAAGGACGAGACTGTGCTCATGAGCACGCTCATCCCGAAAATTACGAAAAATAGCGAGCGTACATATCCTGTTGGAAGGAGACTTTAGCGAGTTCCTTAATTTCCTCACAAAAGTAGCTTCTCCTCCCAATTTTATTAACCGCCCTCATAACAGAATAGTGTAAAAAAGGTTTTCACATAGTTCATCACTTCAAGGAATTAGTCAGCAGGTTTTGTGATCAGCTATGGGAAGGAATTTAAAGGCAGAACTTGATCCTCAATTTTTCTCCTTATCCCATACACGGTTGGCCAGATAGACATAACATTGCCCTAATAGCGTAGAAATACATTACAAAGGTAACGTCAAACAAGAACGAGAGTCGAAGTGTTAAAAGAGATCAAACTTTTAGAGAGCCCCCGAGAGTTTCGAGCCAAAATGAGAACAATTGCATGAATGCTTGGTCAACTCTCGGCACCTCTTGTTCTCGTTCGGCCCTGATTAAGGAATTTCGTACTAATTAACGCCTTTTTAACCCTCGGTCGTACAAGCAAAGTCACACCCACACCATGGTACAAGGGAGGGAGTAACGGGCTCCCCCTTGGGTTTTTTGTTGTTTTTGGAATACTTCGAAAAGATTTTACCTTTGGTGGATAGCCTGTGACGTGCTCTTCAAGATGAGGTATATATTATGGGTTGTGGCGCTCTTGGGGGCCAGTGACGTTGTGATGCTAGACATGTAGGGCCGATTATTTAAACGAGGTCTAACTTAGAACGTAGTTTAAGGCAACAAATAAACCTGAGCATCTGTTTACAAGTGGGTTATTTATAGGACATAAACGTTCTTGTAGTTTGTGCTACATGCCGGCTTTACATTAATTACGGTAAAGAAGGCTTACATATTAGGGTATGCCAGTTTGAAATCGATTTAAGCTGCGGTTTTGTTAAACCTTGGCTAAACTTTGTTTAAAAAACCGGCCCGTAAAATACGACACAATATAATACTTTCCTGCATTTTGTCGACATTTTGTGCTTTTGTCTCTGAAGAAAGGTGAAAACATTCAGTTTTATTATACTGAAAAATGGCCTGACCACTACTTATGACGTCTTAGCTCGTAACCATAGCAACCGATTCTCACCAAACTTGTATCAAAATGTGTCTAAGGAATATGCATATAAATACTGAAAACGGCAGGTACTGATGAAAAATCGTCTTGAAAAACCTTATGAGGGTGGCATCTGCCCCCCATCCCCCCCTGTATGTTCAAGAGTTGGGATTCCTGTAATTTGTTCAAGGAAAAACCGTATATGCGGTGATTAATTGATATAGCCATTGAAAAGTACAGTTCCCCCATAGAATAAGAATATGGTAACCATCTGATCTCGTCACTTTCTATCTAGGCCTATGGCCTACAGCCACCAAGAGGACATGATATAACCTGTTGTGGCCACATCTGTTTTTCGTAGTAAAACATGGTGAAGAGGATCGTGGTCGATAGTCCGTGTGGCAAAGTACAGAAAGCCAATACAAGATATGTATTATATATTAAATCAACTAAAATGGGCTTACCAAACGATGGATACTAAAGTCATCAGTAACAATATAATTTCAACGAACCTTCACTGTGTATCCATTTCTCCATGGTTGGTGAAACAGTCAATTGCAGTTTCCTCTTCTCCTCTTGTAGCTCGTTTTTCTTCAGTTTCATTGCCATTTCAATCTTCGGTTTTCTTTCTTTCTTCCACCTCTTTCGTCTCTCTATTTGCTCTTCTAGTTGTTTTTTTAACGTAGACTCTTTCGCAATGTCCATTGTCAACATCGGGTGGACATATTCGTTCTCTTTTTCCATCTGCAATAACTTCTTCGTCCATTTAAGATCACGTTGTAGCTCTCCCAGGTTCTTTCTTATCTCCTTCTCCTTAAGTTCTGCAGCACCAGATTCGAAGTATCCTTTAGTTTCCTCCAATTCTCTAAGAGCGTTTCTTATTGCTACTAATGGCCTTGCTGTTATTGTGGTTACTTCATTCCGTGGATTGAGATGTTTAAAAAATGATTCAATTTTCTCGGCAGTATCGTCGGAAGCGGTTGTGCTGTTATCAATGATCAAAATTGCCGCCTTGCTGTGAAACTTTGTAGGTCGTTTACTGTCACTTCTTAGCTTTCCAATTTCTTTCAGGGAAAGAGCGGGACGAAGTGTTCGTGGTTTTGCTTTCTCAAGCAACTCTACGAGATCATATAACTGCAAGGACTCAAAAACGTCTCTTAGAAGCCTGACAGAAGTGTCGGGAAATAATTCGCTGATTTTTTCCAGTACATCTGAGAAGATCTTCTTAGGATTAAGTCCGAATGCTTGATAAAACTGTTCCTTAACAGAGAATGAGTTGAGTCTGCAGGCCATTTCCTCGATCACCTCTTTACTTAGATCCTTCAGGCACAGTTTATGAGTGAAATCTGAAGAAAATGCATACAAAACGTTTTTAAATCGTAAGACGTACAAGCCCCAGCCAAGTTACTGAAATGGGCGAAATACTTAGTCAACGTCGTGTATTTCTTACGACTTCCTGTTGCAAGCACTCGCCAATCAGTGGTATGCCTTTTGATGTAACAACTTTATAATTGTGTACTGAACTAGTCACAAACCTTTACCGCAATCACTAATGATGTGTGCTTCAAATAATGCTCTAAAAAGGTAAGCCTAGAGTAAGTATAAAAAGAAGCGTTTAATTTACCGCCTGTTTCTTCCATTCCAAGTTCAATTGGTGCGCCATGAGTTCCCGGCATTCCACTGTCGCTTGTTTCTGTCGTCATACTGCGTGCATCATCAGCCTTTTCCAAATAATCCTGGACAAACGCAAGTTTCTGTTGATCCAGGTACCTGGCCTGGTCCTTTGCAGGTCTCTCTAGTTGGCCGCTTCTTTCATTTGATCCTTCACCATCCCGTACTTTGCAATCGAGGTAAGAATCGGAATTTCTCCGGTGCATTTTTATAGGTCGCTCCTCTTCACGACTGTAAGTACCTTGCAAAAAAAAAAACAAAAATATATTTAAATAAAAGAAACGAAGTTAAGCAACGAAGTTAAGGCTTTATCCACGACGACAACCTGTTCTTGCTGGCCTCGGCTCGACATTATGACCGACCAAGTGGAAAAACGGGCACTATATCGCAGTCAGTAGGTTATTTTTATTATCACCTTTTCATAACTATTCCTAAATAAACATTGACATAGAGAGAAGATATGTTGAATGGCAGCCTGTCTGCGACTAGAGCCCCTTCTATCCCGAATCGCAAAATCACTTTGTATCCATGGAAGGGAGGGAGGGTCAGTATTTACCTGACGGGGAGATGTGGTTCTCCGAACCCCTCGTAGACTGATATGAACAATACTGGCGCATATGTCGCGCGGTCACGGCCTGGATACCACAATATAAAGAAATGATCGCGCATGCGCTCCTCCTTGCAGTAATGGAGAGTGAGGCCGAATCTATTGGCAGTACTAGGGTGGGGAAGGAAATAGCTCCAATGGCTTGGGGACCAGTATTGCTCATATCAGTCTACGAGGGGTTCGGAGAACCACATCTCTCCGTCAGATAAGTACTGACCCTCTGGGGAAATATCATTTCTCCTTCACCCCTCACCGACTGAAAGCCTCAATACTGGTGCAGAATTCCAAAGCAATACTGCCAAGCGAAGGAGCCATGCAAAGCAGCATAACCAAGACAGTTTAATGGGGTCCTCAGGAGGTATGCTTTGCAAAATAACAAAACCTAACAGTAAACAAGAGCGAATTTCTGCAGTACAAGCAAAAGTCGAAAATTGATCTAACTGCTCAACACAGCTCTAGCAAAGGCACCACTAGACTGTTCTCTGTGATAAAAGCGTTCGAAAGTCTGCGCAGAAGCCCAATCCGCTGCTTCCAAGATAAGTTCGACAGAAAGCCCTGCTGCAGCTGCTGCAGAGGTAGAAGCTCCCCTTGTACAGTGGCCGGAGTATCCCAATTCAATTCCTGCCAACCGTCAGAACTTGGATAACCATCGAGACACAGACTGGCTTGAAATGGCTTTGTGCAGGGAAATATAGGACACAAGCAGCTTTGAGGAGGTACGTAACTTCTTTGTCCTGTCCACGTAGGTTGCAAACAACACAGATCTTGAGATTTTCCGGAAACGAAGAAAGAAATATCTTACGGGCTGGATGACCAGGCCTAGAGGTCTTGATGTGTGTGGGGAGAGTAAATTCCCATGAACCTTCATTCCTGAGGGAAGAGGTCAAGTCCAATGAAGATAGTTCATGAGCTCTTGCTGCTGATGTAAGAGCCAACAATAAAACTGTTTTGTAGGAGACCTGCTTCAGTGTCAGATCTTCCAAGAGCTCAAGGGACTCTAAGTATGATAAAGCAGTTTACATCTTCCATGTACAACAGTACTTAGGCTTCGGAGGTTTACTCTTAAACACACCTTTCATAAACCGAGAAACGACAGGAAGACTTCCTAACTCTGTACAGCCTACCGGTTCATGGGTCTGAGATATAGCTGACTTATAAAGAGCTATTGTCCTGTACTCTAAATTCCCTTGAGTAACTAGAGATGCCAGAAATGCAAGGACCTCCGCTACAGAAGCTGAAATGGGACAGGCACCCCGTTGAAAACACCAGCGCATCCATGCCTTTCACGGGCCTGTGTACCGCTTCTGGGAGTTGTTGACCAACAGGATGTCAACAACTTCCTTTGAAAAGCCTGTTGCTTCATAACGACTCCTAATAAGGGCCAAACTGCTAGGTGAAGAGACTGCCACAGAAGACAGTTCACTACAGGTTGAAATGGAAGGAACAACAGGGATGGAAACTGGGGTAGAAGTAAGGGCTGATCGACAAGCATTTGAATTAGCTCTGGGAACCAGGGCTGTCCAGACCAGTTGGGTGCAATTAGAAGAGCTGTCGCCTGATCTTCTCTTATCTTCCTGAGGATTCGAGGAAGAAGGACTACAAGAGGGTGGATTAGACAGGACCATTTGCTCCAGTCCTAGAGAAAGGCATCCACGGCTAGAGCCCCAGGATCCGGGTACCTCAAACCATACTTTGGGACTTGCTGAGTCAGGCAAGAGGCAAAGAGGTCCACTTCCGGTGTGTAAAACCTCTGACAAATTGACCGGAAGATCTGTTTGTCCAGAGTCCACTCGGTTCTGCTTTCTAGCTCCCTGGAGGCTGTGTTTGCTACTCCATTCTGAATCCCTGGAATATGCTGAGCTGTCACGGATACACCTGCTTCCAGGGTTACTGCCTACAGTTTGAGTGCCTGAGTGGTCAGAGCAGGGGAGTGTGTGCCTCTCCGCTTGTCGATATATGCCACTGCTGTTGTATTGTCTAAACGTAAGTGGACATGTTTTGGCACCCGTAGCTGATGTTTCAGTAAAGCTTTTAGAGCTAAGGTTGCTGCTCGTAATTCCAAGACATTGATGTGTGCTTTCGCTTCTTCCATACTCCAGTAGCCTCCGCTAGATATCCCTTGGTACGCTGCACCCCAGCCCTTTTTGGACGCATCGCTCCAAATGGTGGCATCGATAGGGGGTTGCTGAACTGGATAGCCATTCAGATGTTCGCTCTCTGAGACCCACCACTTCAGGTCGGCCAGGGTCTGATAGTTCAAGGGGATGTAAGCGTTGGAGACCTCGGTAGTGAAGAGGGGCCATCATGATCCCTGTTTGAGAAGCATGGCTCATACGTCCAATCAGAGTGGACAGAGTTTTCATTGGGACACAGCCCTGAGCTAGGAGAACTTGGCAGGTATGCAAAATAGTGCTTAGTCTTGGCTGAGGGAGAGAGATTGTTAATGTTCTTGAGTCCAACCTGGCCCCTAGAAACACAATACACTGGGATGGGGTGACTGAGCACTTCTCGATCTTGACCAGGAAGCCCAGCTTTTCCAAGAAAGCTACCACCTGTGCAAACATCCTTTGCAGTACTTTGCTCTGTTGATGAAGTAGCAGCATGTCGTCGATGTAAATAACAATCCGAATTCCTAGAGAACGCAGCACTGCTAACACTGGTTTTAGAGTTTTAAAAAGGCTCGAGGAGCCGATGACAGACCAAATGGAAGGCGCTGAAACTTGTTAACTCTGTTGTGATACACAAACCTCAGGTACTTCCTGTAGGATGGGGTAATTGCGATTGCTTAATAGGAATCCTTCAAATCCAGTTTCATCATAAAGTCCCCTTTCTGTAATAGGGATCTCACAACTTGCGGACCTTCCATTTTGAAGGATTCCTTGCTTAGGAAGCCATTCAGAGCACGAAGATTGATAACTGGTCGAAACTCTCCATTGTCTGTTCCCACTAGAAACAGGGTTGATGTGAACTGGTCGTCCTGTGGTTGCACAGCCTTGACTGTTCCTTTTGCTAAAAGGTTTACGATTGCTCTGTCCATCTGTTGAGCCTCCATGCTGCTTTTTGCAAGGGTAATCCCCGTGCGCCATTGCCTGGGGCGCCTGCAAGAGAGAATCTTATACCCCTGAATTGTTTATAATGTCCATGGGTCCTCGGTTAATTTCTTCCAATTCAGAACATAATACTGTAAGCGGGTGGCTGATTTGTGGTTGGGCGGGCTGAGTGTTTCCAAAACTGGGAGTGGATAGTCAGCTGGAACTGGCTTTGTTACCAGAGAGCTAGTGGGAGGAGTAATCTGTTTTGCTTCGTTTGGGGGATTGGTGACTAGATTTTGAGCCAAACCCCCATTTCCGCTTCCCGCCAAATCTGCAGTTATCAGTGGAGCAGTGTTCTGGACGAAAGGACTGATCCCGTTTGTAGGGTTGTTTAAACTGGCGTTTAAACTGGTGCCGGTGGGGTGCTGATGAGTTTGCTGTTAGTCGAGCTGTGGTCATGCTTGCTCTTAATTTTGCTATGAAATTTGTCTGGAAAGAGGTGCTTATCCGCAGGGATGCTTTCTCGCAGGGTACGCTTGCCAACTTCCGTGAGAAATTCTGAAAACCGCTTTTGCCTCCATGCATTTAGCCTGAAGTTAGCATTGCCACGTAAAACCAGAGCATCCTCCAGTAAGTCCTTGCTCATCAGGGTCCACAGCCCCAGCGTCGTCCTCCCCTCCAACACTATCCAAGGCTGACAAGGCTGCTAGAATGGGTCTTGCTACTACGATGAATGCAGCCTGGCGTTCAGCAAGCCCGTCGTCAAAGGCAAAGAGCTAATTAGTTTTCGTGTATCCGTGTCGTTTCTTGATGTCTTCTTTCATTCCCGTCTCCATAGTAGGGGCGACAAGTAGAGACTCAGTGTCCTTAATTTGAGGATGTGAAGTTGTCAACTCCTTCCACTTTTCCTTGGTCAAAGCCCTGGAGAAGGCCTTCGTAGTGAAATCGAGCAGGTCTTGAGAGAGCTTGGTCTCTTGCTCCTCGCTGTAAAAACGGTCAGCTCGAGAACTCGATAGTGGCGCCTCGGTTGTGTTTTTAGCCCCCAGATTTGGTGGTGCTCCGCCGC
This sequence comes from Siderastrea siderea, assembly GCA_964030785.1. Taxonomy (NCBI): domain Eukaryota; kingdom Metazoa; phylum Cnidaria; class Anthozoa; order Scleractinia; family Rhizangiidae; genus Siderastrea; species Siderastrea siderea. The sequence goes on from OZ034966.1 coordinate 18,470,441, forward strand.
TGCCCGCCGGTAAGATCGGGTCAGGCGGTGAGTTTTTAGCCTAGAGACAACAGAAGGCAGTCAATGACTCGTACCTTCAATAGTGAAAGTAACCTACAAATACATTCCTAAGGTTGAAAGAAAACTCGCAGAAATGAATCTACTTATATTTTGTGACGTTTTTTCATTCATATTCAACAGGTAAACAGGAGAGAAATAACGCAAACGAGCGGAGAAAACAAAAAACGTGGTCGGCCGAAACGAGCAACAAAACAAAGAGGAGAAGCGCATGCGCGATTATTTCTTTATACGGTGGCCGCGGCCGCGCGACATATGCACCAGTATTGCAACTATCAGTCGGAGAGGGGTGAAGGAGAATTGCATGCAGGCATTGCATGCACTCCAATGAACACCGCTGAATTGCCAGTGGAAAGGTCATCACGTTACATTTGTTGTAGTATCGAGAACAACCAAGTCTCCGTATTATCCAAGTGACAACGAAATTTAACATCGCCTTAACCAAAAGAGGCTTGTTCAGTGAAAGTTATTTTGTGTACCCACATTTTACAGAGTTTTACTGTTAGTGACTGACAGTGCGTCGAAAGAGTAAAAAGATATCTTATTTAGCTTAATTAGCCAAACCATACAAGTTCTTTCAATTTGACTAGTGAATCCAAACTATGCTTCGCTCCTCACTAACCTTGCCTCTTTGAGTTTTCTGCCTGATCGGAATTTTATCCTTTATCCTCGTCTTCAATATGACACGAGGTATATAGTGTAGCTGTTCTTTGATTACGGTAATTCTTCGGTTTTTGTTATCGAGTTAGCGTTTTTTTTTTTCAGTTTGGATCAACATTCTTCCCAACAGTGAAAACCTTTGATAAATGAAGCTAGTAAAGGCTTTCGACGTTATGTTGGCTCCTCTCATTACTGAATGACTACTGCAACACTAGGCTAATAGTCCGGCTAAATCACTTTTAGCCCGCTGAATTTCCAAACAGTTAGCTCACAAACTGAGCTAAAGCGCTCGCTGAATTAATTATAATAATATTTAAATTGTTTTCCCATTCAATCAGTTAACTTGTTTTCTAACGATAAAAGTAAGTTACCCTGGGTTTTCCTAGTTAACTCGACACAAGCTTTCTCATATTCTTGTTCCTCAATGGTCACAATCACTTCCACTTCCTCTCCGCCGGCAAGTTCTCTTATTTCGTCAGTGACAAAGAAGGTTTGCAGGCGTTCCTTGAGAGTCCCATCTTGATATAAACTCCACAAGGTGTTAAGAGCTGAAAGATCTTCTGCTTGAACTGTGAGGCATACACAACCTTCAGATATTTGAATCAGGCTGGTACCAGCAGGAAGCACGCAGCGATTAACACCACTGACAAGCTGGTCATATGTAGACCCACGACTCAAAACTTCCAAGGTAGAAGCTACAGTTATACCACCGGCAACCACCTTGAATACAGTCTTTATGTTCAGGACTAAAAGAACAAGAACAGAATCCGTAGCTGATGGTGGCATATGTTTACTTGAGGATAATTCTCTGAGGGCATAGCTGTCCAGCCGGGCAACATTTCTCAATAGGGACTTTAAGATATGGTGACCACGGACTATGGACTACGGTTGGACGCGCGTTTTTCTTTGGCTGAAACACTGGGCCGAGTACATAACGAGTGGCGCGAAAATGTGAAGTTAAGACCGCAGACTACAGACAACAGACTACGAACGAAGAGCGAAGGTCAACTCTACACTAAACAGACACAAAATCTCTTTTAAAAAGATTCGAGATGCTCTGGTTTTGACTTGTAGTCGTCGCACTGCAATTCAAAATGTAATTGCACGCGAGGCTTGCGTGCAAGCTTAATCAAATTTTCAGGGCTCGCTTTTCAAAATACTTCGCTTGCAAAACTACTTCAGAAGCAAATTTGACATATTTTACTAAATTAATTACTTCTCAACTTGAAGGGAAGCCATTTGTGTCTAGAAAGAGTAATGAGAAGAGTTGATATTACAAGCTATATTCAAAGCATCAAATTTAATTTCATTCTGGAAAACAACGCGAAGGTCAAAATCAGTAAACGAAGTAAGCCGTACATTTTTCGCTGTTCTGAGTTCACAAGCACTTGAAATTGTTCCAAATGCGTATTAGCTTGTAGTTCAAGCGTTACAGTACAAGAACACCTCAATTTTCTAACTTTACACTACTTTTTCATACCATCTTCAATTCCTCGTACTACACCACGCTGTACTACGTAAAATCCTTCCACTACGTACCGTCGTGAGCTTGCGACGGTGGGGACAACAGAACAAGTATGTCTCGTCCCAGTCCTAAAGTGCCTCCCGTCCGTAGTCCGTAGTCCGTAGTCACCGTATCTTAAAGTCCCTAACATCAACAGGCCACATGTGTCCTCAAAGGGGCCACAGAAGGACTGCAGGTCATAGGAGCTGGGAGTAGGTGTGACTTTCACCCAAATGTTTTCCAGAAAGAGAGGTGAACAGACACTCTCAATGGCCGGGAACGTGAAATGTAACTATGAGAAAACGTTACTCAGCAAAGGTAAAATTACCTTTCTATATTGAAGAACTATGCTACTAAAACTTATTGGCATACTGCAAGTCAAAGAAGGCCCTAAATACCTGGTCTTCACCTTTCCCTCCTCCCACTCCTCACTTCATCAACAGTCTTAAAAGAAAAGCTCCATAGTCAGCATTATATTTCAAAATGTAATTGCACGCGAGGCTTGCGTGCAAGCTTAATCAAATTTTCAGGGCTCGCTTTTCAAAATACTTCGCTTGCAAAACTTCGGAATTAATGCTCTCCTCTTGTTACTAAAGCCCGACGTGATGTTTCGCCAAAGGAATCTCTTGCTTTCACTGCAATTAAATCCGAAACTCTCAGGCGATTTTAGGCCTTCCGAAGATATCTTTCCCGAAACGAACAGTTGGGTGCCCTGACGTGATCATTGTGATGGCCCATTTTTAATAATTTATGGCATTCTGTCCCATGCACCTACTCGTTTGTAAAATGGCGATTGCCGAAAACATCATAAATACATGCTAAGTCAACCAAACGATAAAATACTAAAACTCACGCGAACCAGTGGTAGCTAGGCGTCTTACGTTTAAGCAAAGTGGCAGTAATCCACGTCTTATTAGATCACCTTAATTATTGACTTACCTCCTATCAGCTTATTTCCGAAAGACGACACAACAGCGACAACAGCAGATGCCCGGGCTAAAACAAACCAGACAGAAAGTTTAATACCAAAACGCCGGAAATGCTCCATGCAATTTTGTAAAAGCATGGCCAAAAAATGAAAACAAACTCTCAAGAGTGGACGACAGCGAAGTAAGTGAAAGCAAATATAATACCTTTGCGCCTTTCTGACTCATCTTCCCGATTTCTTCGTTCTTCAAACTCGTTCACTTCCTTAAGCAGATCAGTTTGCTCCGTTTGGGTCAAAATCTCCTTTAACATACCGAGGCAGTTTATACCCAGACAGCTGTGGTTCTCCAGCACTTTAAACAAAGACCGAACATCTTCAATGCTGCCTTCGTTCGCTTCCGGAATCTCAACTCTGCAAAGCGAGATCAGTCGTTCTAGATCATTGAGCCCGTCGAGCACAGGAATGATCTGTTCGAGCAAACTGACGTATTCCTTTCTTTTGCACTCGAACGTTTTGATTTTACCAAAAAGATCCCATTCCTTTACACCCTTAAGGAGATCTTTCATTACCCCAAGTCGATTAGGTCCTAAATGGTTACGCTCTTCCAGTTCTTTAAACAACGAGAGGACATCTTGAATGTTGTCTTCGCTACTAGTCGCCAACTTCCCTCTGCACAAAAAAAGTAATCGCTCTTGTGCGTTAAGCTCATTTAGTCTCTCGCTTATTTCGAATAGTAAATTATTGTACTCGATCTCAGACATTTGTACGGCGTATAAATCGTCTGCTTTCAGAGGAGATTCCCAGTTTTCTGTTCAAAGCTCTCGATATGGGATGTGTTCGTTTCTACTCGTCACGCAGCATAAACCCGAAGAAATGCTGGTCACGCGATTGTGATCAAAAGCCTTTTGTTCGATTTTGCATACCGTAAAATTAACGCAAACAAGAAAGTTATAAATGTATGTAAGAGAAAAGAGGGATTAAAAAAGGTAAAAATTCAGGAGACATTAATGTATTTATTTCGAACAGTGTAGGATACCATTTTTTTTTCCACTTTTGAGCTTCTTTTGATAAAGACGATGAAAGGTAATTATTAAGTCGACGGCCTGTCGCAGACTCATATCCAGTCGCTATTTATGATTCTGGGGGAAAGGGAGAGAAGATTGGATTCTATTGAGGCGCGCAGGATGACATGGGAAGGGGAAGGAAAAATAGCGACTGGCAGATTTTCAGGTTTTCTTTCAGTGTTCTGATTTCGTGTTTCAGGTCGGTCAGTGGTTACTTCACTTCACAAAACATTCCATTTCCGCCCGGGCCCCCAGTTAGGTTTCCTTTCAATGCTCTTATTTCGTGCTTCACTTTGGCCAATGGTTGTTTCATTTCAGAAAACATTCCATTTCCGTCTGGTCCCCAAGTAAGGTTTTCTTTCAGTGCCCAGCTTTCTTCCTTTAACTCGGTCAGGGACTGCAGAAAACATTCCATTTCCACTTGGGCCTCCACTTAGCTTTTCTGTCAGAGCTCTTATTTCGTCTTTTAATTGTTGCTTAACTTCATTTCCAACTAACTAAAACATTAAATGGTCATATACAAAACATGCAGCATGCAGTTCCTATGAAAGTGAAACTGACAGCGTCACAGGCTGCATAGCGTTATATAGCGCTGACAACTTTGACCCAGAAACGGGCGAGACGAGCAGAAACGAACGACTCAGAACATAAACGAACTGGGTAGATTGGTCAATTATAGCACATTTACAAAAGATCATTCTTCGCTATGAAGTGTTTATGCTTGATTGAAGTTGAAGTATTCCCGGGGAAGGTGTTTTGTGAATTTTTTTGGCAACAGCTTGCCTTTGGGCCTGCGAACCCAGTTACTCTACAACAGACCACTTTCAGCTGCATTTTGCAGCCCTATTCTTCATTTTACCCAAGAAACCTTCACCTTATGCCAGACTCACCGAATGTGGATTCCTTTTCTACACTAAATTACTCATATCATATTACTATTGATCAGTTTCCCGTTAAATGGTATCCTACCCTAGACCAAAACTTGCTGATTTCTATGCCCTATTCCAAACTATAATGCTTGAAAACCATTCCCTTAACAGCGGCACATGCCACTTTGAATTATATATAAGTACCCCTCGGAAAGGTCAGTTGCATGACCAACTGCTTGAGAGTTAAAAATGTTTGGTCTCTTATTGTAATTGGTGATTAAGCAATTTCCACGAGGCCATTCAGCAATTAAAGATTTCTACAGTGTATGTTAACCGAGCTGATAGGATTCGCGATTGTTTCGCGAGCGACTTATTTCTAGTTTATACAGCAAAACTCTCGAGCCCCATGAAACTAATTGTTAATTGTTCCTTAGTAGTGTTGACACCCATATTATCCCTTTCTCACGATTTAAAATTCGATTTCGGAGTATTATTCATCGAAGCCTGAACGGGATTTTATGTATGTGTATGACAATTAATACTCGCTTGCCTTTCGTCTTGATGACAACTAATGGCAGCAAGGTACAAATTATGACCACCGAGCTAAACAGCTCGGAAATTTTGCTTTTTTGACCACAAATCCTGGTCATATTAATAATATTCCCTCGCCAAGCAACACAGCTCCGTGGGTAATATAATTTTTGACCACATATCGTAGTGGTAGCTCCAGAACTTGAAATCAAGTTTGTTTTAAATCTGCCTGAAAGTGTGGCAAATCCTCGTTGAGACACTGAACTTCGGGTTAGATTTTACAGCATGAGCCAAACACATTTCCTTCAGATTTTGATAACTACAACCTATGAGGCCTTTCAACAACATTACCTCTGATTTTAAAGGACTGTTCATTTAAACTTGCTTCAAAAAAGTCCACAGCGCTAGAAAATCCTTTCAAAATCCTTGGAAAAAATTCCTCAGCTCGACACAGCGCCACAACCCGCCACAACGAAGGAAAACGTCACAACGCAGAAAAGCACAAGGCGCATCCACAAAACGAGGCATTCATACACGAAGCCGAGCTGCAAAGGCTGAGAGTGCGCAATTACTAGCACAAGTCCCTGTGTGGGGGCGCCATTTTGGTGTCCTTACAGGAATGTCTGGAATGTCAAAACGTCCTGGCTTTGTAGGCCACAGAACACCTAAAAAGCAGCACAGACCACCCAACACAAGATTAGCGGTTGCCTTCTCCTTCGTCTTTCAAGTGCACTTTTTAAAATATCTGAAGTGTCCTTACATTAGCTAACGTTACAACAGTCATGCATTATTCATTGGACTCCTCGAAGGGCTCTTCCTGCCAGTAGCCCATTTCAGAGTTCGCTTTTCTCATTTGCACTACAATGTAATCGAACATGGTTGTGAGGCAACTTTCGGTAGAATCTACAAAATTGCACGAAATTGCCTGGAGTCCACGTTTACCTGTATTGTAATGCAAACTCGAAAAATTGTCTATGAAAGGGTATTAACAATAAAAGATACTCATTTTAGTATAACAAAATAAAATACAACAACTTACGAGTACATGATTAGAAATTTCAGAAAATTTTAGATATTAAAGCAATACAAAAGATAGCGTAATAAAATAAGGAAAACACGGAAGAGTTCTGATTAAACGTAAAACCTGCATCAGTTTTTTTTCTCCGAGGTTAACTGGAAGGAATCGAACTTCCTTACTTGGCGTATATAAAAGTAAATGCGAATACCGTATTTACTCGAAAGAACGCCGCGGCGCTTATTAAATTTTTCGACTTCTCGGTGCGGCGCTTATTTGAGGGCGGCGCTTATTCGGGGGCGGCGCTTAATTAAAACTGCCTACTTGGAAATACACGGTCAAATGTATTCAAGTTTTGTCCATAGCATAGGAAGGACGCAATAAAAAGCTAGTATTAAAGGTCTATATCCCTTTCCACATCCATATAAATAGCAATACTAGCAAAAACAATATCAGCCGCAACAGCATTCAGCATTAGCCATGTCAAAAAAAGTAAGCGCCGCATTGTTGCTGGAAGGATGCGGCGCTGATTCAGGGGCGGCGCTTATTAATATTTTTTGCTTCTTAAGGCGGCGCTTATTCGGGGGCGGCGCTTATTCGTGGCGGCGCTCTTTCGAGTAAATACGGTAAGCGGTTGCACATTTGTGTTGACTTCAGATCTGTAAGGCCCGGTTTGAACGTCGAATTTCACATGTGCAAATTCGAGATTTGATTTAGACATCAAATTCATAGATGTCTCGTTTAATTCATGAGGGAGTTTTTGCAAAGTTACGTTCCCAGGCCCCGTTTACGAATTCGCTCGTTAAATTTTGGTTAAATACAGCTCTATGTTTTTTTTGTTATACTCTGTTATTTTCAGAATAGCTATCCACAAAAAATAATAAGCGAAAACAATTCGACGTTCATGCAATCCGTTATAAAGTAATGATTTTTGTCCACAGAGAGTTTATAGTTTGCGCGGCCAAGATCTCTTTTAATTTTTAAACAAATGCAAGAACGTTCAATGCATGACTGGTCACGGTTTAAAAGAGGAGTCGTCATGCTTATCGGTTTTAAGCCAACCACTAAAGCTGTTTTAGGCGGATCTTGTTTATGTCGACAGTCTTTGGTCAAAGTATTGTCACAAAATTATCGAAAATTTTATAGTTAGCTTCAGGGCCGTAGCCAGTATGAGGAAAACCGAGGCACTTGCCTCAGTCATTTTTTTTTTCGTTTTCTCAGTCATTTTTTTTCGTTTAACACCCTCAATACCTAGGAAGAGAATTTAACCATGGACGTTACCTCAGTCATAATTTTTTTCTGGCTACGGCCCTGAGCTTGGCAAATGAAAAATTGAAAGAGACTGGCATATTTAGTAAAAATAGCAAATATGAGAGGAGAATGCTGAAAAATGAAGAAGATATCCCTTTTTGAAGAAGGTAAAATTTAAGACGTTTGTATGGCTGAGTGGCAAGAGTTGCCACTCAGCCATAAAAGCATCATTTGAAACCGTTTTCCATCCTTTTTCTTTCAAACTTCGCATGTTATGTTCTTTCTAGTTATAACCTTTTTTTGTTTCTCGGATGAATTTCAATTTTCAATAATGACGCCAAATAATAAAAATAATAATAATAATAATAATAATAATAATAATAATAATAATAATAATAACAACAACAACAATAATAATAACTGTCTCGCTAATCGCCCTCGCAAGTACAGCAAGGACGCGGCTTGACAAGGTCGGACCGAAAGCATATATATAGGCGCCGCTGGCAGCCGCTGTACGGTCCATGCATGACCTTGGAGCACAGCCAACAGCCAGCTCGAATAAGCTGCGTGTCGGTTTTTGCTGAGGGAGGAAAACCGGACCACCCGGAGAAAAACCCTCGGAGTAGGGTCGAGAACCAACAAACACTCAGCCCACATATGACGCCGGGTCCGGGAATCGAACCTGGGCCACATTGGTGGGAGGCCAGCGCTCTCACCAATGCGCCATCCCTGCTCCCCAAAGGTCGAACGTCACATGTATTTAATTCCTGAATTAGATTCGAAACATTTGAAATTCGACGTTTAAACTGGGCCTAAATTACTACCAATATTCTCGTGTTCTGAGCATGGGTATAAGATTGGCTGAAAAGCATAATTATTATACACTGCTGTCACTCTGCTGATTCTGATTCTATAAACACACTTCTGATTCCGGCTGGCAGTATTTTCGTTACGTGATTTCTACAGACAATAGATTTCATGCATGCAGAAGTGACGTTATTTTACAGACAATAGTTTTATACACAAACGCAAAGAACTTTGTAAACTCGGCTTTTTACGTAAGGTTTCACAGACTTACACAAGGCTGAACCAGAATATATGGTATTGAGTTTAATCAAAAGTTTAATTTAAAGTCTTAAAGGCAAAGTTGCTAGACTGGGTCTTATGAAACTTTACTAAAAACGTTTAGAGTCAGTAAAGGCTGAACAAACATAAAGCAGAGCACTAAGAAATGTTTTCATGGACAAAATGTGAGTCAAACGTAACATGTCAAGTATTTGACACTTAATCTTAAAAATCCTTTGGTCTTACTTTCATCTCAGACCTTGTAGCTGAGATATAGTCGTTTTTCCATGAGAACCAAACGATTCCTTGTCCATTGATCGTACCATTAAGATATAAACCATTGAGGTTTGACTGGTAGCAGTCTTTGTACCACCAGGCCCCTTGATCCTTCATTGCACAGTTGTCTCGATCCATGTCATTATCGCGATCCCTGGTGGTAAATACTTGGTATTTATGATAACTGAAAGAATCACCAGCGGTGCCTTAAAGAAAAAAGGGAAAAAAAGAAAAAGAATTATAAACCTTAATAAAAAAAATGGGCCCATGGCAGTAAAAAATTGGCTCAGTTTGCCAAGAAATCAACACAAACATCGTGTGAGAAAACATAAGCGTAAAGTTGTGTTTGTGTATTGTCTCAGTTTAATGTACATGTGTACAAGCGCACAAAAGAAGCACGCTACACCGACAGTGTATTGTTTTGCCACCAATTGTTGTATCATTGTATCATGATTTACATTTATCCTTAGCTGCACATTAATTTATACCAGCCGTTATGTTGATCCATATTTGCAGGATAAATAAAGAGGATATGTAAAGATGCCAATCACTCAAATATGCAACACTGGGCGCGAAAAGGACACATGATGATGATGATGATGATGATGATGATGATGATGATGATGATGATGATGATGATGACGATGATCAAGGACCCATATTTCCAGTCACAGATTTGTTTCTTCCGCGGAAATCATCGAGAAACAAATTTGCGTTGACTCTTTGGTGGGAGAGCAGCCTTAAACCTACCGAACCTATGGCCAAAGAATCAAGGACCTTCTCCTGTGGAAGATCACGCTGCTGTAAATCTGCGCTCAAACCCGAGCTTTGGCCAACTGTCGATACTTTGGTGATCAGCTGTTTTTAAGAATGCAAGGTGGATTCACATGCATGACAGGTGAATCGGTCTATTTCATTCAATAGAACATCCAAAAGGAACGAAAATTGTCTTTTCTTTTTCTGTGCGTCTTGCATCTTTTAGCTTATCCCTACCGGTTTCTTACAAAAAGACACTGCGAAGTCGTTATTTTGGAGTTGATCACCTTAGGCACTTAACAAAAGTCAGGTATACTGAGTAAAGTGATTACCTGAATAGCCTGACAAACTCAGTTTGTATTTATCCGTCTCGTTGTCCACAGCGAAAAAGCTGTACTCTGCAAACGCTTTTTCCTTGTGAAGTTCTAAGTCGACGCGAAGTTTGTTATTGCCGCTTTTAGTTAGGCGGTGTATGTTGTCTAATCCGAGCCAAAACTCGCCATTTAGGTGTCCAAATCCCCTCTTGTAATCATCCCAGCCTCGATAAAAATCCACAGAGCCGTCCTGTCTTTTTTGGAAAACCGTCCAACCTCCACCGGCTGTATTTTGATCACAGAACACGTCAGTTTCACCCAACCCATCTGGATCGACTTTGTACACACCACTGGACTTGTGTCCAGTCCGGTAAACTTCTGCACAGCTCTTGTAGACTAAAAATCGGACAATACAGTCATCATTTCATAATGGAAGCATCTTTCGTAGTTTTTTTGCTTTTTTACAATTTCCCTCTCCCCCTCGCATCGGAAACTGAATGCGTTTTCGATCCGCCATTTAGATAAGGACTAGAAAATAAAATGCGATTGAGGAAAGGATAAATTCTAGCCTTTAAACGGTCGCCTTTATTGCGGGAAATAGTGTGCAGCCAAGAAAAACGGAGCGAGGCTTGAGAACCTTGGTGAGGTGGTGGGGACGAAGAAGCATGTGCTCGAATGAGCATGTGGACAAAGCATTTATGCCGCCGAATGGCAAGATCACTGAGTGTTGACAAGTCTGTAATGCTGTTGACGTCCGTGACACGCGATGGAAATACAAAATTTGCAAGTAAATCGAACGAATAATCCCAGCTTGAAAACACATTAGAAACACATTGTCACCCCCACTGCAGTCACGTCTAAAGAAAGACCAAGATTTTTTTCAGCGATTGCTGGACGCTTGGGACGCAACTGAGGTTATTAACTGAAACAGAAATCGCTTCCTCAGTTGCTGGATTCCATATCCAAGTTTTGGCTAAGCTGCAGGATACAGGGTCAACTTACTAGTTCACGCAAATTTCTGAGTTGGCCTAGCGGCTACACTTAATTTTCTTTCTATAAATTCAGAGTAATACGCTGTCCTCCAGATAACCAACAAGAGCAGTTAACAAGAGAGCACAACATGCGACCCCAATCAACTACCAGTACCTTGCGGACCTTATCTCGTTCTGAATTTAAGAGGGTGGCCCGGGAACAAGCAACTATTTATTGATAATGTTAACGAAGAATCACACTAATTTGAGGAAAAAGGTACTCTTCTGCAAAGAGTCTATTCTTCTCAGATCTATCCACTGATTATAATCAGCCATCTAATTTCTTTCGTTGCTACCATAGCAACTAGTTTGGCTTTCGTTTGTATTCCCCTGACCTACGCGATTACTCAAAAGGTTGATTATTTACTTTTTATATCTCTTACCTTTACCGGACTCTTGTCTTAGTGCCCTAATTTCTTCTTTTATATGGGACAGCTGTTCCTTAACTTCAGGAACCAGACAATTTCCGCCTGCTACCCGAGTGAGGTTTTCTTTCAGTGCCCTTATTTCTTTCTTAATTTCGTACAGTGATTGGTTCGCTTCAGAAAACAGATCATTTCCACCTAGTGCGTTAAAAGAAAATATAAATAAGTACAAATAAATAAGGAAATACAAAAATGAACAAACAAACAAAACATAATTAACTAACTGTAATAAATAAATAAATAAATAAATAAATAAATAAATACAAAATGGTCCTCTTTATACACAAAGCATAAGCAGCCTAACATAGCACTGGGCCAATAGCAGGAACTAAATATTGAGTCTTCTGAAGCAGGTGTTGTCTTATGATGAACAACATGGGTTTGCCCTCCGACCGTATTTCTTGTATAATAAGCCGTATCACGAGTCGAATAGGTCGAGCTAGGTTGTAGGCTTGAAGTAACGACATTTTCCTTTTCATTGTTTTCAGGGATTTTTCTTCTTGCAATTCATATCGAAATGAAAACAGAAGACGAAATGTTGTTTCTTTAAGAAGGACCTCAAGAAGACGCTTAAAGTTAAACAAAATTGCGGACAACGTTGACAGCAAAAGGTATGGCAGTGGTTATGATACTGAAAGTGATGATCATGATGGTGATGGCGGTGGAGGTCGGGTGGTAGTGATGTTTTTGATGATGGTGATGCATGTGGTTATGGTAACGGTGAGAGGATGATGGTGGTTAAGATGCACTGGCTTCCTGTGGAGCAGAGGATCGTTTTTAAAATCCTACTGTTGACTTTTAAAGCTTTACATAATAGGGGAGCTTGCGGGCAAAGCCCGCCAGCGGAGCTCCATTGCTAAGGAAATTTGGTAAACTATCAATCCAAGAAATTTTGGTTCTGACGTGATAGCGAAGCCAGCGCGCTAGCGCGTCAGCGGAGCTCCATTGCTAAGGAAATTTGGTAATAACCTATCAAGCCAAAAAATTTTGGTGGTGACGTAATAGTCACGTGACCGTCCGTCCGTACGTCCGTACATCCGTACGTCCGTCCGTCCGCACCAGAGGGCTACCAATACACTTCATACACTGGATATAACCCTGTGCTGAATCCCGTGTGTTTTTGGCGCAAAATCGCACGTTGACCCGCGTTGTAGCAAAACAAGCAAAGACAACAAAAGTCAAAAACAAATTTGTTAATGGAAAAAAAGTTCAAAAGAACACTCGGTTGTCTTTTTGGTGGAAGGGGAAAAGCTCAATTTAGGCGAAAGAAATTAGGCGATTACATTCAGGCAAAAAGTTCAAATTTGCCTCGTCGGTTCTGTTCAAACTCAGTCGGCACACAGCTTGAGTTCGCAGCTTTTCGCCGCGGTTTCGACGCAAAATATAGCAGAGCTAGCGCTTTTTGGTTTTTTCTGTCCACAACCATGGTTTTTACGGCGTTTTGAACACATTTTGCCAGGAAAAACACCAGCATTTTCATGCTGATAGGCAGCTTGTCACGAAGAAAGAAATAAGTATTAAAATTAACTTATGAAATAACGTTAAACGCCCATGGCCTAGTGGACTAGTCACCGGCATCTCACGCCGTCGAGCTGGGTTCGACACTTACCGGGAGCAGGATTTTTTTTTTTTTAATTTAACGACTTGAATGAGAGTATTTTCACAAATTAATAACTGCCAGCAAAAACAAAACAAAAAAACAAAACAAAACAAAAAAAAAACAAAAACAAAAAACAGACAAAACAAAAAGGGGGGCTCCGCTTTTAGGCTTGGCTAAATCTATATATTAGTCACGTGACCGTCCGTCCGTACGTCCGTACGTCCGTCCGTCCGCACAGACTCTGTGGGAGGGGGAGGGAAGTCCCAAGACAACCCGACAGGGGTAGAGAATGCTATCTTTTCTTGGCGGGAAATCGCGCGGTGCTTTTGGGCAACCAGCGTTTTTCTTGGCGGGAAATCGCATGACCATCGTCGCTTTTGAAAAAGAGGTTTCTTTAAAAGCTTCAGCTTCTTTAGCATTTAACGATTGCTCGAGAGTACTGAAGTCTTATACTTGAAAAAAAAACATGTAATATCTATAAATGGAAAGAAAAAGTTCAAAAGAATACTGGTAGAAGGCGAAAAGTTGAAGTTACGAAAGCTGCATTCAAAAGACTTCATCGCTTTGTTATCTTCACGGCGGAGAGTTTGCCCTGTTCTGAAACACAACTGAGTAAGTGAAGTTTTTAAAGGGGCTAAGGTACATGATTTCGAGTATTACGATGAAAGAAATTACGTTTTGAAATGGTCATTTACTTTTGACTTTAAAAAATTATTAGAAAACGCGTTCAGATTTGTGACAGATTCTTGAATATTTTGCCATGCTCAGCCGATTTCACTGGCGTGGACCGACCTACGATTTTGGAAGTGTAACACGAATTGCATTTACGTATAAACTTACAGGTTTTCGAATAAACTTTTTCAAAAATGATTTCTCTGTCCATTATTTTGTGTTTGTTTATTCATAACAGTATCGGGGGTGGAAGCGGAATCATTTGACCCTCGAGATTCATGATTCCTGCCTTTTTTCCCCCAATGATTCATGATTCATTTACAATTTTATTTCGATATTCATGATTCATTTGTACATGATACACTTTGTTTAAAGTGCTACTATGATCAAAAAATCACTTTTATTTTTTCTTCGGATTTCGAAACTATGTTTATTAAACACTCCCCAAGCGAAATTATAAGCCTTAATTTTGAGAAGAAGACCGTTAATTTAAACTGCAATTTTCCGTTTTAATGGTCCGCCATTATTACACCAGAAAGGATACAATGACGTCATACACTCAAGAGATGTAGAATGCAGTGTGTGTGAAAGTGCCTTATTTAGTATGCAGCACGGGAGTTTTGAGCTTTCACACTCTCAAACTCGTGTTTTGCATAATTTGTAAGCCGCGTTCACACACTACATTTTACAGCTCTTGAGTGTATGACGTCATTGTATCCTTTCTGGTGTAATAATGGCGGACCATTAAACCGGAAAATTGCAGTTTAAATTAACGGTCTTCTTCTCAAAATTAACGCTTATAATTTCGCTTGGGGAGTGTTTAACAAACCTAGTTTCGAAATCCGAAGAAAAAATAAAAGTGATTTTTTGATCATAGTAGCACTTTAAATGTGTCAAACTCATTTTCTCATTTTATAAAATATCCTCAACTTAACGAATCACCGAAATTAAAATCCCAAGAGAAGAGATACCGAAGAAGGACTCTCTCTTGACTTTACTCCAGTCCACACGTATCTGTTGTCATGGTGACAACAAAAAAATTTGTATATGTGTTCAGAGCAAAACGTTGTCAGGCCCCTCGTATAGGTATTCTTGAAGTGATCGTTTTCGTTTTGCACACGTGTACGATTAAAAACGATCGAAAACGCCACTTTTTCAAAAGGAAAACGATTCCCAAAAACGTTCGTTTCCGATCACTTAGGTGTGGACGAAAGGCCAACTTGAAACGTAAAAATGGTCCGTCTTTGATCATTCTTGCCGTCCACATTGTTCTAAAAGCAACACAACTTGAACTAGGACAGCGCTTTTGAAAATGTCCGTGTGTTTTCAATCACTTTCGATCTTGTACGTCCGCCATACCTATGGACTGGAAACCGAACCGAATAAATAATATTCGTTTAGAAAGATAAAAGATTGGAAAGGGCTGTGTACGGAAGGAGCCTTATACACTTTGTATTTTCACTTTATGCTCTATTGTGTCTGTGGATTGAAGTAGTTGGCATTGGAATTTAAACGAAATTCAAACACGTCATTGACACTCGCGAAAAGCTTGCAAAATGACAAAAAAAATGAGGGTCATAGTATAAACGTTCACAGTTGCCTAAATGTTTGGAGGTTAAAGCATGGATTCATAACAATACCACATGGCAGCTACTTATCTCTTTGATAAATACGCATCCATGTTTCAAGGTTCCATCAATGTCACTAATACAGCCTGATTCGTGTAGCAGATCGTCCCGTCCTTGTGCAGCTGTAAGTCGTGCGTTGGGGAAGACTGTTGCTGTCCTCATCATCAGAGGAACTCTCGTTGTCGCTTTCTACGTCAGTGTCACATCCTCCTTGCAACATTCGCTCAATTCTGTCTACCTCCGTTTGAGGAAGATTGTAAAGTTTTGCACCAGACGCATCCGTGGCGATGTTAGTGTTCACTCGGTCAATAATGGCATAAGGCGAATTTTTGTTGTCCCTGTCAGCCTCTTTAAACACGAGGTAGTCCTCAGGGTTGCTATTGTCTAGCGAAAGAAGGTCAACCGTGTCTTCTGCAAAGTCCAATTCCATTCCCGTTCGACTCTTAACGAGTAGGTCTTTTAACAGTACTGCCAGGAAAAAGCTAAATTGTTCTCTGCGTCGAGCATGTTTTACAGCAAGCACCTCCTGCGCGTAGAACAATTAATACTTCGTACTCAAGGTGAGTTGATTGATTACGCGGCCCGTTGTTTTCCTCAGGATTGGGCTCCCCAAGCAAGGAGGGGGTTGTAACTGTGGAGCCTGGCTCTCGTGGCTGTATGCAAAACGATATTTCGTACGGTAAATGGCCAGTATCCTCTTTGCTTTATAAATGTCCCGTACGGTGTGCTGCCTCACACTTTTTCCTAAGGTGGTAGCAAACTCGCGGAGCTGTTGCTTGTCTTCCAAGGACAATTTCTCCATTGCTGTCTCAAGCTGCAGCACGTGGGAAATTGGTGGGGGGCTAGCATCTATCACTTTGTTAGGGTAGTAGCTTTTAGGGCCTGTATAGTAGTGAAATTGGCCACGATACATTTTCTTTTGAAGCTCTCTGACACAAGATGCATGTCGAATCTCGTATTCCAGCTGCTTTGGCATGGGGTCATCCTTCCTCATAAGAGAAAAGAAGTTTTCAACCATCAGCGTGACCATTGCTTTCACACAGATCTGTGAAAGACGATCGGTAGCACCTAACTCCGTCAGCATGTTTTCCTGGCGAACCAGGCTCTCATGCATCAAAATAAATGACCTACGAGTGCAGTATGGAATAATTTGATCGGGACCTTGTGTAGAAACACGGCGAGTCCTTTGTCTAGTTTGCTCTCGCCCACGTCATGAAAAACTCGACGAGCTTTTCAACTACTGTTAATGCTTGATCAAATGTTTTTCTTGGTTCCCCTCTGTAGTGATCGAGGTGAAACAACTGTGCATGACAGCTTTCTTAGTGGGCCAGCGTTACTAATAAGTCGGATAGACTTATTTTCAGTTTCGCAAACAATCAAAGTTGACCCAGGTTCGCAGTGCCATGGGGGGAGTGAAACTTTGCAGACGTAACGATACCATCCTGACTTCCCGGCTCGCTGGGTTTTCCACAATATAGCTCCACATCCTCATTGTCATTCATAATGGGTAGTTTAAAGATGCAGTGGCTGCTACTTGAAACAAAGAGATGCGTGTCAACAAGACAATCCAGAGGGAGACGGGAGGAGAGGGGAAGCAATACGGCGTAACAGAACGCCTCTGTTATAGTGCAAAACAAGAATACATGGCTGCTCGGCGTGCCCATTAGCAACGACAAGTTTTTCTTGATAACAAGTAAGAGCTACTGGTAGAATCCTGTCATCGCTGTTTGGTCCCGGGTACAGTTTTTGCAGTCTTCCTTTGCATGAACTGTTGATCGTTACATCTGTAAGCTTAAAAATGTTGGTGGTGTCACCAACATAGAAGTCGGGATAATCTTGCAGGAGTTTGCGTCCGATACAAATTGAAAACGGTCTCAGCAGCGGCAATCTAGCTAGTAGTTGAAATTAAAGAAAGTGTGCAAGTGATGGTATACTTTCTGGCGATGGGAATAGTGTCGTCTTGGTCCTCAGACTCATTTGCTTCAACGAAAAGAGTGTCATTTTTCTTCCTTGACACCAATCTAGAAATGTCAATGACGCTGATTGATGCATTACCGCTATCACAGACGAAAATGAGGTTGGCGTAGATACAGAGTAATGAGAGATTCAGAAACAAACTCTTTCTACCATCACGTAAATCTGAATTGCTTTTACCAGCAATGGATGAAAGGTTGGCTGGGCAGTGTAAATCAGACATCATGATTTGATGAGTAAATTGGTCGCTGAAGAAAATAGTCCCGGTTGGTTGATGAACAGCAACGTCTACAGGGCATGTCAGAATCCCTGGTCTATTTTGCCGCCAGAAAGTATAGATTTCAGGTACAATTGTGGTAAAGACATCTTCCGTTGGTATGGCCCGCTAAACCTCAGGTGACAAAACCTCTACTGCCCCTCTTCCTCTATTCTGTCCTTGTTTTTCAGTGCCTTAATTGTCACAGCTTTTTTTTGCGTCGAAAAACGCATTTGATTGACATTCAATTTCCTGAAATTATTATCATAGGCGGTAAATTCGCTGGTAAGGATGGTTGAACTCGACTCGAAAGTATACTAAGCCAGTATGAACCCCCCAAGAAATAAAAAGAAGCTAATAAAAAGATGAAATATGACTGGTTGACACAATATATATTGTAACCGTCTAGGTCGATATTATACAGTCATCGTACCTTTTGCTGCTTTGAACAAAAACATCCTCGTCGGAAGAAAGTAGTAAGATGCGCCCATATGGACATGTAGGCCTCGTTTTGATGCGAGGCTTCTGATTGGTGGTGGGGTTGTCATGGGAACGGAAACCACTGTCCAGAAGGATCGTGGGCTCAAGGGGAAGTCACAGGACCGGAAATGACGTCATGGGAACCGGAAGTCACGTGGTTTGGGAGGGGAAACCGCGGATCAGTGGGAAAAAGGGATGGTGGGCTCAGGAAACCGGAAGTCACGTGATTTGGGAGGGGAAACCGCGGACCGGGTGGAAAAAGAGATCGTGGGCTCAGGACCGCTGAGAAACGCGGGCTCAAAGTCCAAAGTCCAATTGGAGCATCGGGGGTGGTCCCTGGACTCCAAAATAAAAAAAAAAAAAGACGCCATGTTGGAAAAAATAATTTAATTCCAGATTTCCTTGGGTTTTACAAACGTGACTCGAGTTGAGATAACAAGGTTCGTAGATGATCAATCACTTGTTGGGCTTCTGGACTGGATTCATTGGAAACCGTAGGGATAAGTTTTGGAAGGTCTTGGCATCTAGGACTCTCTTATCGTACACCAGTCGGTATTCTTTCCTTTGTGGATACGTGTACAGTTGATAGGTTTGAGGGTCCCGTACGATGTGGTGGGTTTTGTAGACGGAGGTCTCACGCGGTTTGAGGAGTGGCTTTTGGATTTCATCCAACACGTTCTGTCGCATGATGGTATAGTTCAGTTGAGTTTTTCCCTCACTGTTGAGGCGAAAACCTCGAACCTTGCATTCGACTTTGCCTTCCTTTGTGGTGTAACCATAATTCTTGGGACGCCCCGACACGAATTCCAGAATGTAGTCGTCCTTGTCCAATTCACTCGTGAAATCCCCGAGGTAAGGACCCAAGTCTGGGTTGGGTTGTCCTTCGTTTGTGTAGTAGATGATGGAGTCTGTGTCGTAGTACAAGACCCGTTCTCCTAAGGATTGCAAGGTCTCGTAGAGTTTAAGACGGGCTCTACAGGTCGTGAAACAAGCGATGAAGATGTTGAGGTTGGGTTAGACGGGGATGTCTTCCTTTTGGTGCTGATAATGGACCTCCACCATTTGGTCGTTGATAATGGACACGTGACGTACATCCAAGCTATCGGTGTCCAAAAACTGATGAAAGGCTTGGGGGTCATCAAATTCTTGGACTTGGGTCTTGTTGAGTAGTTGTCCAAATTTACCCCACATGGAATTGAGCATCATTTTAGCCAGGGTACGCAACCCTGGATTCTTTTCGATTTTGTCGTACTCCAGCTGGATGCCCTCCTTCTCGTAGTACTTTTGGATGTAGGTCTGTCTTTGTTCTTCTGTGTTGACTCCTTTGGGCCACCCACTGGCTTCCTGCTTGATTTTCAACCAAGTGTTGACGTAGTCTCGGAACAACCCCTCACAGGTTTCTTCAAAATGCCAGACTTCGTAGATGTACAGGACTTGGTACCCGAGCTCGACGGCTTTCTCTAATTCGGGGCTGCACCAGGTACTTGTCAGGGTGCGTTCCTCGTCGGTGTGAGGGCAATGATAGGATCTGTCTAGAAGGGGTTTGTCCATTTCTTCTTCCACACAACGGGCACAGAGAGGAAAGAGCAGTTTGCTGTCATAGCGGTAAGGCAGGACGGGATGGTACAGTTCACGAGGAGGCAGGATTTGGCACTGAATCAACCCAAAGTACTGGCGGATGTCCGTGTGACCCGGATGTGTAATAAAGGTAGGATGTCCTTTAGGGTAGACAGAGGTTTTGTTGACCCATGGGTACAAGGAGGTCACATCGATGTAATGGATCTTTTGGTGGGGGGTCCCTTGATGGTACAGTTTCACCGCATTGGTACGTCCTCCACAGAAAGCGTCGCGTGGATTCAGAGGTTTTGTGCTTTGAAGGTTAGCCACAAATGTACGGATGTCAGAGGAGGTGTCTTTGAGACGGGCCCAATCGCATCCCCACATTTCCACCACGGTGTATCCTTGTTCTCTTAAATGTTGGGTCCTTTGTTGCGTGGCTTCGTAGACATCTTGCATGGACCGATCACAGTGGCGTCGATGTTTTTCGTGACGGTTGGGATAACAGCGAGTACATCCATGCCAGAAACAACCGTGATATTCGTAGATAGTGTGGGTCGTCACATCGAAACCGTCCACATGGAGCTTGGTACCAGGGATGCGATACTCGCCGGCATTTTTCGCATGTTGAATATGGGGGGCTTGGTGTTGTTGGCACCAGGTTAACCATTCAATGGCCTCGTAGGACTGATTGACGTTATTCTTCTTCCAAGTAAGGGTGGGTTCACTGGCAATACTGTTAGGGATCATCCGGTTCATGCGTAAATCCATGTTGCAGGCAGAAGCAATGGTGATGTGGTCAAAGGGGTTGAACCCCGCTTGAGCTTCAAACAATCGTTTGAAAGTCAGACATCCTTGTTTCAAGAGCCGTACATCTGATTCACAATACTCCAACAATTCTTGTTGGAAGTCAAAGACCACCTCCTTCTCGCGTTGTTCTTGATGCCACGTTTCCAAGGCTTGTTTGCCTTCAGGAGACATGGTTTCGGGCATGTAGTAATCGAGAGCCGGGACGATGCCCACGTAGTTTTGGTTGGCCAGGATATTGAACTTGTGGGGGAAGTACCCTTTTTTCAATTCCGTTAATCCAAAGGTTGCGGGAAAGGCGGACAAAGGCATCTGGAAGAAACTGAGTGAATCGATGAATCGGATCCTATCGTGCTTGACCTCTAGCAGTTTACATCCGTTCCGGAGCTGCTGGACGATCTGGTTGTCACTATGGTATTGCTGGACGACAAAGTAGCCATCGTATCCTTGGAAATTATGAGCCAGTACATTGACTTGTCGGGTGTCGTTCAACGTGAGGGTATCCAACCATTCGAGAAAATCTCGGGTACAAGAGGGGCCTGGGAAACACATGGGTTGATCGTCGTCTTCGGTTTCGGCCACGAGGAGATTGGCAATGTGTTGTTCGTCGGGTTGCATGGCTTCAATATCAAAAAACACGTGCAAGGGTGGCAGGTCCTCCTCCTCTGGGGTGGTTTCAGGTTCCGCGGCTGCTGCCCCTCGTTTGGCGCGAGGCCCTCCTTGGTGTTTCCTCTTTCTCTTCTTCTTGTCTTGAGGCTTGGTGGGTCTTTGAATAAAACAAAGATGAGTTTCACTGTGCACGTACTCATGGCAAGACGGGCAGTCCACATAGTAGCATTTGTGCTTTTCAAGGGCTTGGGGTCCTACTTCTTGCTTCAGACAGTTAGGACAGCGACGGCGACGAAAGCACACGGAGGACTCTAGGTTGGCCGCGGGTTTGCCCGTGTGGTCCTTGACGAGATGGGCTTGGAGGCAAGTGTCTCCGAAAAAGTCCCGACGACAACTGCGGCAACGTTGGGTGGCTTTCTGGGCTCGAGGGTACGCTGCCTGGAAATCAGGGCACTCTTTTTGGTGACAGGACCCCCATTGTTTTTTCTTGTTGCAGTGATGTTGTCCCTCATGGTCATAGGGTTTCCAACAGTAGGCACAGACGTAACTGGATCCGAAAAACCCGGGTAGACGGGTAATCACATCATAATGGTCATGGTCGTGCAGCAAAATCAATTGTTTGTCTTTGGGGTCTCCATAGGTGGTGATGTGAAACGATCGATGAGCATCCACTAGGATGATCTGGTAACCGGCCAGGGAGGGGGCTTTACTGAAGGCCGTCAACGCTTCGAAACTGCAAGGGCCGAAGGGCACCTTGGCTTCGTGATGGAGCAAGAGAGCCAATTCTTTTTGGAGGGATGCTCCTTGGCGAATGCTGTTCCATTTTGGGTGCTGGTCCAGGCGAGCTTTGGCGACCACGAGGGCTCGAGCACAACAGAGTTCATCGTTATTGGTAATTCTGATGACGCTTCGTTTCTGACTTGTCAATAGTTGTATGGTGGGGTTACCTGGTTTACCACGACGGGGTTTGCCGGTTCCCTGGGGGGCATGTTGGACTTGAGTAATGGATAATTGAAAGGAGTCATCCATTTCAAATTGTTCGTTGCTGTTAAGGGCTTGCGCTAAACGGTGGAATAGAGCCTCGACACGCTCTCTGTCTTCACGCCATTCACCTGCACGTAATCCCCAGCCCTGGAAATTATTATGTAGACGGTTTGAACCGATGGTAAAGTAGAGGCGATCTTGATCTTTGAGGTCAGGCGTGGTGGTTAACACTTGATTCACCGCTCGACGTAAACCATCTTGTAGGGCTTGCGTGATGTTTTGACCTGGAATCAAGTTCCCCGTTTGGCATAAACGGGTATTGAAATGACGTTCATGAACCCCCATACGCGTGCTCCGACGGTTGACATAATTGGTGATGTCAAACTCGAAGGCGCCGTCTGCCCTGGTATCCAAACCTCCCCCACTTTGTTCAAGGAGGTGGGTTTGAAAGGCACGTTGCCGTTCGAAACGATCCAAGGCCTCTTGTCAGAGGTCGTCACTGTCCACTATCTCTTCGGGGTCATCACAGGAATTCGCTGCCGTCTCTTCGAGGCCGCTTGGCCCCGCCGCCTCCTCGTCTGGTTGCGAGGACATGATCAGATGAACTCGCTGGCGGTCGGTGTTCGTTTTTATAGAGATCCCCGCGAAGCATGCTGGACTAACTAGGGGAGGATCCACGCGAAGCATGCTGGACTAACTATGGGAGGATCCACGTGAAGCATGCTGGGCTAACTAGGGGAGGACCGATCCACGGAAAGCATGTTGGGGTATCTAGGGGAGGATGACCAAACAGAGCACGGGATACCTAGGGGAGGGGGACCAATCACCAAACAGGACACAGGGGTGCCCCTGGGAGGGGTGGGAAGGGGTGGGGGGACCCCCCCTCCCCCCTCTCTAGTTGGGGTCCATGGTGCATCACGGGAACGAATGAGAGACTATAAAACAGATCGCACCTCGAGGTGAGTCATCCCAAGATGGACTCTGACCATGAGAACCTTTTGGAAACATTTGAGAAGTTCCAAGTCGAACAAATTTTAGATGAAGTGAAGAACGAGTGGGTGGTCGACGACGACGAAGACATTCGGGAGTTTGGGGAGGAACTGTTGGAGGAAAGAAGGAGAAGGAGGCAAGCAGCCCGAGCAGCCCAGGCAGTGCGAGCAGCACGAGCCACCCGCTTGCATCAACTGTGCTACCCCCAACTGACCTGCGACTGGTTCATCGAGGGCCTCGACTATTGCTGGACCAACTGGCACCACAAATTTAAGCGGCCACTCACACCACCACCACCACCATCGCCCCATGTCAACCGAAGGCCTCCGCCGCAGTCACCGTCGCAGACCCCCCGTGAAGTACCGACAAAACAGCGACGACGATGACGACGATGACGACGTTGACGCCGACTTTAACGACAAGGACTATGACGACGACGACGACGACGAGGAAACGACAGAGTTGCTGAGGAAAGACGAACGACGACGACGGAGGCGGAACGCTGTCAAAAAAGCCCGCTACCTAACCAAGTATCCTGAGAAAGCTCGAGAGAAAAAGGCACGCTACCGAAAGAAGTATCCTGAGAGAGTGATTGCTGCCCGAAAACGATACAAACAAAAATATCCTGATCGAGTGCGGGAGTCCAGAAGGCGTTATCGGGCTACCCATCGGGAGCAACGGAATGCCAAAAAAAGAGAATGGGGCCGAAACAACCGAGGACGTTACGCAGAATACCATCGGCAGCATAGAGAGAAACATAAGGAACGTTTGAGAGTCCAAGCGCGAGAGTATTGTCAAAACAATCCTGCTCGAACAGTTGCGTGTAGAAAGAGGTACAGGAGAACGGAAAAAGCGCGGGCGACTCGTCGGCAATATTATGCTAAGAACCGAGAGAAGCTGCAGGCGCAAAGAAGAAAGTACTACTGGGATAACCGAGAGAAGGAGCTGGCGCAATCAAGAAGGTACTACTACCAAAGGAAGCACGCGTCTCCTCTCAAAACGTATTTTAATCACTTTTGTAACTCATTACCTTCTGTGGAGACTACGAAAACACGGCGGGTGGTATTGACTGATTATAGAAAGCCAAAACTCAAAACACTGGGGGTGGTATTGACTGATTATAGAACGCAACCTTCTCTCGAAACGTATTTTAAGAACTTTTGTAACTCATTACCTTCTGGGGAGGCTACGAAAACACGGCGGGGGGTATTGCCTGATGATAGAAAGGAGTCTAAGACCGTGACCGATCCACCTGATTGGGACCAATGGCTTGACAATTTATTGGAGGACCTTGACATACGATCTGATGATGATAACCTTTCCTCTTTGTTGGAGGACATATCACCTGACTTGATGTCTGATGTCGAGGATTTCGATTTGGAAGCCGATCACCTTTCCTCTTTGTTGGAGGACATATCGCCTGACTTGATGTCTGATGTCGAGGATTTCGATTTGGAAGCCTTGGTGCCCCCTGAAGATCTCGTTCTTGTGGAGGACTTGCCGTCCGACGAGGGTATTGATTTAATGTATGATTTAGTGACTTAGACTCTGAACATTCGTCTCAGTATTTGGCAGAAAAAATCGTCTCAGTATTTGGCAGAACATTCGTCTCAGTATTTGGCAGAACTTTTTTGAAATCGTAGGACTATTTGGCAGAACATCGTGTTTGTATTTGGCAGAACAAAATGAGAGTGCTTTGACATTTTCATTTTTTATTACTCAAACATGTAACTGGGGTGTCATTAAATTTACAATTTTAAACGTTTCTTGGTTTGCATGATTTTCTTGACCACCCGTTCCGTCTTGGTTTTCTTGCCGGGTAATCGATCAATGGCTTGGATCATCTTGGTATCGGCTTTCCATTTGTCTTGCAAATTCTTAGCACGGCTGTAATCAATGTCGTGTTGTTTAGCAATCTGGTCCAAGCGATTGATCCCGGGATCCCCACGTTTCAGACGTTTGGTCAAATGGGTGCCAGGGCCCATGTACTGATACCCAGGCCAATGAAATTCTTTGCCGGTTTTAGCAATCCATTTTTGGACATCCAAGGCTCCTCCTCGTTGGGTGCGTTTGATACCCCTTCTCCTCCTCTTGGTGGGCATCTTTTTTTAGTCCGTGTTGTAATCCAATTGACGTCGTAACTTTTTGCCTTGGTACCAATCTTCCCAACCGGGTAAAGGTTTCAACCGTTCCACTTCTCGGGCAGGTCCTTTGCCTTTGCCTTTTGCCTTTGCCTTTGCCCAAGGACTCTCGGCTATCTTTTTTTCCAAGGTCTTGCGCTGTTCTCGAATGGCTTCTAAACGCGACCGGGTATCCCCTCGACTGGTGGATGGGACCTCTTTCTTGAGAATGGGAATTTTACTGGTGGTGGCTGCTCCTTTGCCTTTCTTGGTTGTAGGGGTAATGGGAGGTTTGGGGCTCGACGGGCTGCCTTTTATCATGCGCTTCAACCATTGTTCCACAGGTCCCGTCACCAGATCCCCGGCCTCTTCCTCACCTTCTTCACCTGGCGGACCACCCGGCGCTCCAACCCCCACCCCGCCAGGAAATTGACGAATGCGTTTGGTTAACTTGGTTAATTCTTGACTCAACAGTTTGGTTTGAGCATTCACCAGGGCTGGGGGTAATTGGGAGTTGGCTAACAACACATGTTTTTTGGCGGCGAGCGTCGCGGCTTTGTTCAACAAGGCATTTTCGGTGAGTTCTCCTTTGTAATATTGAATGAGTTGTTCCAAGTCCTGGTGGGGAATCATGTAGACCTCATCCATGGTCGGGGCAAAGTGGCACGACAGCTTTCACAAAGACGGGACTTTATGTTGGTACTCTCGATACAACAGGTGATATTTATGCTTCCAATACTCGTCTTTCCACTTGTCGGTGGCCCGATGGGCCTCTTGTAACCCGTTAACGAACACATTGACATAACACATGATGGAGTCCTTGAAACAACCCGCGTCCTTTTTGTTGGACTAACCACTGACGACGTTTTTTCACGGAATGTCGACGACGTCCCAAATCACGTAGTACCTTTTTATAGGGTTGAAGTTTGGCCAGCATGGGTGGGGTCACAGGAATCTTGTTTTTTAAGAAGTTCAAGACCAATTCACTCACAGCATTGATTTGATCGGCATTGGCATGTTGTAACAACTCTTGACGTTTGGAGCCATTGGCTTCTTGTAACATGGACCGTAAAAACGGTAATTGACGTCGAAGACGTTGCATTCTTTATCGGTGACGACGACGATACCGTTGGTTGGCTTTTTGGATCGTGCGTTTTATACGTTTATCCGTTTCCAAGGCTACGGCTTTCCCCAATCCTGCCATGGCGGGGACCAATAGATTTAAAAACCCTCCTCGTTGACGACGACGACGTCGTCGTGGTCTTCTCCTCAAGGATACCATGGACGGTTCATCAACACACGTTGAAGGGCTTTGTTTTGTTTGATCACGTCTCGCGTCTCTTTATAGCCTTGACGGGTATTGCGTTTGAAATCTTGCCACCAACCCCCACCTCGTTGTCGGGCATGTTGTACTTTATCGGTGATGCCTTTCAAGGCTTGACCACCTAATTTGCCTAAAGCGAGTCCAAACCCAGGCGCTGGCCCTGATAGAAACATACTCATGCCATGCGCTATTTTATCCACCAAACGGGGTTTAAGTCGCATTAAAGCCCCTCCTCCTTGACGTCGTTTCCTTTTTCTGCGTCGTCGTCGTCGTCGTTGGACGGCCATGGTTCTAAGAGTGTGGGACTGGGAGGGAGCGGCTTTTTATCTATCCAATAGTCTTTGGGTCTCAAGGGACGAGGACATCCGTCCACATAGCATAGCGCTTCCACGGGTTGGTACACAAAATGACGGTGGTAATCTTGCACACATCGTTTGGGTAACGGAGGGGTGAAATCCACAATCGTATCATCCAAGGTTTGCATCTTGATTAAAAATCGTTCCAGATCCTCCAAGGGAACACCGCGCACATGGGTTTTCAATTCGGTCAAGGCTTTGGCATAGGTGGTAAACGTAAATCGACTCATGGTCACTTTAAATCGGTATTGTTTAAAATCATTCCATCCTTTGATCACCGTGCCCACCGCCGCCAAACATGCTACCAATGTACTGTTTTCCAAAAGCGGACCCGCAATCATGCCTGCGGCCATCAGGAGTAACGCCATGCCATTGAACAAGGCATTGATACACTTGTAATGATTCAACATTTTTCGATAACACCACCATTGTTGATGATAAAAAGCATACAAGGAATCCATACGTTGTAATAATTCCGGGGGGAATGGAATACCATGATGTTTCGATCCATTCAATAACGACACGACGGTTTTCATCATCACGGCGAAACCCGGGACGAAGACGTTTGTACGCTCGGTGCTCCTCCCTGTTTATAACTGGTCACAATGCTATTGGTCATGGTGACATTGGCAATTTCACGTCCTTGGGCTAATTGTTCTTGATCTTGTAACATCATCCGTAAACGTCGTTGTAAATCCGCTTGACCCAAGGTGCGAGGCTGTCTGCCAGGACTCCAAGATCCTCGAGAGGTGGAGGCAGGTGAAGTGGGGGTTCGTCGTCCACGTCGTCCACCACGACGGCCACCGCCACCCCCACCACCCCCACCACCACCACCACCCCCACCACCACCACCACCAGCACCCCCAGCACCACCACCACCACCAGCACCACCACCACCACAACCAGCAGCACCACCAGCACCACGTCCACCACCTCTAGTCCTGGGACCACGACGTCCCCCACCACCATTACCATCACCCCCAGCACCCGCTGCTGTCCGAGCACCTCTCGCTGTTCGAGGATCGGGCGACACGCGTAAGCTTCCCCAAGTAAGTGGACTGTCTGGGGAAGACGGCGGGGTGGTTTGTATACTACGATAGGATTGACTTCCTGGACTTCCTACCCCAACGGGGGAAGAGGCCTGTAAAGGGGCCCGCGATGACGTCACCAGGGGGGATGGATTCCATAAACCGATAGAGGGCATCGGCTGCCGTTTCCTCCATGGCCACGTCGAGAAGGCCTTGGTCTCCCGACAAATACAGATCTTGCCAGGCCCTTGGGGACATTTGATTGCTGCTGGCCGCCCCAACACCCGCAGGGGCCGCGGTATCGTACGATTGCGGAGGTTGACGGTCATCATCCATGGTCGCTCTTTTTCCTGTTCCAAGGGTGCCTTTATAGTCGTTTTTGATAGGTGCGAGTCCATCCTTCGTCTTTTAACAGGTGACTCAACACACGTTGTTGATCGGAGGAGGCGGGGTGTAAATCCAACACCAAATAGCCATACGGTCGTGTGGTGGCTTGATGAAACGTCTCCAACGTGTCTTTCCAAGTGGTCGGAAACGATTGAAGCATGACATTGCGTACCCCTAATTGATCTCGGGGGTTCTTGAACGCCACGATGTAATGGGCATTGCGGGATATACTTTTAGCATATCGACCCACGGGAAACATGTCTTGGCACAAGTACAACACCGTCACCCCTTGATGATGTGAATGTTTGGTGAATAAATCCAACACGCGTTTATTGTGACTCCCTTCATCCATTAAATCATCCAAGACGAGGACCCCATGTCCTTGAGGAAACCATTGGACCAACGCCTCATGATCGGGAATCCCTTCGTGAAACACCACCCCTTGATCTTGCATGCCTTGAAATCGATCTTGCCAGGCGCCATAACAATAATGCCGTTGGGTCGGTGGGGTTTCAAACAACTCTGGGTTCTCTGGAAGAGTTTTTCCGTAAACACGGTTTTGCCACATCCCGAAGGTCCCACGACCAAAATACTGGAGGGGGTATGAAAACGAAACGGTTTCCCCGTTTGCATGATGACTAATACCCATGAAAAAAAAGGCACCTTTTTATTGGAGCCGGTGGGACTCGAACCCACGCACGACCCTCCTATTTGTTCGGGGGATCCAAAGGCTCTACCGACTGAGCTACGACTCCGACACCGTTTTTTCCAACATGTTTTTTATTTAACCATTACATTGATGATACGGATGACAACAAAGTTGATACCATCTCGATTCTTGACCTACAAGGAGTTGTTGAAGGCGTTGACCAGTTTGATGGTCATTGCTGACATAATCATGATCCGAAAACTCATTTAAAAACGCTTGCAAGGTCCGCCCACGGGCTTTGGCTTTCAAGTACAACAAGGCGTAATCACCACAACTCTTGCTTGAAATGGCTTGGAGGGACTTGCCATTCGTCACCACATACTTCCAATGTTGCACGATCCAATCTCGGAACGGAGTGGCTTGCACGTACGTGTCCAAGGGCAAAGCATAACTATCGAGGACTTCACACACCTTTCCATCCGTCCACACCGCTAACCAATGTTGTCCCGGTTGATCGTGCGGGTCCGTATTCACAATGTACCCTTGGGGTTGGGTCTTACGAGGACTCTTGGGTAAACGATCACAGGCCACCGTTCCGTAAAAGACAGGTTTCAATTGCGGGTCGTCTCGGGCTAAATAATCCAACTGCACATTATTCAAGGCCACATGTTCCATCAGTGTTGGTAAATGTTATACAACACGGCTCCGTTCTTGTCAATCTCCAGCAAGTTCTCAAATTCTCCATACACGAGCACGGTTATATTGGTACCGGGAGCGACTCCAAATTCCAAGACGAGTTGTAAATCGCCCGTTTGCTTGGGGTTGAGGTTTTGACTGTCAGCACATCCATTGGCGACATTGTCAAACATGTACAAGGTACAATTTTTCCTGTGGCCCCAATCCAGCAGTTCTACCATATTGCCTTTCTTTTTACACCAAGCGCCACTGGCTTGCAGAAAACGGAAGTAGCCTAGATTATCTCGGCTGCCATTGTTGTGCACCAAGTGCAGGATTTCATAAGGGTATTCTTCTCCTTTGACAATCTGTTTAATGGACGTCAGACCAAATTTCTGGAAGCAGAAAGGATCTCGGGTCACATCTCCATTGAAGGCTCGGCTGTCCAACAACCCCACAATCAATCGGTCAGGTATTCTGTTTTGAAACAGGTTGGGGATGTCAAAGCGGGTCAGGTTGCCTTGCATGCTGAAAGTCCGGATTTCACTGCGGACGGTCGGGTAAGCAGCCACTTGGCCTTCATTGTGTCTTTTTTCAGATAAACTCTGGTAGATGGCATCATTCAAACGCAGTTGACAGAGATGAAACCGTAGTTTCACATCGCCTTCCATCAATCGGCCAGCTAGAGCCACTCCATTCAAAAACAGGCTGGGACCATTGAAATGAAATTTCATCTTGATTTCTATGCCGGGCACCAACAATTTGCCAGTGTGAAAGACTTCCAAGTGCGGGGTAAACACCAGACTGTGGGTGACACCTGCAGCATACTTGGCGGTTTCGGCTACCATGGCGGCCAAGGCTCCTTTGTGATTGGCGGGGAGATCCCGGTAGTCATTATGTGGTGCTGCACTGTTGGTATTGTTGTCCGTCCATTGGGGTGGGAAATCCACTTGATTGAACCATCCTTGGGGTCCTAACACGGTCTTGCCATCTTCTCGGTCATAATTCAGCAAGGTTTCCAGGTAAGCTTTGTAATGATAGGTGACGGATTGAGGACTAATCAACGTGCCATTCAAATGCAAGTCAATTTGTTTGATGATGGAATGGGCCAAATTATTGACGGGCCACAATTTCTCCGCGGCCACCAAGTTATCGTTCGTACTCTTTTTCAGACTCAATTCCATGGTAAAGTAACTGCGTCCCAAATCCACAAAATCGTCCAACCCCGGAATGATGAATTCCATGGGATTGATGCCGGTGGTGGTGGGTTGGATGGTGACCATGCGATAGGCATTGATGCTAATGTCGGTCGGTGGCACCTTGAAAATCCGTAACGCCGGGTTGACGGTCCCTTCGGAACGCACGTGAGCCGGGGCGGTTTGTGTACTCACGTCAGGCATGTTTAACGTCGTCGTCGAGTGGTGGTACCCCGTCGTCGTGAGGGGTTTTTATAGCGTCGTCGTCGTCGTGCTAAACGTTGTCTCAAATCAAACCCGGGGACTCTCATCACCTCGGGACTTAACCATCCCCCACGTTGTCGTCGCATGAGTTTCCAAAACGGATACAGTCCTCCCCATTGAGACAACCCTCGATCACTACGAATTCGTCGAGGTCGTGAAGGCACGGGTTCCATGTTCACACTCCAAAAATATCACGCGCACGTTTGGTTTGTTTGGGAAACAAAGCACTGGCCACACGCACGGCTTCTTTCACGTTCTTATGACTCAACGCTTTCTTGGCTTGTTTAGTGATTTCCTTTTTAATGACGTCTTCGGCTTTGCGTTTGATACCTCGTGTTAACCCTGCATTCAATCCTCTCTTGATATTACTAGGCAGTTTTAAAGGATTTCGCGTGCTTTTAAGGCCTTGGAAACCCCCACGCAGGACCTCCCTCATCAGGCCGTTGCCGTATTGATCATACCACTCGTCTGTCCGAAGTCGTGTCAAACTTCCCCCTCGCATGGTGTCTTCTTGGCTGTTCACCAATGTCTATGCTTCACGTCACCCCCTTTGTCTTTTTATACCGTCATCGGCCTTTCTTTTTCTTCCGAGTGGTCGCTGCTTCCATGGCTTTTTTGCCACCGTAATCCGCGACACCACCCACCGCTCCCAACGCGGCGGCTTTCCCCACAGCCATCAAGGCTGGCACGAGAGCGGCCAGTGGGAATAAACCCCCTCGTTGCCTTCTTCTTCGTCTTCGACGTACTCTTGTCTTTGGCATCTTTGACTGACCATCCCCTTTTCCCTTTTCTTTTTATGTCTTTTTGAAGTGCAAGGTGACCAGGGTGTTGCCTTTTCCAAACCTGACCAACTTATCCTCGGTGCCAGACGTTTCGGTGACTTGCATTTGAATGATTTCCACGACTTCATTACGAAGCGGTAGGTATTGAATGTGCAACGGTTCGAAGTACATGGTACCTCTGCCTTCCCGCTTGTAGTGGATTTCTCGCAACAAATCGGTCACGCGATTGCCTACCATCATGCTGCCTGCCACGTCCGAGTACACGTGCAACGATCGCGAGGGATCACCCACCACCGAACGAAACGCCACATTCAAGCGGACATCCGTCGGGGTGGGAATGGTGGAAATGCCTTGAAATTCTTGCAAGAGATTCGGGCCCAATCGATACTGGCCGGGGGACACTTGTTCAATCCATCCCATTTTCAGGGCCAAGGTTCTACCCCATGACACATGCGCCACTTGTCGTTTGTAATCCACATTGGTGGTATTCAACACCAAATCCCCTTCGGAGGTCCATTCAAAGATCGGGTACAATTTGACGCCATTGTCCTCGGTCCATTTGTTTTTGGGTTGGGTTTGTTTCGCACGGCTTTGCTCGTAACGATACACCAATTGATGAAAAAAGTGCGATCCCGTCGACGAGGCCATCTCCTTTCTCATATCTCGACTGTAGACAGTGAGTTCGCGACGTTCATGGTACCACACGTCGTCCCCTTGATCGTCTGTGTCATGCACCCGTTCGTGCCATCGTACATGCAACAGAGGATGGGAATCGCCCACTCCTCCTTCTTCCACGACCACGGGAATGGTGGGTAAGGATAAACTGGCCATGCCCACCATCCATCCTCGTCCCACAAATCGGATGGGTTTAGGCAATCGGTTTCTGAAATGATGGCTCTTGTTCCCAGGAAACTCCTTGGTACTCGCATGACTCATCAACGTCACGTAAAACGAAGAGTTGGGCACCAACGTCATTTTTTTTAGTCACGTCGTCGTCGTCTTTTGGGTGGGCTTGTCTCTTTGGTCTTAGGTTGTCGTTTGGGTGGCCTTGTCTTTTTCCTCTGGGGTGGTTGGAGAGACTTTACGTCTTGACTACTAATCCAACTATTGTACTTGTCGGGCCACCCTTTCCACTTGACCAACCAACGATCTTTTTGTCGCTTAAGTACCTTTTCGATGCGAAACACGTCGGACACATGGACTTTTTGTAAATCCTCTTCATAAAACGTGCCTTGGACGGGGGTATCATCCCATTCGTGAATCTTATACGTGGGCACGGGTCCCGGGACCACACGATGCACCACAAACACTTCTTCGGTCCAACCGGGTAAATAGCCTTTTTCAAAGGTACGATGAATCTTATTGAGACGGACACGATCCCCCACTTTGAATTTGGGTTTTTTCTGGCCTTTCCATCGTTGGCCATACAATCGTTTCCACACCGCTTCTTCGTTGTCCCATGTCACGTCTTGAGGGGCCATGCCAATACTTCGATGACGGGTCGCATTATACCCTTGCACCAACTCAGGTAACACATCGTCAAAGCGTAAGGTGTTAGCCGCGGTAAAATAACGGTACAACCGTTCTTTCAAGGTGCGATTAAATCGTTCCACGACACTGGCTTTGGCATCCCCTTTTTCTTGGAACAATTCAGAAACAAGCGATCGGGGTTCTGAGTCGAATGACTTTGTTGAAGCGTGGCGGGTTCACGGCAAAAGCATTGCAAACCACCCCACATGTCCAACACTTCTGCATGAGGTTGACTATACACGGCTTTCATATACTCCAGAACTTGATCTTGACCACAAAACAGCAAACACGGTTGCATGGGACATTTCACATACTTCCATCCCTTTTGAGATTCTCGCGCCTCCAAACGCACGTCATGGCAAGGGCATACCATGGTGTTCACCGAACTGGGAGGCATGAGGTCTTGGGCCGTCAAGGTGAATGGAGGGGGTGTCGATTGCTCCACCATGTCATTCAATTCTTTCATCATGTCTTCCACCGCAGCTCGGGTGTCTTCCACCACTTCGCATACCACAGGATCACAGTCCCCATTCTCTTTCTTTTTCTTCTTCCCCGCAGGGTGTACGCTTGGCTTTCTCTTCCGATCCACAGACATCGTGCTCAAAGATTTTCACCCACCCCATGCCTTTTTATACCCATGACCCTTGACTGTCATTGGTCAGCTTATCCTACCCATATAAGGACGTCTCATCGTCCCATTGGTCAGCTTTTCCCTCTTCAACTAAGGGCCTCTTGTCTTCCCATTGGTCCGTTGTCCCTATTTAAGGAGCTCCCTTGGTCTCTAGATCGTCATTCTCAAAGCAATGCCCCCCAACATTGACATGATCGGAGAACAAGATCTCGATGCCTTGGAACTGCAGGTGGGTCATGGCCATGTGGTGTACACCGGGGGAGCCAGAGGCACGGATGCACTCGCCGAAGAACTGGGTAAACAGTTTGGGATGCAAGTCGAAGTCCTCGTCCCCCCGAACCATCCTCGAGCTACCTTCATCACCCCGTCGACCGTGGAAGTCCTCATGCTGGCCAACCCCCATCTTCACCAGGCAGCGGAGAAACTAGGCAAACAAATGCCCAGTCATTTTTACACCTTGCAATTGCTGCAACGCAATTATCAAATTGCCAAAAGAGCCCATACGATCTATGCGTTTGGCATGTTGGAACAGGATCATAAACGTGTGAAAGGAGGTACCGGTTGGACCGTGCAATTGGCCATGGATCAAGGCAAACCCGTCTATCTCTTTGACATCCCCAGTCAATCATGGTACCGCTCGGACCATTACTACCAAGTCAACGAGAAGGCCGCCACCCTAGTCACAGGCAGTCAATTTGTTCCTTGGGGACCCAAAAAGCCCACCCTTCATCAAAGCAGTGCTATCGTAGGATCCCGGGATGTGGACGACAAAACCCGAGCCGAAATTCAAGCCTTATTCAATCGCACCTTCTGTCTCCCCGAGAACATTGATCAATTACGTCTGGAACTGGAAGACTTTCATTTGTAATTGTACATAGTCATTTTTTAGTTTTGGACTTGTACATAGCCATTTTTTAGTTTTTATTTTTTCCAATTGTACATAGTCCTTTTTAGTTTTTACTTTTGGAATTGTACATAGCCTTTTCAATTTGTACATAGGCGCGCCCCAACCCGCGTGCCAAGAACACGGACAACCATTTGTAAAAAAAAAACATCAACCCTTTTTTAATTAAAAAATTTTAAAAAAACTGACAACCCTGAGTTTGCACGTGGATTATAAATAATTTGTTTTGACTCACAGCAGCCTTGACTCCCAATAAAATGGGAGATCCGCTTCAAATTCTTCAAACTCTTGGAGTAAGTCGTCTTGGTGAGGGGGCATCTTGAGATGACCCACCTTGAGGTTCGATCTGTTTTATAGTCTCTGGGATCATTCTCCCCACCCTAGAGGGTCCACAATACTTTGCGAGGATCCTGGGATCATTCTCCCCACCCTAGAGGGTCCACAATACTTTGCGAGGATCTCTATAAAAGACCGCCTCCACTCCCCGTTTTTTCACTCCCAAGCCAGCAAGCAGTCAAGCAAACAAGCAAGAATGTCAAGTGAACGGGATAGCGGTAAGCCTTTTTTATTCCTCATCTCTTTTCAAAAAACCAATCTAAGTAGTTAGCCTGTTCTGGAGCTAACCGGGCTAGGTCCCACGTGCTCCAGGATTTAATTAATGATTCGCTTTCTCTATAAAAAAAACAACCACGTCATGTCCGTTGACTTTTTCTGGAGAGTTCAAGGGTAATGATGGTACTGCCTTGTTTGAAAGGAGCCGGCTGCCCGTCAACTGTTTGAATGTCCATGGCAATGCTGTCAAAGATGGTTTTGCCAAGAGGAAAATACATCCGTTCAGTGGTATCAAACTGATGATCGGTATTGCCAGCATCCATGGTACGTAAAAAACCTTTTTGTTGATTTCCCACAATGCTCTGTGCGACGAGATCCGTGTAAATCATCAATTGTTGTTGTTGTTGCGGTTTGACCGTTTGCGTGAGGGGAAATGGTTGTCGACTGAGATTCGGACCCAAGAACAACTCATACTCGAAATCGGGGTGAGTAAAGCTGACGGACACAATGCCATGAGGTGGATATTTGTTGACAGGACCGATGGTTGTTTCCTATTTGTGTCGATCGTCGTAATCCACGATATGTTTCACCAGATAATTTTTTTCTTGGACGACGAGCTCAGTTGGCGTTCCATCTTTGACCAGTCCCATCAGTCCAGCGAATTTCCATTCCATTTCAAATTGCATGTTGGCTGGAATGAGTACATACAACGAATCTAATTCGGAGGCGATGCCGGCATTGGTGATTTTCACGTAGGGTTGAGCCAGGTTGAGAGCGGCTAGTTGTTGTCGTTTCGCTTGATCGTCCACGTTCGTTTTGGCTATATCCATCATGACTTCCATGTGTTGTTTTTCTATTTCGTACGCGATGGCAATCCATGCTTCTTTCAAATTGTGGTAATACCCTGGTGGTAAATGGATTTGTTTGGTGACTTGAATGGGAGCCGTTCCATCAGCACGTTTTGGCATGTATCTGATATCTGTTTTCATCCAATGTTTTTGACTATCTTCTTGCGTCCAATTCTGCTTGGTTTGATCTTCCAATTGTTGATAAAAACCAGGGTGTGAGATATGAACCAAGGCCGCTTCCCAATCATCTTCCACCAAATAATGTGAATGAGGAAGTCGAGCCGTAAATTTTTGTCCCGTGCCTTGTGCTTGATCACTGATAAGGGTGATGTAAAAACTCATGGTGACAATCACCACCTAACCCCTTGTGGTTGCCTTTTTATACCTACCCCCGATGCTAAAATTGGACTTTGGACTTTGAGCCCGCGTTTCTCAGCGGTCCTGAGCCTACGATCTCTTTTTCCACCTGGTCCGCGGTTTCCCCTCCCAAATCACGTGATTTCCGGTTCCCTGAGCCCGCGATCCCTTTTTCCACCTGGTCAGCGGTTTTCCCGTTTAAATCACGTGACTTCTGGTTCCCTGAGCCCGCGATCCCCCTTAGCAACCAAACATGGTCAGCGGTCGCCTTTCCGGTTAGCAACAGTGAGAACCAATCAGAAGCCTCGCATCAAAACGAGGCCTACATGTCCATATGGGCGCATCTTACTACTGAAGAACTATCTGTTCGCCTCCTTTTGTGGCTGAACAGGACCCAGATAGAATTAAAAAGGCACAAATTAGGGTCAGATCGAACGTACGACGTATTTTTTTTTTATTTGTCCATTATATTTTTATTTACATAAATTGATATATCTCTGCTATACTTAACAATAGGTTCAAATATAATGGCAGGAGATCTTAGCAAGCTCTGCTGAGCTTTTCTAAGAAGATCCCCTTATGTTAAAGAACTAACTTAAGTGGCAGATGGATGTAATATTAAAGAGTAATGCTGGCAGGTTTTACTGTATCCAAGAACTAATAATTATAATAATATTATAAACTAAAAATACATCTGATTTTGCACATAGACTTTGGTTGCTTTTTTAAACAGACTGTATGATTTTAGTATTTTCAGATCCTTTGGTAACTTTTCGTATCGTCACGAACGAATACCAATAAGTTTAAAGACAACAAAACATCAGACACAAAATCTGTAGCCACATGACTGCACGTATCCATCGAAACATGAGTATTAATATATAGATTTAGCCAAGCCTAAAAGCGGAGCCTAGAGCGAATAAACTGGTGTTCGTTTCTCAAAAATAGTCCTGAAACTTTTCGGTCTGAAATATATTTCGGGGCTTTTTTTGGCTCGTTCGCTTTCGAAAAGTGTTTCTCAAAAAGCCTGAAAGTGTTCCGAATTGTGCTCCAATATTTTGGGGATCTGTTCTGTAAAACCAAGCTCGAAAGGTCATTCTAGAGGCTGAGCACAGCTTGATTATTTTTTTTTTCGGGCATCAAACTGAACACATTTTACTCACGAGCCGTCTTGCTTGGTGTTTGCAATGTTTTCATATCCTGTCATTAACTGTCAAGGCTTGTCAAATCTCCTTGGATTATTGGCTGTTCGCTTGAATGAACTTGAAACGGCGCTCATTTACAAAAACAAAATAAAAATTATTCGACTGTTTAAATGGGTTACCTTCATCGCGTTCGGATGTTAACAAATAACATGAACTGCCACTAAATAAAAATATTAGTCTGGTCAAAAATTTATACTGACATTTCACCGGCATTTTACTGGGGTTACCCGAAAGAAAGGATCTGGGGAGCTTCGAAGCACTTGTAATAAACTTATCGAAGAAATGTCGCGTAGGTTTCAGCAGCCGCGAAAAAATTCAAGCACTTTGAGGAACACACATTACGTACCGGATAAAATAGCTTTAAACTCAAACCTGTTTCGCTTATAGTTACTTAAGTAACCCTTATATTTCGTTCTCTAACTTGAGACCATCGAGATTGAAATCAAACAAACACCCTCCAAACATTCTTAACTCTGTGGCATATTAAGTTTTGCGGCTGCAAATTGTCTGAAACTTGAGCGCTTTTAAAAATGCACAGAACTGTTTTTGGAAGCTTTTCGGATATTATAGGTTTAAACCGACAACTGCTTCGCTTATAGTTTTTCAAATAACTGTTATATTTCGTTCTCTAACTAGAGACCATGAAGATTCAAAACAAAGAAACACCAAACACGCTTTAATTAAGCTTAAATTATGCCGGCATGAGTTTTGCGGATGCGAAGTAAGCCTATATAAAGTTAGGCGCTTTGAGGAACGCACAAAACTGTTTTCGGAAGCTTTTGGGATAAAATAGCTTTAAACCGACAACTGCTTCGCTTAAAAGATTATTACTATTGAAAACTTCTAGGACAAGAAAATCGACAGTTGCACAAAGAGATAGACCGGACAGTCAAAATTGAAAGTAAAGCTTGTGCAGTTGTCTTGCGACTGTGCTTAGACCTACTGTTATGAATAAACAAACACAAAATAATGGACAGAGAAATCATTTTTGAAAAAAGTTTATTCGAAAACCCGTAAGTTTATACTTAAATGCAATTCGCGTTACACTTCCAAAATCGTAGGTCGGTCCACGCGAGTGAAATCGGCTGAGCATGGCAAAATATTCAAGAATCTGTCACAAATCTGAGCACGTTTTCTAATAATTTTTTAAAGTCAAAAGCAAATGACACATTTCTAATGGCATAAATCAAATTTCCATTTCAAAACGTAGTTTCTTTCACCGTAATACTCGAAATCATGTACCTTAGACCCTTTAAAAACTTCACTTACTCGGTTGTGTTTCAGAACAGGGCAAACTCTCCGCCGTGAAGAAAACAAAGCGATGAAGTCCTTTGAAGGCAGCTTTCGTAACTTAAACTTTTCGCCTTCTACCAGTATTCTTTTGAACTTTTTCTTTCCATTTATAGATATTAGATGTTTTTTTTGTCAAGTATAAAACTTCAGTACTCTCGAACAATTGTTAAATGCTAAAGAAGCTTAAGCTTTTAAAGAAACCTCCTTTTCAAAACCGACGATGGTCATGCGATTTCCCGCCAAGAAAAACGCCGGTTGCCCAAATTTCCCGCCAAGAAAAGATGGCATTCTCTAACCCCGTCGGGTTGTCTTGGGACTCCTTTCCCCCTCCCACAGAGTCTGTGCGGACGGACGGACGTACGGATGTACGGATGTACGGACGTACGGACGGACGGTCACGTGTCTATTACGTCACAACCAAAATTTCTCGGATTGATAGGTTACCAAATTTCCTCAGCAATGGAGCTCCGCTGGCGGGCTTTCCCCGCAGGCTCCGCAATAATTATATAAATCAGCAAGTTTTACCTTTCAGCCTGCTTTTGTGCTTGTGTTTTTCTTTCTTCTCTTTCTTCTCCTTCATGTGTTTCCCCATGATCAAAGGTCTCGAATAGGTCAATATTTGAATGCAGAACAGGCCTTCGAGAATTACCGGTCTGTGATCGCGTGAGGTCGCCGCGCAATTTAGTATCATATAATGTGAATGCAGTATCGCGCGATGCAGTATCGTATAACGTGTCGTGACACGCTCTCCTATTTTACCGCTGTCATGAAATACTAAACAGCATATAATTTGATCCTAGGAAAGGATCCACGTTAGTCGAAAAGATTTGGGAACGAGATTAGGTCCAGAAAGTCAAATACGCGCAAGTTTAATAAAATGTGGGTGTACTGTGAGCATTCTGTAGTCACCAGTCTCGAATATCGTAGGAAAACTCATTTCGTTATTCATGATTCTTTTAACTATCTCTCGTAATTCATGATTCCTAAGTTTTAAACTCGGAAATTCATGATTCCTTCTAATTTTCCCGCTATGATTCATGATTCATGATTCATGATTCCGCTTCCACCCCCGATAACAGTAGGTCTAAGCACAGCCGCAAGACAACTGCACAAGCTTTGCTTTCAATTTTGACTGTCCGGTCTATCTCTTTGTGCAACTGTCGATTTTCTTGTCCTAGACGTTTTCAATAGTAATAATCTTTTAAGCGAAGCAGTTGTCGGTTTACAGCTATTTTATCCCAAAAGCTTCCGAAAACAGTTTTGTGCGTTCCTCAAAGCGCTTAACTTTATATAGGCTTACTTCGCATCCGCAAAACTTATGCCGGCATTATTTAATTAAAGCATGTTTGGCGTTTCTTTGTTTTGAATCTTGATGGTCTCTAGTTAGAAAAACTATAAGCGAAGCAGTTGTCGGCGAAAGCAGTTGTCGGCGAAGCAGTTGTCGGCGAAGCATCGGGCGAAGCAGTTGTCGGTTTAAACCTATTATATCCGAAAAGCTTCCAAAAACAGTTCTGTGCATTTTTAAAAGCGCTCGAATTTCAGACAATTTACAGCCGCAAAACTTATGTCACAGAGTTAAGAATGATTGGACGGTGTTTGTTTTCAATCTCGATGGTCTCAAGTTAAAGAACGAAATATAAGGGTCACTTAAGTAACTATAAGCGGAGCAGTTTTGAGTTTAAAGCTATTTTATCCGGTAAGTAATGTGTGTTCCTCAAAGTGCTTGAATTTTTTCGCGGCTGCTAAAACCTACGCGACATTTCTTCAATAAGTTTATTACAAGTGCTTCGAAGCTCCCCAGATCCTCTCTTTCGGGTAGTCCCAGTAAAATGCCGGTGAAATGTCAGTATAAATTTTTGACCAGACTAATATTTTTATTTAGTAGCAGTTCATGTTATTTGTTAACATCCGAACGCGATGAAGAGAGAATAATTTTTATTTTGTTTTTGTAAATGAGCGCCGTTTCAAGTTCATTCAAGCGAGCAGCCAATAATCCAAGGAGATTTGACAGGCCTCGAAAGCGAACGAGACAAAAAAAGCCCCGAAATATATTTCAGACCGAAAAGTTTCAGGACTATTTTTGAGAAACGAACACCAGTTTATTCCTTCGCGGCTCCGCTTTTAGGCTTGGCTAAATCTATATATTTTAAGTCCTACCTATATTCGTGATCTGCTGCGAACCTACAATTAAGCCTGTTAGGAGTCTACGATCATCAACAATGAACATGTTGGTGATTCCTCGATCTAGGTTAAAATTTTAAGGAGATCGTGCTTTTTCTGTTTGTGCTCCTAAACAGTGGAACAATCTTCCAGAGCACATAAAATGTAGCTCAAATCTTCATACTTTTAAGAGCAGGTTGAACAGCCATCTTTGTAAGCGCTATTTTAATCTATAGTTTTGTTTTTATTTTTTACTACTAATTAGTATTTTAAAACTTTCATTGTGAAGCGCTATAAAAATGATGATGATGATGATGATGATGACGATGATGATGATGATGATGAAGATTATTTTAAGATGGTTGGTGACGGTGACGGTGACGGCAATAGTTGTGGTGCTAATGATGTTGGTGGTGACGGATGGTCATGATTGGGATGGTGACGGTGACGACCGGTAGTCGGTCGGTAATGGTGGACATATGCAATGACTGATGGCGATGCTGATGGCGATGGCAATGGTGACTGGGATATCTAGATGTTGTTTTTTGGTGGAGGTGTGCAGTACAGACCTCAAAACTTTAACGTTATGTCAGGTGGAAGTGTGAAAAATGATTTTTTTTTTTTGTAATTTGTTTATTTTTTTCAACAACAGGTTACAATACATACAATAACTTACTTACATTACACGTTACAATACATTACTTATACTTACAACTTAACTACATGACTTATTTACAATACACTACTGAAAGTATATAGCTTAGGATAACCTACAGTACGCAACTTACGATTATATTACATTACTTCTTACATTACACTACAAATTTACATTTTTCTTAAAATTATAAAACACAAAGACAGCGCAGTGCATACAGACATTATATATGTGTAACAACATACAGTTCAGTAAATTACCTTTAATTGATTAGATAGTTGTTCCAAAAAAGAAACAAGAAGTGCCGTGTGCTTGCCAGCTATTTTAAAAAGAGAGGAGGTAACCTAACAAATCTTTCCATTTGTCATAATGAAGGTTGATCTTGTTATTTTCTTTAGCAATTAAACGTTCAGAATCAAACACTGCTTTCAAAGTTTTTGTGAAACTGATTGCGCTGGGAAGAGAGTTGTTATGTTTACATCTGAAAATATGTTGTTTTCCTAATAGAATTAGATGATTCTTTAGAAATACATTTTCAACTGTGTCGGTGATCCCTAGGATCACTTCTCTTTCAATTAGCTCATAACCCCCCAATAGATGCTTAACTGATTGCCAAAAGTTTGCTACCAAAGGACAATGGAAAAAGAAGTGGGACATGTTTTCCTCAGAGGATTGGCAGAAAGAACAGAGGGGAGAATTGGACTTGCCAATTTTAAAAAGGAAGTCATTTAATGGAAGTATTCGTGAGAGAAAAATAACTCTCCTCTCCATTGTTTCCGCCACTGATTTTCAATCTCTTTTGTACTGTACGTTTCCTGCAGAAAAAAGATGTCTGCATTTTGCTTGAGCAACCAGTTGAAAACACATTCTCTTTTTTCGAAAGAACGTATCCCTCTTACATTTAAAGAAAGCAGTTTAAATTGGAAATTGTTACCCTCCGTCAGATAAAAAAGATATTAACGGCCTTTAGCAAGATCACCTCTAAAAATACGCAATATGGCAACTGGTAATGATATAAACTGAATGCAAGGCTTAAACTCAAAACAAAAAGAACTAACAAAACGCTAGATAAATTACACCAAGCTGAAAACAGTGACATAATGCAAAGAATACTACATGCGACAATTAATACTACCATAAGTAAGGAAAAAAACAAAAACAAAAGCGTAACCAACACAAAAAAAAAAACAAAACAAAGAAAAAAAAACACTTCACACTAAGTAACTATAAAAAGCAACCAGCAAAGCTGTTGATTAGCTGCTAACAACCGAGTCTTGCAATCTAATTATCAATTTGCATAGCGGTAGCTCCAGAATATTCAAATTTTTCAAAGTTCAAACGAAGGCCTACTGTTTATAACTTTAAACTGAATTACTCTGAAACAGGGATTAAATGTCCATCCACATAAAGTTTGTCCGGCTCTGCTCTACTGAAATAAGCTCTTTTGCCATCTTTTTTAGCCTTTTTCAAGGTTTCGATCTGCTTTTTTCTAATATCTACGACTCCTTTTGGGAGATCGGGAGATATTCCCATACCTGTGCCTTTAAGTTGTCTTGCCTGAGAAAAAACTTTCTCCCGGTCCCCATAGCGGAGAAAGCGAGCAATGATCTGGCGTGGGTTGTGCTGTGATGCGTCAAACCTGCCAACTCGATGTACCCGTTGAAATTCGATCTGTGGCGCGTCTTCAAGGTTTAGCTCGTTTATCATAAAATTAACAAGCACCTCTCTGGTGTTTTCCTGCTCATCCAGACGTTCAGGAAAAATGATGATAAATAAATAATCACTCACACATGACGTTTTCCTTTCCGTTTTTAGGTCTCACCAAACCAGGTCAACTTTTAACCCTGCTTCA
This sequence comes from Siderastrea siderea, assembly GCA_964030785.1. NCBI lineage: Eukaryota > Metazoa > Cnidaria > Anthozoa > Scleractinia > Rhizangiidae > Siderastrea > Siderastrea siderea. The sequence continues at coordinate 18,514,512 of OZ034966.1, forward strand.
GACACGCAGGACAAATTATCCCTGTTTCCTGCTAGAAGTCATTAAACAAATCTGACTTTCGCTGTTCTGTTATGACTACCCGAGTAGACATTCTGAGACATAATTTGAGCTGCTCTCTTCTAGTAGTACTGATGGAAAGATCATTTGAGAAGAAACTAAGCAAAAACACAGAATACGTCTGTTTACGCACTGAATGTGAACTAGAATAAGGCCTACTCTGGGACCTTAACTCGCCGCGGGATTATGCGAGATAATGCGAGTTACGGCGAGTTAAGGAAAAATCAAGCTTGCCTATCAGTTACGAGTTAAGGCGAGTTAGGGGAAAATGACCCAACTAATGTCGAGGTGATAAGGGTTAAAACATATAGTAATATGCTTTAGGCAAAAGATGCCTTGCAATTCTTGTATGTCTTGTATATATAACAAGGCTCCATGTTGTTCAATTACGAAAAAAATAAGCAAAAAATTTCAGATGAGTGCAAAAATTGATTGAGTGAACTCTTATGTAAATTTTGTAACTGAATTTTTTCCTAACTGGACAAGCTTAAGTATGAATATGGAGTCCTGATCTTTACCAATTATAAAGCATTCAGACACCAAACTATCCCATTAGGTGGCTGTATGATAATAATAATCATCATCAGCGTCATCATATAATTAAGTGAATATTAAATATTCACTATAGCTACATAAATAGTTGGCAGACTAATAAATCAGTGAAAAAGGAAACTAATGTTAACCAAGCAATCATGAATAGATAAGTCAATGTAACTGTGGTATAAACACAGGTAAGATGTTTTATTTTGTTTTGTTTTTTAATTCAGTAACACTATGTTTTAATAGACAGGTGAGCATAATCGGTATCAGCATGAACTATTGTCATTGAGTCTCCAGAACTAAAAAAAAAGTTCTTACAGTCTGTGCCAATGTTTTGCAACAGCTAGAACAAAAAAAAAACACAAAACAAAACAAAAAAAACAGGGAAGCTGACGAATTACAACTCAGCTGAGGAGATTTTTATGATACAATCAACTTTACTGAAATGCATTGAAATGTTTTCTTCTTGAAATTTATCAGACTTATCTTTAAGTCTTCCATTCGACCCATCCTCTGAACTTCACTGATGGTTTCCCTTGGAATCCAGCCCAATTGTTTGTTGTTACTATAGGAAATGAAAACGCCAATTGCATTTTCGTTTCCTCCTGATAAATCCATTGTAACTTCTTGTAAATGCAGTTTGATGCCTTTTCGCAAGGACAGTAGTTCCTGTAATTTGGAAACTCCCTCCTTAAACTTTGAAAGTCCTGTGAGAGACACTTTGATTTCTACAAAAGAAAGGAGGATCAAGTTAACTTGATAGTAATCTCTTCATCATTCTCAGCCTAAGAATAACAGCAAAAAATGACCATATTTTCTGTTCAGGCTTACTGAGAGAGCTATACCCCATCTTCATTTGACTTTAAATTGACAAGAATAGTTTACTCATCACAAAGCATCCCTTACTTTCCATTATCTGCTTTGTCAGCTTTTGTCCTGCATTTGAAAACCCTTACAATCTTCCAGCTTCGCATTTTTACAAAAAATGGCGACCTTCCGTCGCGTTGTGATTGTTTTCTTGTCATGTACGCCACATTGAAGCGTCCTACATAAAACCTGCCTGCCAGTGGACTGGGATCAATACCCAGGACCCTGGGAAAGACACGAATTACCAGTCTCTACTGGGTAATTTCCAATATGGCGAACGAAGCTGGCGATCAATGCAAACATGCTACCTTTATTAGAAATCCTTTATCCAATGAAGGGCTAAATGTAACGAGTATTTGTAAATCATGGATTATGTTTGTCAGGCTAACTACGTTGTAAGCCACACAGGATGCCACGTTGAACCAATGTACAAATCTTCTATTACCAGGTAACTTTAATCTTATAAGAATTATGAACTGCAAATCATCAGTAAGCTTATGTGGCCATGGAGGATTTAAAAGATTCTGACTACATCCCAGGCTTTCATTGTCAGCTGGATTCCTCCTTGAGCTCCATCAGATTATAAGATGATACTATTTCTGCTGCTATTCATTAACATAAAACAGCTTCTATGTATATATTTGCAAAGTTATTGTATTTGCCACTTCAAGCAGTATTTGCTGTAAATCATTTATCATGCTTTTGTATTTCTTTGTTTTGCTTAGAAGAATGAGACTAAAATTTACTATTTTATGAATACTTTTTTGGTGGATTCACTGTTTATGTTCTCTTAATAATGTCACATGCTTTGTGGAACATAAAGGTTAAAAGTCAATGTGGGATTTTAAAAAAATATCCCTAGAACCTGTGACCCCATGCCTCTGGAATATCTGACATGCTTAGCATTGCAGCCTTTTTGTTATGCATCGGCAAACTATTTAGTGCATGTTCAGGTTGTTCCTGGTAGTTCCACTGACAATCCAGTGGTGATTCCAAGGCATGACAAATGACGTTAAGTAAGAAAAGCAATATGTAATCTTCACATGTGAAATACCCTTACCACAGAGGCTATTGGAAATTACAGAAAGATGGGACGGGTCAATTTATTATTTTTTTAAGGTAAAGACCCTGTGTCATTACAAATCATTATCTTTTTCATTTTTGAAATCCATATAATGATACTCTTTGGCCACTTTCCTTCATAGATTAATATTAAAATTACACTTAAAGTAGGATGAGATAATTAAATTGGTATCTACTTTGCTTAGTGGCGAGATTGAGTGGGTTTGTGCGAGATGATGCGAGTTTAGGCGAGTTAAGGCGAGATAAGGAAGTTTGGACATAATCTCAAGTTGCGAGTTAGGGCGAGTTAGGGCGAGTTAAGGCGAGCTAAGGTCCCAGAGTAGGCCTAGAATATGCGTTCCAGTTGAATGATTTCCAATACCGTGATCAACAGAGTATTGACTTTTAGGACTTTTATTTCAAAGTGATACTACCCTCTGTAAAATATGGTTTAGTTTTATGGGGATCGTGTTGTAACTCTGACATGCTAGACTCTATAGAAAGACTACATTGTAGGGCGGCAAGGATCATTTTCAACTTGCCCAAGGACATGCCGTCAAATGAAGTGCTCAAATATGATCAGTGGTTTACCTTTTCCCTGTATTATAAGCTCGACATCCTTAGGCTATTTTATAAGGCAAACAACGACAGCCTGCCCGAGCCTCTGATGAAATCGATACTAGACAACTCCAGTCACGGCTATTCGCTCCGAGGAAAACAACTATCTTCGATACCAAGATTCAACTCGCGATTCATGAAGGATTCACTCAGATACAAGGGATCTGTACTTTGGAACATTGTTGAATACCACAATCAACAGAAGAGTTTTTCAAGTTTTTTAGAGCTAAGAAAGCATGTTGTAAATAGAGCATATTTTAAAGATTTTAATTTTAACGCCCTGTCGGCTTCAACAACCCGCCACAGACATAGTGATTTTATATATAATTAGCTTTTAGTTAGTTTATTTTAATTATCTAGTATAGTAACAGTTCTAGTTAGTAATTAATTAAATAATTAATTTTACTGTAAACATAAGAATTGTAATTTTAGATATTTAATTGTAATTTTAATCTTAAATTTAAATACACGACCCCACAAGCTTTTAGCTTTTATTATTATCGTGTTAAAATAAAGTTTTATCTATCTATCTATCTATGTTATTTTCGCTGTCTAGCTACAGTTAAAAATTGATGATTAACTTCAGAATTATTTTGGTTTTGAAACATTTAGTTTCGAGGATTTAAGCTAAAAACGACATGGTTTTCAAAAGGTCTCTCATGGGGTATAGGCTCTTCTGTGGTTGTAGAACATGTTGTAGACGTTATAACCTAAGCGTTGGATTTCAACTTTATTTGAACGTTCTCGAACTGAGTACTGAGTACTAATGTTGACAATTCATGGACGTAGCTTCAAGAACGGCATCATTTCCATTACGAAACCGCAGTTCGTAAGTCCATATCTTAAGGGTATCAAAAATTATTTAAACTCGTTGCATAAACGCTGTCACTTAATTCTTGTGTGTGCTAAACTAGGAAACATAATGTTAGCGAGTTCCAAAGTGAAAGCGAAAGCGGCCCGGAAAATTTTCCCCTGGAACCAACGCTGTTTATATCAAAATGATCTTCCAGCAACAGGACCTACTTTAGAGACATATGTTTCTTATGCAGCTCTACATGGTAACATTTAGAACCTCTGCCACAATTAAGATTCTTGGTTTAGCCCAGGCCTTTGTATAGTGCGAACATACAACTCTCACTTATTGTTGTTAAGCTTACCTCGGACGTGTGCACGTGACAAATCGGTTGATGCTGTCGAGCTGTTGCCGGACACAATCCTTATGGTCAATATCAAAGTAAAAAACGAGACCAAGAAGGATAGAACAACAACGACTGCCATCGCGAGAAACAGCTTTCGCTGAATTATCATCCAAGCCTGCTGCTGTTTGTTCTGAACTCCCTGAATTCGAACTTGATTTGCTGCAGAAGTCGGTAGTGGGGTTGCACGATTAATGTGGTCATGGTTTGTTTCCAGCTGGAAACAAAGATTATTATGCTCTCCAATACCAGTGACCATATTCCCTGTTGAATGATGAAATTTTCAACGCTGCAAAATTTTCCGCGTCTGTAACTTTATATCCAACGCGGATTTATATACGATAAATGACACAGAGGTCCACAAAAGTGCCCCTAGCCAAACTTAGTCTATCATGTGATTTGTTAGCTTCCTTTTATTTACGTCCCGTCGTCTAGAAACCCACACCCATTTAATTAACGAACTTTATAACGCTGGTAATAAATCCTTATTCCCCCAGATTGAAAACGTGACCTAATCAGTATGGATTCAGTACCTTTTAAGTGTGTCGGCGGATAAACCTCTTTTCGCGGCGGATAACCTTGCTTCTTTTTTACGTGCAACCATTTAAATACGAAAGCTTTCCTACAGTATTCATACGTAAAGAGCAAAGTGTTTTTCATGATAATTTTGTACGTCTTGAAGGGGAAAAGGTAGACATAGAAAAGCTGCAATCGAGATCACTGTATGAAAATCTTATTTCTAAAATCTCTACGAAACCAACAGCTATGAAAAAATACAACGAAGCTTTCAATACGGAGACCTGACTGACTGGGAAAGAGTATATTCGCTACCCTTCAAAGTAACACTAAACACCAAGTTAAGAGAATTCCAATCCAACATACTTCATAGGATCTGTTATACAACTGGATGACGTGCTTTTCAAATTAAGAATAGTCGATTCTCCGCTTTGTTATTTCTGTGGTGAAGAAATAGAGACGTTGGAACACTTTTTCTTTTCCTGTGGAAGGGTACGCACTTTCTGGAAGGAACTGAACACCATCCTAAAATTGCAAAAGATAACTTCTAGTTCTTTTGATTTTAAAGATATTATTTTTGGTCTTTTTCACCTGGAGAACAACAGCATTTTAGTTAATTGCATCATTCTCGAGAGCAGATACAAAATCTACCGTTCTTAGTTAAATGAAACCTCTCTCTTTCTACTTCCCTAATACTAATAAAATGTAAGAAAACATACCAAATCGAGAGTTTTATTGCGAGAAAGAACAGAAAACTATACCTTCACAATAAAAAAGTGGCCACCCTTCATTTCACTAATCGAGCAGTAGCCATCACCTCCGCGACGAACTTAAGTTAAACGGCGGGTATTGCTTTTTGTAATCTTCAGGTGGCGTAGCATTGTATAGGTATAATGTAGAGTGTAGTACATACATATACTTTATTTAAACACGGTAAAAACATCAGTTACAAAGTTAAAAATAAAAACTGATTTACATGTTTGCCGTGTAATGTTTTGTCGGGTTGTAGTGGTCAAACAGAATATGTAAGTACGTAAATGTGTAAGTGTAAGTAATAATGTAAATTAGTGAGTACGCATGTAAAGTTTATTTGTAATTCTTTATGTCTTGCATTTTATATTCAATAAAAAATAAAAAAGAAAAGATAATTTTGTAATAAAATTTGCGGATTTTTTGCGGTTACAAATTTCTACACGATATTTTAAAAGAGCTGTAAAGCTACAGCGGCATCAATGGAGAGGACAAGTGGCGAGGAAAAAGGTCTTTTTTCATGCTTTTAGAATATCAAAAAGCCCTTTGTGTACTAATTTTCTATGTATTCGCGAATAGTAAAAGCTCGTCAAATATAGTGAGAATTCAATTATGAATTTTCTTCTTGTCACGCAGCTCTTTTCAGCAGAACCGAGTCTTGTAGTTTATTCCTATTCAGACCGGGCTTTTTTGGACCTGGATATTAAAGCTATGACGACGAAACTTAGGGTACCGAGATGACTGCTCAGCCTGGTATTACATGAGGCGAGCCAGCCCGGCTGCGGCTCAATTTAGAAGCTGTCGTGTGAGAAGATAGCTACATCAAAGAGCATGAATCGAGTGTTTTTACTTTCGCTAATCCATTACTTTGGTGTATTATTTTCAGTTTTACGTAGCTTTATGGTCTGGTAAACCTTAATGTGTTATATAGAAAGAGAAATATCGATCTTCTGGTGAGTTATCGGCTCTGAAGCGAAATTAAGTGACGAGAAAGTGTTGGCCCAGCTAGCCGGGCTGGCCTGGTAATCACGATTACATGGTAAATTTTCAGCCCGGCAAGCCGAGATCCCGGTATCGCGATGTTGGGATCCCAGCTAGCCGGGCTGAGATTTTTCCATGTAATCGCAAAGTTGATTTTTAGTATGTTTCACAGACGTGCCGAGATCCCGGCAAACCGAGCCAGCCCGCCTCATGTAATCGGCCCCTTAGAGGGCAGATAGTAAGTCCAAAAACTCTTTCCTTTGAGGTCCGCAACAGGCGCTGGTGACGTCAAATGACGTAAGAATTGCGTCGTGTTCTTAAACGGCCGCAATCGTGCATCTGCTATCTTGGATTTCTTGATTTTTTTCAGATAGAACCTTTGAAAAGCGCCAAAATTGACCAAAAAGTAATCAAAATCAATAAAGAAGACGAAAATGATCTAAAACTGTGAAACCTACTTCAAGAAAATTAAAAAGGTAAAAATTTTAAATTCTCAAAAAAAAACCCAGCCTGCCAAAATGTGGTTTCCATGGCAACCTCAAACTTGATGGACAAACGCTTTCTATGCCAAATTGTTGCCAGATAATGTTTAGGTAAAGTCACCAAGTTTGGTGGCTTTAACTCGCGCCCGCTTATTAAAAAAGTTATAAACGTCCAAAGCCCTGAATAGTTCTCACATGCCGAGAGAAGGTGAAGTGTTTTTGAATGACAGATCACCTAGTTTTAGACTGGTTCTTAGCCCACTGCCTCACTGGATATACGGAGCACAAGCAAACACGATGGCAGAGGCTGACAAGAAGATCAAAAATCAAAACCTTTAATAAGCAAGACAATGACTGTGCATGTGCATTATAAACGTTAGTACATTTCTTTCCCCTTCTGTACACAGCTACAACGTGAAATCACCAAATTAAAAGTTTTGTGTAGAACGTCCGGACTCCTGAGAACGTGAACACACGATGCTGAATTTTTGTTTTTCTCCCGGAGCTGTAACGCCGTCCTTACAAATTCAGCTCTGGGATAGTTCGGCTACATTAGACAGATTAAAAGAGTCAAAATAAACGCGAAGAAGTTTAAGAGAGTGTGATATTTTCCTTAGCGTTGCCGCCAGCGTTGCTTAAGCTCCCTATTGTACCATTCTACATGACATTACTACCCGATATTACTGTACTGCTTACGGAAATACACTCCTACACTGCTTCCTTGGCTTTTGGCCTCTGCTTCAAATTTTTATCAGGGCACAAATTGTCCAGAAGTGCAGAAAAATTTCAAAACTTTCCAGGGGACATATGCAGTTATGAAATATGGACCATGGCCGGTAGAACATCTCTGTGGACTATTAATTATCTCTGTGGACGCGTTGATTATCTCTTGGTAATTCGTACTACACGGGCTCAGGGCCTGGGGGCCTGGGGCATTCAAGGCAATAATATTCTATGGGGGAGGGGAAGTTTGACCTCAATTTCCCCCGTAGAGGGTGGGGTTATTGAAATGAGGTTATTGCATTTTGATAGCCTCATGACCAACAGCCGCTTGAGCTAGAGAGTGGGGTAATCGTTTTTAATTGCTTGATCATTCCAAACTGTCCGACCGTTCTATTGTTGCAATAAAATTTTTTTATAATCCCCAAAACACAAATTCCGCCAAATTTATACCTGATAGATTAAGTCTAGAGCTGAGTTTCGTATAGAGTTAAGGAACAGATTTGAAGTCCTAAATGAGGATTGTGGGGTAGAAGAGGATTGGGTGAACATAAGAGAAGCTCATTTGAAGACAAGTGAAGAGGTTCTGGGACGCAGAAAGAAAACAGCAAACTTTGGCTAAGCAGAGAGTCCTTAAAGAGGATCTTTCTCCCGAAGTACTGCCAATAAATACTGAGCCACCGGGGACAGAGGAAATTATTAAAGCGCTTAAGGCTCAAAGCTGGGAAAAACCCGGGAGTCGATAATCATCAGCGCTGAGATGTTGAAAGTAGACCTGGCTCCAGTTGTTAAAAAAGTTGGATAGCGATATCCACCGGATAAATCACTATCCAGTGGATAAGTGTTAGGGAAACCAATTGCGTTATCCACTGAATAGTGATTTATCCGGTGGATAGCGCTATCTAACTTTTGAACAACTAGGGCCAAGCTTCTGCTGCGATGCAGCAGGGTAGGTTATATAGGAAGATCTGGGAGTCTGAGAGCATACCGAGCGACTGACAGAAGGGATAGTTAATAAGATCCCGAAGAAGGGTGAGTGCAACAACTGGAGAGGAATTACCTTGTTCCTATGAATACCAAGTGAAGTGCTACGAAGCATTAAAACTGAAAGAATCAGCACAGTCGTGGATGACCATCTTCGCAAAGAGCAAGCAGGTTTTCAAAAAGGAAGGGCTTCGGCACAAGGCAGAAAGATATCTGTCCTGAGAAACATTATAGAACAATGTTATGAATGAAATGGCACTCTGTACTTGAACGTTATTGAGTTTGGAAAAGCGTACACAGAGAGAGCTTGTGGTCGATCTTGAGATCTTATGGCCGGATACCCAACAAGATTATTACGAAATAAATGTAAAGAAGATCCTCGCAGTTATTAACGCAACTTATGCAGTTGCGAAAAGAAAGCCTGAAAAAATCAGGCTTGAAAAAATCAGCCTGATTTTTTCAGGCTTTTTTTTTTTTTCAGGCTTTCTTTTCGCAACTGCATAAGTTGCGTTAATAACTGCGAGGATCTTCTTTACATTTATTTCTTCATTCCGCAGTTCAAATATATGAATTTCATATATTCATAATTTCAAGATTATTACGGTTGTGCCGCTGTTTTACGAAAACTACACCTGCAGTGTTAGGCACAATGGCAGATTATCAGGGTGGTTCAGTGTGATCTCCGGTGTAAGATAGGGGTGTGGGATGTCTGGTTTCCTTTTTCTAATTGTCATTGATTGGGCGACGCCATATAACTAGGTTCATATGTGACACAGGCCAGCCTTCTGCGGGCTCGTAATGTCAAATGCGATAAATGTAAACATGATAATGGAGTGATGACTAGCTGAAATGCGTTAAAAGAATAAATGTTGAAAATAGTCGTATTACTCAGAAAAAATCTGAGTCCTCCCGACTAGTTATATGGCCTCGCCCACCAGGAGTCCCCCATAGGTCAGTGGTTAGAGCATCCCGACCGGCACCTGGAAGGTCATAAGATTCGACTCCCGTTGGGAGGACTCAGATTTTTTCTGAGTAAAACGACTATTTTCAACATTTCTCCTTTTAACGCATTTCAGCTAGTCGTCACTCCATTATCATCTCTTCCAAATTATTCAGATCCTTTCATTTCAGGAACGCTAGCTGGACGCAGAAACAAACCAGGCTATATTAATATTGATGGGGTGGGTCCGCTTCGATCCCAACGGTTATCAGCACGCTGATGAGTGTGACTGTGGCTGATGGCGACACCACTGAATCCAACAGTGTTAATTTTTTGCGGCATTGAGATTTTCATTTAGAGGGTCCTGAAAGGAGAAAATGGGATTGGCTTATTTTAGCACTAGGAAAATGGGATTTGAAGCACTGGGGCTGGGATTTGGTGACTGGGACTGGGAAAAAAAGTAGCAAATAATGGGAATGGGAAAGATGCCCCATAGAGTCTACAGAAAATTCGAAACTCTTTTTATGTCTCTAAATGTATAAAAATGCAACACAAGTCCCTAGGAAGACCTAAAAATATTTGAAAATCAACAGATGTCAAACCAATAAAGACTTTTGTTCCTGGGCCATCGTAGCTTGATCAAAAATAAATCACAAACAGCGGTAATAAACATTATAAACTTACCCATTTTTATGTAAACTTGACGTTTCACTGCAAAATCAAAGAAACATTGTTAATCCAAGAACTGAAGCCAGCTTTTAATGTCAACGTCAGCAGTGAGAAACTGATGCTTTATTAATTAGCTGTAGCTTTTTATAGATTCACTGTTAAGATTGTTTTCTTAGTCTTGGTTCCAGACCCCTTATCACTATTGTATAAAAGGTTTGTCAAAATTGTAAAGGTCACTTTTGAAAATGTATGTTGACTAGCATACGAAACGTCAAGTTTATATAAAAATGCGTAAGTTTATAATGTTTATTACCACTGTTTGTCAAACCAATGTAGTTGTGACCTGATTTTGCGCTAATTTTAAACTACGTTTACTGAAATCAGCGATTTGTTTCCACAACGGTAGATTTCACTGCTATGAGCATGCGCCTAACAGGTCAAACCATGTGCTCGATCTATAAAGCTTATTTGAAATGGCGTCTAACAATGTTGCCATATCTGTTTTCGTTTTGACCACTTTCAAGATGCATTGGGATTTGTGGCTCTGGGAATGGGATTCGTGGTAAAAATTGGACTGGGAACTGGGATTTGGGCAAAATTTGGGCTGGGAAATGGGATTTGGACCCCCCCCCCCCCCCCTCCTTTCAGGACCCTCTTCGAAATAATTTTGGAACACCTCATGCCAACTGTTAACGTTTTCCCTGACACAATTATTTTCTAAGCTTAACATAATGAAACAACCACATAACTTGAACCAATGTTTGAAGTGGCATTAATATTTCTGAACCCAAGATACGGAACAAAGGGAAAGTAAACTATGTTAGGAGTTGCACCCCTAATGATAAAAGGACGTCCCACATACAAATTCTAGGTTGAAACCTCAGTAGAAATCTATATATATTTGGAGTTCCCTGTTTCCAGCTCCTAACCTGGTTTCTACAGCATGATCGATGGCAGCTCACCCCCACCCCATATTGAATGCTAGGCCATTATAGGATTACCCCACCAAATCCACTGCGATAGGTTCCTTTACAGTTCATTGGTGCCAATCACCTGGGTGAAGAGAAGTAGAGTGCAAAGACAAGGACTGAAATGCCAGTCTTCAGGATGAAAAGCTAGGTAAGGTAAAGTTGCACACGCTAGGTAAGGTAAAGTTGCACACGAGCCAAGGAGGCCCACCCGGTTGGAGCTTATCCCCTTTTTTGTAGTATGAAGCAACTGAGAGTGTTGCTACTCCCCCCTGGATGGGATGCTAGTCCATCACAGGGTTACCACCAGCAGTATGTTGCTGGTACCCATTTTATATACCTGGCCCCAGTTGTTCAAAAGGTGGATGGTGCTATCCAACTTTTGAACAACTGTGGCCTGGGTGGAGAGAGACAATGTGTGGTAAGGTTTCTTGTCTAAGGAAGCAACACGATGGCAGGGACTGGGTGCTGAACCACCGACTTTCAGATCTGAAGTCCATGTGCTGACCACACCACCACCGCACCCGACAACTTTTATTTAGGCAAATACAAAAGCAGTCACTCTTAACTTGAACAGGATAAATTAAATTACACTATTCTGAATCTGGAAGCACATTCAAGAATTTTGTTCCCGTCACCTCCATTCTTCCCTCCCCATAGACCAGTGCAATGCTATTTGCCTCTCTTTCTTTGAGTAAATTAAGTGGCACACCTGTGCACCACTACAGGGCATTAGTAGAGACCCTAAAAATGTGGTTGAAAGAAGTGTGTCCCTCTGATACCTAGGAGCGAGTTTGCAACCATAATATTATGTACATTATCTTTTGTCTTCTATTTCTTCCTCTAATGGATGCAAAAAGAAAACAGAAGTCAATGTTTCCATTTCAAGCAAGGATTAAGTATTATTTGATCTTGACTTTTGCCAATCAGTCAGGGCCGGGCCAGTTCTTTGCTCCAGTTTCTGTAGCATATAATCCCACTCACATGTATCTCAGGGATCACATACTACAATAAGCCCAAGTAGAACATTGGAGGACTAAATTCACAAGAAATATTAGTGGATTAAACAAACACTTCCAACACTGAATTTATTGTTGACCCGAAGGTTTTACTCCATGATTGATGAATTTACCGCTATTTGCCTGCGCTTTGGTCAAATGGCTGCCAGGGGCATGTGCAGATAGCTGAGAAATCATTCAATGCAAAACTTTGGCACTAAAAATTTCACACCCGAGCAATCTACTCGCTTTCGATTGGTTCTTTAACATTATGAAATAATATTGCTTGCGTACACGCTGCAGCGTGCACAGAGGAAAAAAACAACATTTAGATTCACGAGCATGTGCTAAACCCTTCCCTTTAACTATGTCAACTTCAATATGTGATAGGTTTCAAATTCTAGTGAGACGTCGGCCTGCATGGTGGATTTGACCACAGAAGAGAGCAGAGAGCAAATCAAGGGAAAACAGAGGGGACCCATTCTTCTCACACTCTAAGTTTTCTTTACTCTCTCCCTCTTTATGCCTAATGTGCAAGCTACATGTAACAAGACCCACGCAAGACTGACACTCTAGTTCTACTTCCCGGCCTATCAATAAAATGCAAACTCTCAAGTTCTAAAAACCAATAGATTGCATTTCTCACTGCTGCCGATCAAGTTGACAGTCAACCGAAATTGACAAAGTGGACTAAAATCCAGCAATCACAGTACAGTGGAATCTCGATTTAACAAAGTGCCAAGGGACTGGGGAAATTGGTTTGTTATATCAAGGTTCTTTTCCATACATTAGGCTATTACTGGGTTGAAAAATATTGTTTGCTATACCGAGGACTTGGCTATATAGAGATTCGTTAAATCAAGGTTCCACTGTACAAGGATGTGACCCCTTGAACTGACTAAATTTCTTTGCTTTTACACTTCAGCTTTGATAATTAAACTTTGGAACTTGTGTATACAGTAAATGCACCAATTAAGGTTACTCCGGACCTTCACAGGTGTCCTCAGGGAAAAAATTCGTATGTGCGCCATTTTAAAAGAAAACAGAGCAAACTATATATCGTTGGAAAGCTTAACAAATGTAGATTTCGGAAAAAAATATAAGTTGCCGGTTTCTTCAATTCCACAAAAGAAAATTGCAAACAACCGCGAAAATGACCATGTGTCATTCAATTGAATTAATAGGGTATCAAATCCAAGCGCATTGGCAAAATAACTGCACAGTGTTAACCATAAAGGATCAATTATCAAAAGTGTGTCAGCATTTTTCCATATTCTCACTGGTTATTTTTTAATTAATCTGTAAAGTTCGAGCAGCAAAGAATGTGCAATGAGCATTGCATTGAAGCTCGCCACGGGTGAAATATTACAAATTTCAAAAATCCCTGACACACTTTTGTTTTACAACATCTAAGGAATGTTCAAGCCAGATTTCATAGAAATCTGCCCAATTTTGGTACCCTATTAATTCGTTTGTTTGATGGCATGACGCACGGTCATTTTTGCAGTCACTTTTCCAATTTTCTTTTGTGGAATTAAAAAAACTGCCAATTCATATTTTTTTCCTGAAATCTACATTCATTAAGCTTTCCAACTATATATAGTTTGCCGTGTTTTCCTTGAAAATGGTGCGCTTACGAATTTTTTCCCGGAGAACACGGGATAACACCCGCGAAGGTCCGCAGTAACCTTAAAGAGTCTCACTCAAAAATTGCCGAGATGCATCCGTTTTGATACACCATTCTACTCCCTCCCCATTTCTAAAATTATTTTGTGATCTTTATCCACAAAGCCCTTGTAAAAACAGGGCATGTTTAATTTTGGGCGCCTCTTGGTTCCACCTAAAATGAATGTTGTATTAAAAGGCACAATTGAAATGTACATGTACATCATAAATCCAAGTTCTAGCTAGCAATATCTTTACCTTGAGATCACTAGCTGTCTTTGCAGTGGTCATTTGGATTTGAAACTTTAATATCTTTGCATATTTTAATGACACAAATGCATTTCCCTTCCAAGGGAATTTTTTTTCTTATAACATAAAATACATCTCTGCTCGTTGCTATTTCATACAGCAATATATTCTGTTACTTTTCTTATTAAAATAATTTTACAAGAATATAAATAGCTCTTTCTTCTACACTCTTGCTTAAGGACAAGTTAATACTCTGTACAGACACGACGAGAACGATTGAGCTGGTTCACAACGACGGCCACTAAAATTTGTGTTCAACTTTTCCTAAATTTTAGGAAAATAATACGTAGTAAAATTAGGTTTCCGAGAAACCATTTCGATTTTTTTGTAAAATTTTCACTCTAAGTTGTTCCAAAAGTTATTCAAATACCATTTAACCACTATTTGAAGGTGAATATTATATATTAATTTAACTTATATTCGAATTTCCACTCGAATTTTAGCCCTTAAGTTATAAAAGCTTAAATTTCTCACCATAGTAATTTACAAGCCTACTAAAGTGATATTACTAACGCAAATTCCCACAAAAAATGAAATTACCTACCCGAGACATGTTAGTGAAATGATAACGTGATTCACAAGCTTCCATGACAAGAGAATCTGCATCAGGAATTTATACGAAATTATTCATGGACATTTCTTCCTACAAGTAAGTTTAAACGTTTTTGAAATATCCTTGCTCACCATATGCGAGGAAAACGTCTACGAACTTGGCACAGGGAATGAACTATTTACAGGGCCAGCCGGCAAACGTTCTGTGAGGTGACTTTGCCTTTTAAGCGGCGAATTTTCCGATTGTCTTTGATTATTCTTGGCCCTTTTCTGTTCTTGACGAGCCCGATCGTGGTTTTCGAGTCCAGGGGGAAGTTCGTGCTCCGAATGTTTTTTCCTCTTCAAAGATGACTGTTCAACTCTCATTCTGGAAAGTGCAACAACCAACGAGTCACTCATTTCAGCAAGTTCTTGAGTTTCATGGAATTCTGGAGACGACGAAAGCAGTGCCATGCCAAGATTTCGTCGACAACCCATTATAGGGCTTGGCGGAGGAGCGCAAGGCAATGGCGATTCCTTGCAAGGCGGCGTTTGCCGTAGCCCGGCCATTCCACCGCCGCGTTTTAGTCCACAAAAGTTCTGTTATCCTTTATCCGTTAAACCAGCAAGGCTTTTATCGTATTCTTCAGGAATAATTGTTTTTCGCTGAGCAGAACTTGCCGTTCCTTCGACATTCACCTCTCAACCTCCCACTCTCATCTCACATCATTCAAGTAAATTATTCGCATTCAACAGCTGACGCCATTATAAAATTATTTGACCAAAATTGACCAATGGTGTACCGCAAAAGACAAGCACCATTGTAAAGATAGCGAATCATAAGTCTCGTACCATTGCACCAGCTCAGAAACCTCACGTCACGACATCGCGGGGGAGTGAGCGTGACTTTGAACATGAACACTCTGATCAGTTTTCATACTCGCCTTGAATGGCTTACGTAATCGAAAAATTGGCTGTTCTTAGTCAATGTTGTGAACTATATATTGCGTCTATGGAAGAAACCTCCAGCTTAAAACATCTTCGGCTCTTGCTAAAATCAACTTACGTTCGCTGGCTTCCCCTTTGGCCTTCCCGTGATCGAACACTTGTGACATTTGCCCGGAAACATTATCCAGTATTTTATGTTACATGTACTGAAATTGCACGTTCCTTTCCCTGCTACGCAAATATACCCATACTTTTCTCGTACACATAAGCTCTAATTAAAAGCTGATTAAAACAGGCTTTTAACTAAATCGAGTGACTACAAGGAGTCTTCGTGGGAAACCATAAAATTAACAATGGCACGTGCGACCGACACAAAAAGAAACTGGGGAGAGACGGGAAACGTGCACAACAGTGGCTTCGTTGCTGGTGTTTTACGTTAGGTTTTACGTATTTTTCCAGAAGTAGCAAAGAAACTGAAGCTCCGGGACTACAAAATGGAAATTTTTCTTTACAAATGGGATATAAAAATGCAAAAACGTGATACAATAGTCGCGTATTTACTTGATTAATCCTTACCAATAACTTGCGCCTATTGACATTTGGTAACCTTGCGTGACCCGCACGCGATCGCCATTGCTCGGCTGCAAAGAATCACGCACGCCTCTGCTATTCAAAGCAGAACTTCTTGCTCGACCTCGAAAAAAAATCGGACTGAGAAAGGGTAACTCCGTGAAATTTTGGGTGGATGCATGCCGTCGACAGCTATGCCTGATTTTCAGACCTTCCGAACTCACCAACTTTTATCCATAGCGACCCAAAGCTGGAAATCCCAGGGTACTCTCCAGACTTACCTTGAAATCTATACAGTTTTTACGAAAAAAAAATGGGGTGGGGGGGGGGGGGGAATTTAACCTATTTTAGAACATTATTCAAACCTCCCATATTATTTTAGGTTGGTGTCTTGGCATTTTGCAATGGATTATCATCCCACCCTGCCTCTTGTCGCGATTACAGCCCAGAGGAGGAAGGAAGACAGACCCTCCCCTTTCCCAAGCTGGGTTCCTATCCTATATAACTTACAGGTATCTGTCCCCTTCCCGAAAAGAAGTTGGAGTTTTGAGGCATTTGTGATTCTGAAATAGGGCATACTTTTCATAGTCTGAAATGGTTTATTGATTTTTGCATTTTAGGTCTTAGAAGGTGGCGGGGGGAGGGGGAGGGGCAGACTTTGTTCAGGTTCAAATACAGACATTTTAAAAGAAATATTAACGCAAGAACATGACGTTTCGGCGTCATCCTGTCGCCATTATCAAATGCAAATTATTAGTTTTGAGTTAGAATATATAGCAGTTTAAGTGTGAAAAAGAAAATGAATAATGTCAGTTAATTAGAACAATACAGTTTCGCACGAATGGAGTCTGCTTGCATGTTAGAGTTGGTCTCCTTTCCTTGATCAAATAAATCAGACATTCCAACTTGCCTCTGCATTTTTTCAGGATGTTAAATTGTTCGTGCACATTTGGTCGGTCGAGGTTGTGACTTTCTCAGAGATGTTTCCCAACAGCTGAGTACTTGTGTTCTTCCATGCGTTGAAAGAGGTATCGGCGAGTGTATCCGACATAACTTGAATCACACAAGTTACGTTTGAATTAAAAAACAGCGCATTCCTGGTTTACAAGTGATGGTTTATTCTCTGTCACTCTCAGGTCTTGGTTGAGTTTCCTGCTCGTGAAGATGGGTTGTAGATTTTTGTTAATTTTCGCGGAATAATTTAATAATTTGCACTTGATAATGGCGACAGGATGACGCCAAAACGTCATGTTCTTGCGTTAATATTTCTTTTAAAATGTTTTCCATATCTTCGTTAATCAAAACAAACATTTTTAAAACTGTTACGAAAATTCCTATTATGCCCCACCTAAAATTCCCAGACCAATTTCAGGCTAAGATAGCTAAAATCTGCACCCTTTTGAGTTAAAATCACTTTTATTTTTTCTTCTGATTTCGAAACTATGTTTACTAAACACTCCCCAAGCGAAATTTTGAGAAGAAGACCGTTTATTTAAATTGCAATTCTCCGTTTTAATGGTCCGCCATTATCAGACCAGAAAGAATACAATGACGTCATTCACTCAAGAGCTTTAGAATGCAGTGTGTGAACACAGCTTACAAATTATGCAAAACACGAGTTTGAGTCTCAACGCTCAAAACTCCCATGCTGCATACTAAATAGGGCACTTTCACACGTGCTGCATTCTAAAGTTCTTGAGTGAATGACGTCATTATGTTCTTTCTGGTGTAATAATGGCGGACCATTAAATCGGAAAATTGCAGTTTAAATAAACAGTCTTCTTCTCAAAATAAAGGCTTAAAATTTCGCTTGGGGAGTGTTTAGTAAGCAAAGTTTCGAAATCCGAAGAAAAAATAGAAGTGATTTTTTGATCGTAGTACCACTTTAACAAAAATACCTTTTGGAGTGGCACATCCCTATAGACAAAAAGTGGAGGTATATCCTTATCCCTTCTCCTGGGAGGATTATAAATGGCTATATATTGACTCTGACTCTTTGAGACTATTGAACAAAAGCATGCCAGATGGGGGGGGGGGGGGAGTGGAGTAGGGACAGAGAACCCCAGGCACGTCCCCTGTAGTAGGCCTGGTACAACTGCAGCAAATTTGCAAATTGATCTCACACTTAGAGTCTTCAACAATGATGCAGAATGAAAGTGCATTTTTCAGCAATTACGTAATTTACCTATGTTAACCTCGAGTGTTATCTTAAATACAGGAAAATTATAATTGGATAATTATAAAAAATCAAATCAAATGCAAAAAATCTACTTTATTCAAAGCCTACAGTGTATGTTATCTTGTAAATATTTTTTTCAATACAAATTCAGGATCCTATTCCTGTGTATTCCATGGTTATCATTAATAAGGGATTTCATGGAAAACTGGTGATAGTGTTACTCAAAAATTAATGTAATGATTTTATTTTTTGGTATAGAGTATATATCTTTTTGGATGAACTTTTAAAATTGTAATGTATTTCCCTTTGGTACATACCACTTAAGTGGTAGCATTATTGCTTTTCACCTCTGATCAAAGAAGCATTCATTTAGTCAGTTTTTCTTTGCAAGCTTTGATAAAGTGCACAATGAATCACTTTCTTAAATTTACACACAAATCTTGTGCACTCACAAGCATTGCATAACTTAAGTAAACATTACACAGAAATCCATGAAATAAAAAGCTAATATTCCTTCACATATTTCTTTTGCCCAGTTATGATTAATAATTATGGTATAGCATTCTAACCTCACCCTCAATAAGTCCAAAATTTTTTCTATAAAATTCCCAAATTTACATGTGATTCAGATTAATATAAAATGATACTTTGTCCACATTCAGCAAAAATTTCTTTAAAACCAACTTCACTTTTTTGGAGGAACCTGGGTGTTACCGCATGGCAGTTAATGACTCCAGGAAAGCCCCAAAATCCACTGCAACTGGACACCTATCATCGTTGACAAGCTTTGGAGTTTTTACCACGAGACTGATAAACCTGGCACGGTTGATGTTCAATAGGCTTATTATAAGGCAAATTTCTCTTGGTTTATCTTGGTCAGCATGCTTTCATAACTCACTTGCGTAGCTTGTATTAATTGTCTTATTTGATCAACAAGCAGTTGAACAGTAACTGTCTCCTGCATGTGCCACCTTTACTTGATCAGCTTGCCACCACTGAAGCCTCTTGTTGATCACTTGTTGTTAATGTGGGCTTGAGGTACAAATTGCCTTTACTTGTACCAGCCAAGATAGCATCAACCTACGCAATAAAATACTCATAAGGGAATTTTTTTTCAAATAAGAAAATAGCATAATTATACGTGTACAACCAATGATGTAAGAATTATAAGAATGTGTTTAAAAAATGTATAAAAATGTAAATAGACAACTATGTGAAAATGTTTAAAAATGTAGAGAGAAAAGAAAAAAAGGAAGAAAAAAGAACCAAGAATGCTAAAATTGATTTAAGTAAAAACATGAATAAATCACGAAAAAACAGTTATTATTATTATTATTATTATTATTATTATTATTATTATTATTATTATTATTATTATTATTGAGACTCAACCTCAGTTCCTTCATGAAAAACATTTCAGTCGCGAGACAAGCAGTCAAAGTTGTTTTCAAACTTCTTTAACATGCTCAAATTCATGCTGAGATCTTAAGAAATCAAACAATGCTCAGGTAGACCTCAGTTAGACCTGGTTTCATCACAAGAACTTGGAGAAGATGCTGACTAAATACTGAGTAAACAAAAAAGTTTATTCTGCTGTCCACCCTTGCTTAACACTGGTTTAGCTCAAAGCTTCTATTCATAAACTTACCCAAATAGTTAACAGTTATTCCAAAACTTCATAAAAGTAGCAGAGGAGAAGCTTAATCAAAAAAAGCATTAAGTTTCAAGGTCACTTAAAGGAAACTAATGAAAATGATGACAAAGAAATTGCAGAATGAGAACTAAAATGATTATGAGGAGAGGGAGTAGAATGCAATCTGGATAGAAAACGAGAAAGGTGATAGGCCCCATTTTTAACATTTGATTTGTAGTTAATGTTTTTTTGGAAATCCTTTATTTAACCACTACACTTTACTGCAGGAACATTAACTGTACCTCTTTGACAATATTGTTTCTAAATTCTGTCATTTGTTCTTGCAACACAAGAGCATCCTCTTTGAGTTTTAACTGTCTCTCCCTTAGAGACCCAAGCATTTCAAGATTAGTCTGGCAACACAAAAGAAAAAAAAATTAGGATAAATAACTTCAAATATACTTTCCATTGAACATGAAAATGTAAGAACAAAATTGCATTTAAAACAATGAAGGTGTCATGCATATTTGCTCCCGGGAATAATTATCGCTTATCCCAGTGTTCTTACAGCAGCTGGGCTCAACACTGACTTTTAAGGTCACTAGCCTTACACCTAGAGACATGTCAGAATTAACTGGAGAATGATAAATTGTCACTGGTAAAAGTGATGAACAGCTCCCATCAACTGACTGTCCACCACCTGTTGGTGACCTGTTGACCAAGATTTGGCCAACTCTCAGCCAACTAGTTGTATTGTCATGCATGCTGATTCAAAATTTTGTTTCACTAATATACTGTAGGTAAGCCAGACTGTAACACATAGAATAAACACCGTAAATGCACAAATCATGAATCAAAGTGATATTACATAATTATGTGCAGTTCTTACTGTACAAGTATACACAAAACAAGAAAAAAAGAAATAAACACAGAGATCAGATAGGCAACATGCTGATCTAAGCATGGTGTGAAGCCTACTTTTGAAATTTTTACTGGCAGCTCTTTGAGGCAACATGGAATCTAACTCCATGGTTTAGGTCCAGTTCTCAAGAAGAACATTTTTTTAACCTCAAGGCTCAGGCTCAAATTTGTGAACAAATAACTTTCAAACCCTGCCTTTTTTCACCTGAGTAGTCAAGAATAATGTATCTAAACAAAGACATACACGTACATTGTAAATATCAGTTTCCTGAGCAACCCTGTGAAGAGTTTTTCCACCAAAATACATGGCAAAATAATACAAATTGTAGTCAATAAAATGTACACAAACTAGATACCATCAATTTTATGTAGTTACTTGTAAACAAATCTTTCATTTTATCAAATATGCTTTGTGCATCCTGCCTAACTTGAATTACAGCGTGCAAGATCTCTGTCATTTTACACTTACCTTCATGAGTTCCAGACCTTTACACATCACTAGTGGTTCTACTGGTTTAGGTTTGGTTTGTTCTGCACTATCAGTTTCATCCCCATACATGTTTCTTTAGATAAAACAACAAAAACATAAGAAAATTAAGGTTAAGGATTTTCTGATACTGTTTGGTTACCTTGATACTCATGTGAGAATGTCATAGTGAGAAAACAACTTTGGTAAAATAACTTACAATATTTTACAACAAGTTTCCACTTGGGGAAATGAGTAAACATTAAGACAGTACCCCTCAATAGTTTTCATTGAACGGTCTCGTTCTTGGAATTTTATTGCCAGTCTCAAAAGCTTCAACCGCATTGCATGTATATACATCAATCAAGACTTCACTTCAGGAGGAAAAGAGTTGTGTGGACTCTGAAATAGCTATTAAGGTCAGCTTAATGTCAGGGTTTGTACCTTTTAAACATTTTGAAATTCGAGGACTTTCCGTGACCTTTTTCAGGACCTTTTAACGATTTCCATGACCTAAAATTAGCCTACTGTTTACAAAAAAGGTGAAGTGGATCCAGTTTATGACTAATTAATTTTCTTTTCTTACAATTTTCATTCACCGAAAAAGCAACTGCTAAATCTATTTTGTACCACACCCTTGTAGAACTTCATTTTCTACAACTTTCCATGACCAATGCTTAATTTCCATGACTTTCCAGGCCTGGAAAATGAAATTCTAAAATTCCACGACTTTCCAGGTTTTCCATGACCCGTACGAACCCTGTAATGTGTTGTTCCAGAAAATAATATCCATACCCAATCCAAGGAAGATCACTGGAAATTGCAAGATGACTTACTTATTTAGTCCTTTTTCTTCCTAGTGGGATGTAAGGCCGCAACAATGTTTTCCATTTGGACTTGTCCTGAGTAACATGTTGGGCTTTGCCCCAAGTTAGACCCACAGCAAAGAGAGGAGGGTCCTCAGAAAACTGAAGAGGGGTGAAACTAGAGGGGTGTTGGGGCTCAAACCAACAACAACAGAATACAGTTTATACCATAGACTCCTGCTAAGGGGAACCAAACATTGCTAGACGTAATAGGAGTTCGAGACAGCCAATGGTAAATATGCAAGCATCAATCGACCAAGAGAAACAAGTTTCAGTTTGAAAAAGTGGGGGATTCGAGTTACCTAGGGGACATAACAAGAGGGGTTTTTAAAATACTGTAACTTTCATCTTTCAAGGAAAATTATGAAGTAAATTATTTTAATGTTATTCACCTGTTAAATTCTTCCTGTGACATGGATAATGCCTGTGCATCAAGCTTCTCAATAAATGACAAAGCACAGCACTGTCCAGAGATAAATAATTTATAATTATTATTATTTTTTAAACTGAATTGACAGACATCATACATTTTAGTATTTCACAGATTGCATTGACAGACATGACAAAATAAAAGAATAAAAAATTGACGCCAAGTATTTCACAGCAAAAATGTGAAGACATTTGGTTGTGCTCCCTAGTGGCTTGACACTGCTACTCATTTATTCATCTGGTTAGACTAGAGACCATGAGGAGTACAGTTTCTAGAAGTGTCTTGTCTTAGAAAACAATGCAATGGGGATAGCAGGACTTGAACCACAGACCTTCCAACAAATAAAAGGTCTTACGTACTAGCTACTTAATTATCATGTCTCCATACTGCGGAAAAGTTACAAGTATGTACGTGTTGGAAAGGGGCGGGGCATGAGGGAGAGAGTAGTACAAACTTGAGGGACCAGTTGACAGTCCAATCTCCATTCACAGAAATTAATGAATGTAACAATATTAGAGTTAATTTCCTTACCAAGTTTGTGAAGTAATATCCAGCTTCTCCCATCATCAATTTATTTGGATTGCAAAATCTAGAAATGTATCTGTGAAAAGAAACATAGTATTAAATACATCCAGGGGACTTTTGACTGGCACCTTCCTTCTAAACTGAGTGAATTAGCACCTTTAAATTCAGTTAGTAGTTGTATTGCAAAGGACAAAGTCCACTTGGAGTATATTTTTCCTTTATGAAATTTTAATTACAATCTTGTTCTTTAGAGCCAACCAAACTGTTCACTCTAACCACAAAACATGGAACCAAACAGAACTTGAAGAAAACTGTGAATGGTGCCAAATGATTTGAGTGGGAAAATGCATACCCGTAAGCAAAATTTGTTGCAACAATCACTTTTTGGTTTACTTCTGATTGCTTGAGAAAGTTTGTTTAACCAAAGGCAGCTGCACATATCAAAGCAGAGCCAAAGCAAATGTGAATTATGGTACTCTTAACATTCAATTGAAATTTCTCAAACAAATGTTTTCCTAGTGCTTGAGTTCACAGCTCCACCTTATAATGACTTATATGCATTAAGAACTAGTGTACTGTAGAGAGAATACACATGTAAGTATAATTTATCATAGTGCAAGCAAAAACATTTAAAATTGCCAAATGGGTCAAGGGTGAAACATTAATTTTGGGTCATGGGTCAAACATTTGAAATCGCCACAAAATTATTACAGAAATCAGACTGTGCGAATCAAAGTGATCGTGAAGTGAGATGAAGACATAATAATTAATTTAATTTTCAAAATTGTAAATGAAAATAAATGCCGTAAACACCCAAGATAAGTGAAATTATATGTAAATGATCAATGTTTTTGATAACCACATGGACTTGTAGTAACTAATGAAAGATACTCACTGCACGTTGGAATGCAACATTGTGGGATTTGCTTTTAACACAACATAAATAAGACAAGGAAGGAAATCATCAGCGCTTACTGCTCCTCCAGCAGGTGTCGACAAATGAATGATTTCTTGCAAAGGATTAAGGTGCAAACTAACAACAGGTATCGCCGATGATAATGATAAGATCAAGGGTGGTAAAAATGTAGCCCCCCCCCCCCAAAAAAAAAAATGTATGGCTCCTTGTACTACAGATACATGTGTATAGGTATGTACTGCCACAAGAGGTATGGTTTGAACTGTTTTGGTCAAAAAATGGGCATTTTTTCTAAACTTACATAATTATTCTGGACTGAAAAGGGTCAACTCAAGGTTTTGAGACCTGGGTATCACACCCGCAACAAAAATTCTGAGGAGTACCCCCATCCCTTCAGGAATATTGAGATTTATAATTATGTCGACTTCACAAGGATACTAAATATATTCTTGCAGCACCGAACAACACATGCCAGCTTGTCTTGAGGAGCTCTTCTGGTGTTTATTTCTACAAGATCTGTAGAAGCAAATTATCAAACATTAAAACAAGAAAGGTAAAAATAAATAAAAATAAAAAATCTGGTTATAAGTTTCACCAAAACAAGAACAGCAGATGTGTAAATTTCATGTACCTTGTTGGGAATCTTCAATTAATTGCTGAACCTTTTCACTGTCCAGATTAATAGCAG
Source organism: Siderastrea siderea (assembly GCA_964030785.1). NCBI lineage: Eukaryota > Metazoa > Cnidaria > Anthozoa > Scleractinia > Rhizangiidae > Siderastrea > Siderastrea siderea. Next base: position 18,539,507 of record OZ034966.1, read on the forward strand.
CATCAAGATGCTGGGGAGATATCCAGTTAAAGCTTCTAATACGTTTTTGATTTGCCAGGTCCCTTGTCTCATCATCAGTGGAGGCCGGACAGAAAACACTGCAAACAATAACAATGCAATCACAAAAAACAGAGAGCACATTTCATACAGCAATTCTTCGGTGAAAATAAAAATCCTTGCTAGCCTCCTTTTTGACTTGCATCAAAGTAAATGCAACAAATGTAAACATAATGGGTTTGAAGAAAAGTGGTAAAGAGTGTGAAAGAATTTGCCTGAAAAAAAATGTTTAAGGTACAACAGACAGCAAGAACTTCCAACATAACACAACACAATGCTGACACAAAACTGTTTCTTACACTCTGTACAGCTTGGTCATAATATGTTTTTCTACACCATCCAACGTCCTGTCAATTACTTCTTGCGGCTGGTTTTGAAACAACGGGTGGGACTGTAGATGCTCAGACATTGCCTAAAAACAAAAACAAATAGGAGTAAGTGCACCAACTGGAAAACATTGGCCTATACAACATTGAAAACAGCCTACAAGTAAGGCTGAGACAAAAAGTTAGCCATAAGGACATTTCTGATTTTCATAACATTTCCCTTTTGTTCCTTTAAAAATTTGGCAATTCAAGGCTAAATATGTTTTCCATCCTCTAGACTGTGCCCACATAAGAATAAAAAACTCTTCAACTCACATGGAAGAGGAATGTTTGAAGCCACTTCTTACATTGTAGTGTGTATTTAGTCCTTCTATTGAAAGTACATGTATTGTAGAAATGAATAAATTACTATTTATATATAGTACTTGTAATATTTAAAGGGGCATAGTCACACTATTTTAGTTCACTTTAAAAATAAGAAATATGTCCTCGCATCAATGAACGCCCGCAAATAATGGTTTAGTTTTGTTACCAAAGACTATATTACTTCACTGAAACTATTTTCTGTCGTCTGTTGCTACGGATGGCACGGATCGAAGTGGATTGCAATTTGAAAAAATTAGGCTAAACTTTTCAAATTCTTTCAGCGTGTTGACATTAAATCGATATTAAATGGTCATGCTTTGTTTTCTCTTAATGAAATTAAGTTAATATGTTCCTTTAAATGTTCGAACACAATGTTGGGCATGGATAAAGTTAGCTATCGATAATTTTAGCACAGATTTGACCAAAAATCTGCGAAATTCTCGTGACCATGCCCCTTTAAGGCTTTTTCACCAACTCAAAACAAGTCAATTCCCCCTGGATTTGCTTTATAGATTTACTACAATTTTACTCACAATAACTCCCCTCCCCACTTCACTTGAAATTATTATAAATCTGTCTTACTTTTTGGTCATTTTCTTAATAAAATAACCCTGGATGACTTCAACCTACATGCAACTTGACAAATGGTCGATAATGAACTGAAACTTTTTCCAGAATGCTCAATTTAGTTTGAATCAAGTTGAGCAGCACGTTTTCTGGAAATGCCTAAAAGCAAAGTGTGGCATGTAGAAACACAGTCATCAAGCAGTGTCAACAAACCAATGGAGGAAAACTAACAAATCCATCATGTACATGTATTTGCATTTGTTGATATGGTAATACTGCATTGTTTTCTGTAAAGTGAGAAGCTTAGCTGGCATTGAGAGCATTTGTCAGAGTAAGGGAGCACTTAAAGCATGACTGAAAACAAGACACCACATTATATCCTAATTTCTAGTCATTTTACTTCACCTCTCAGTAGCCTGTGAGCAGGATCACTTTGTGAGTTATTCACGTGAGTAACTTTGCAAGCCGGCGAGAAGAATAGGGTGACTGCACCACCAAGATACTCATGCGAATAACTCACCAAGTGAGCCTGCTCACAGACTAACCTCTCAGTAACTCAAGCTCCCAAATGGATTGAGCCTTTCTCAATTTCCCTTTAAGGTTCAAGTTACAATTGAAGTACAAGTGTCAGCACATACCCCATAAAAGTCATGCACCATTTGACTCTGTTGCTCAACACTTAGTGATGGATTGTTTAACATCCTCTGGACAAACCTGTTTGGCAAATAACACAAAACTGTAAAACAACTACAGTAGAATAATACGAGGTGCTACACTTAAATTTGAAACCTTGCATTTTTAACTTTCACCGAGTGTCAATTCGCACATTTTTTTTTTATTGAAACACACAAAGTTGCAGAAGCAAAGCTGAACTTGGGCTACATTTGTATACTGTACGGGTAGATGTGGCACATGTGAGCGACCAGCACTAAACTCCAGTTTCTGTAGCATGGAGTAACCACCACCCTAGGACAAAACCCCACATCATCTCTCTCTTCACCCAGGAGTACAAAAGTGTAACAGTGACATACTGCTAAGGGTAACCCTGTAATGGACTAGTGTATTCCATCCAGGGGGGAGTACTGCTCAATAATCTCCGTGTGTGGGCTGCCCTGGCTCGCACCCAATTTTACCTTACCTCACCTTACCTAACTGGTACGTACAGTGCATGTAACACTAGAGAGTACTTTTCAATTATTATAATTGTTTTTATTTCAGCGACTTTTTGTTTTATGTTCTTTCCATGCATGATTAATTGTTAAACGTCAAACTCTGAAAATCTAATCCTCGCTTTTACTTAACTACATGTACTAGGAACAGACTACAGTACATTCTATGTGCCACATGGGATGGACTATTCTCAAGCTGCACAATTTTTTTGGGCTCCACTTTTCTCTGGTCCCCTGTTTGTTTATGTTTTACTCGCTGTGCAGTTATTTTTTCGTGCAAATTTCCCTTGCACAATTTTTTTTTTGTATTTTGCCCATTGTAACTTTTCTAATGGTCCACCCCTAAGCTGTCAAAAGTAAATGAAACATGGAGAACTTACAGCCTGCATTTCTCATTGACATCTTGTGCAGCAGGCTTCTTAAGGGTCTTCAAAAATTCACGGAAACCACTAGCAGCCTTTTGAGGCTCAACTAGAAATTGAAAAAAATAGACATCATTCTTGGGTTAATTTTGTATGGCACTTAAGGCCAACCACAATGAAAGCCTGAAAAAAAACAAGGCTTGAGCAATCTTTTTCAACCCATGGCATCCCTGATACCACTACACTGTTCTACACGTACCAGCTGAGCCATTAAAAAAAAGGAAAAAAGAAAGTTGGGAACAAGTCGACTGAATGGTTTGGTGGAAAATGCTGAAATTTAAATTGCTCCAAATCACCTTTACTTTGGTGTGTAGACAGTACTTTAAGCTAAACTACAAGTATCTTGAAGGCTAAAACCCTTAAATACAGAAAGGAGTGGTTTTCTAAAAACTGAAACAAATCAAGCAAAACATTAGTTATTTTTTAATTACTAGTTTTACTAAGCAAATGTACAGGACAAATTCTTTGAAAAACTCAGAGAAAAAACACACAGCTACTGATAACTCTTCAAAAGTTTAGAAAGAACAAGACTATGTTTAATATGCTTTCACAAAAACAAGTCTGTAACTACTTACAGGGTACCTAATGTACATCCTTAGACAAAGTTGAGCTAACTTGGAACAATTTGGATTTCAAGGCCAAATTGTCACTTAAAATTTTCCATAAAGCCTCCAATTGCAAGTTCGTCCACAGTGTCACAAGCACATTGTTGATACGGAATGAGATGATAAATAACCAATGTGCATAGCGCCAAGTTGGTTATAATCACCTAACATCCAACAAGCACGAGTGGAATAAATGTCTTATTAACTTTGCAACTTTGGTAAACATTGCTGAATTTTTTGTCACACATGAAAGCTCATTTTTGGACAAACTATAATAAAATATTTATTGCTTTGTAGGAAAAAAAATTAATTTCAAATGCCACAGCACTTGACATGTGTAGCATCCAGTTTCCTTACAAGGCAAAAAGCAGGGTTTTAAATTTGCTAATAGCCTTACATATATGTAGTAAGCCACTGAGAGAGATAGGAGTTCAACAACCAAGACTGAGAACTTAATAAACAACATTTCACATGTACCCAGCTTGTGAAATGAATTGAAGAAATTGAATTAGGACATAGGACATAAGACACTTTATTTAACATGGTAATATACTTAGCCATACTGCTAGTTTACAGATATCCCACGACTAATATTAAGTTAAAAATTAAGATCAAAATAAATAAATTGATGCCTTACATGGACATGTATGTTTACCTGGTGATGGTGTAGTATTAGCAGCTGGGGTCCCATCTGGTAACATAGATTTTCCAGGACTCTTTTTGAACAAGTTCTTTACACTCTGCCTGTTGAAGTATAAGACTAGTTTAATTTGGAAATTTGAGTAGACGTATTATGGTTGAGCTGATACCTGTACAAGAAGGAAGGGGGTATATGTACTGTACCGATATTTCATTTGGAGAAGAATCCAGAAATTTGAAATGGCAAAACAAGGTGTTCTCCATTATGGCCAGCAAAATATATAAAAAAAAACACTCAGATACACTGTACAAGGACTTGCACACTCATCATGTATTTTACTTAATTGCACATGTTTACTGATGATGCAAAATTTGCAAGCACTACAGGAGTTAATGCGAGGACCAATTCTAGTTGTCATTAAGAGTCACCCTTGCATTAAAAAAAAATAATAATAAAACAAAGTAAAATTAAAAAAAAAAAACATGTAGCTTTAAAGTTCAACCTGCAAAGTACCATGGATTTAATTTACTAGTTGGCTTTTATTTGTCTGCAGGAATAGTTACTGTATCTACAAACATTAAATTTATAATCAAGAGATGCTCTAAAACACTGCTCAAGACAGTTAAACCTCAATTCTACAGACCTCTACTGTCTAGTTTATACTCTGTGTGGTCTGGATTTCTTTATGAAGAGTGTAATTTCTTATTGTTAACGCTGAGCAAAGGAAGGGCATGTAAGATCCTTTTAGGCATGTTAGATCCTTTTAGATGATGCGTTCAGTTCAATTCATGGCCATTAAATGTTCACTTTGTAAATTATTCAGACTCTCAATTTTCCATACTATTTTTGGGAGCCTTAGTCCAAGCCTGAATAACCAAGATTTAAGTGTAATAAAATTCAGTTGTCTGTGACACTTTAAATTCTTACCGGAATACCCACAGAATTTGCGACTCAAGAGTCAAGCAGGGATTTCAGTAAAAGCCGGTAAAACGCCACCTTTAAGGCCTCTTATTGCTGTCTGTTAAGAGTTTATTTATAAGAGAGGAAAGGGACCTTTTCGTGGTCTCAGCCGCCTATTCCACCTTCAGCAACCACTTATGAAAAAGTTATTGAAACCCCTGGTCAAGATTAATTTAACAGTCAGGGTGGCAACACTTACTTTTTAGACTCCAACTGAAACTTCTTTTTTTCTTCAAACTTGTTGAACTTCAGTTTGGCCCCTGTTTCTTCCTCTTCATGTCCAACTACAAATGAAAGAAACTTGCTTTGTACTGAAGTCAATACTGTCATACTTATTTCTGTCTAATTCAGAGCCATGTTTCACGTTAACTACATTTAAAGGCTTCAGCCAAGCCACACTCGTCACAAGCTTATCCAAGGACCAATCAAGGCACACAGAGTAACACAATATGGATCAAACTCCAGACTGAACAATGGACTCTGGACTTAAAAATTTCAGAAAACAACCATAACAGTTGAGCACCCTGGTGGAATCTTAACTAACAAACCTGTTCAATTTCATGCTTGGAGTTTTCACTTTTGTAAAAAAATGTGCTAAATTTATATGTGAGTGCCTCTAAGGGGACCACACAAAGCAGATCATTATTTAGAAAGAACAGGACACAATCAGCAATTTTGTAGAGGTCACAGAGGGAGAACTTTAAAATGTTGCCCCAAATTTTTTGGCTGATGCTGGCTTTTTCTGAGCATTGGAATTGCTGTTTTAAACATCAAAATTGGACCCCTATTATTCTATAAACAGGGCTTTTATTGATGCAAATGTGTTTTTGGCTTTCCAATGTGATACTACAGTAGAAATAGATAACAGTGTCCCTTTAAAGCTTGCATAAGATTGTTTTTTTTTTTCCCATTGTATTTCTTGTTTTTAAATTCCCATGCTTAGACTTGATAAGATTAAGTAAGCACCTGCTTTCAAATTTTTTAAAAAGAAAACAAGGGTATCTCAGGACTTACATGTAGCCTGTTAAACATCATTCTTCATTTCTAAGTTTTAAGCATTGATAAGCTTACATGTAAGTTTTCCACAAGACTGACAATAATTTAATTTTGTGATCCCTCAAATAAAAAATTTATTTGCGTATAAACACAGAAAAGGTGACTTGATGAAACATTAACTTTAGACCATTTACATGTAACTATTCCATGATGTACATGTACATGTTGGGGTTCAGTTTTATCCTTGGTTCATTTTTAATTTTCTTTTGTTTTATTGTCATTATCATACATTACTTAGCATCCAAAAAAAAAAACAAAGGAAAATAAAAATTGACCCAAGGATAAAATTGAACCACAACATACACATCCCTAAATGCTAAAATTATAACTGGATTTGAACCTTACCTTCAGTTTGTAAGTTTTGAGAGCCTCCTGCAAGGGCAACCTCTCTGCTTTGCGATGCAGCTCGTGCTCTCTGTTGCTTCAGATACACCTCCCGATAGCAAACAGAACAGTAACCTCTCCATGCAGGGTTACCATAGAAACCACAACTGTAAAGTTTTGATCATAGCTCTTAGCACCATATTTAAATGGACTACATAGTAACTATTGACAATGGATGAGGTCTTTGAATTACCCGTAACTAAATACAAAATAAAACCAAATGGTTGATAATCTCATCCTTTAATCCACTGTCTCGAAGTTTTGTTTTCCTCGTTGCTCTGTATGTGCATTTTTTATTCTATGTTGGTATTACCTACAGTAAGCTCAGAATTTTTTAATGCAATATGGTACATTCTGCACCTGTCTATGATCAGATGTATGAGTCATTCTTGTATACATCGAATGAATAGCCTAAATCAGACACACTGAAAGACAATGACATATTAATTGCAAAACTGTATGGCAGATGTCATATCTTTTTTTAATTGTGCAAATCTTTAATCTCACAAAGCAAAGAAATATTCACTTGTAAAATTTTCATAAGATAGAATAGAAGATACACAAATTATCTGTCCCAGCCTTGAACATATGAAACCTGCTTCTATCATCTCGAGGCAAGAAGATAGCATAAAAAATTTTAAGATGGAATCCATTAGGAAATTGAGTAATTTTAATTTTCAGTGGACAAAAACCTTGTACCAGAATAATTTAAAGCATATCGCATTCTTTTTTACATTTTTTGAGAGCTATGGATGTAATTTGTTATCTGTAATAACCCCAAAGACAATTTCTTATGGGAGCCCGAGAAAATAAATTTCAAATTTCACAAAATGAAATCTTACACATAAAAATTTACCTATTTTACCTGTGTTTACACAATTCCTGTGAAATTTGAAATTTAATTTCACGGGCTCCCATACGAAATTGTCTTTGGTGTTATTACAGATAACTTATTGCCTCTATAGCTCTTAAAAAGTGTAAAAAAGAATGTGATATAGTTTAAATTATTCTGGTACAAGGTTTTTGTCCACTGATTACTCAATTTCCTGATGGATTCCGTCTTAAAAAAGTACAATGTGCAGCTTTTCCCAGAGGTTACTAGTTTATTAGCTCGAACTCACCGGAAATATATACATGTATCATTTGAATCAATCACATCAATTACATCTGCATTTAAAACATACTATACAAAAAACATGTCAAAAGGAGCATAGGTATTAAGACGACCCAAAAAAAACATTAGGTATTTCGGCTTGCTGTGACGGAAATCACATGAAAGTCACAAGCTATTGGGTTTCGAAATTACACGCATTTCCGGCGAAAATGCCGCCAACTAGGACCTCACATGCACAATTCTTTTCGGTGTTTTCGTCTCGATAACTTTGAATTGTAAATTTTGATGTTTTGTGTATACGACTGACAAGCCTACTACAAACTTTAACATGTTAAGCTTAAGCTCAAATTTTCTAGAGCAAACTTCTTTGCGTATGAAGACTTCATGGCAGCTCCAGTCTTGACACTGAGCCTGTACATGTGAAAAGGCTGCTATTCTTTGTCACAGATCATGTAGCGGCTTCAATCAGAGCAACTAATAAGAAAGCAGGAATAAGCCACGTATCGCAAGAAAAAAAATGCCGTTTGCTAGGGTGCTAATAGAGAGAGGCTGCTCATGAATAGGCTCACAGAGACAACCATTTCGCTTTCATATGCAATATTGCCAAACAATCAACCACAAATTTACTGCTTGAAATGACTTACCCAGTTTTACAGCGAAGTTCAGGATTGTTTAACCTCTCGTAAATTTTAGATCGCGTTTTGCCACGATCCGCCATAGCTTCACAGCTACCGGCTATTCTTGTAGAGTGAACTGACTACAGAAGTTCACACGCAACGGCACAAACGATCCGGCGCCATCTTGTTTGTCTTTGTTCAACACAGACGACAGGGACTGGTAACTATTTCCTTGCCCAAACCGCAGGCACTGGTAACGAGTTCCCTTTTGGCGCGGATTGCAATATCAGCCCTTGTGCAGCCCAAATTTGATGCTTTTACGCGATTTGTCACGATTTTCCCTTCACTGACCGGACTAAAAACTTAAAAAGGTTAAAGGGGGCAAAATGATCCATGAGATCGGGAACGAGATAGCTAAGAGACTAAAACCAAATTGATTGACAAGATTAATTACTTCATGAGCCAGCTCAGTTTCATTGACTTTAAGAGGGGGACATGGGGATTTGCGGTGTTGCGGTGCCGCTAATTTTTTTGTGCGGTGATGCGGTGAATAAAATCCCATCTCGCAGTGTTGCGGTGATCTCAAATCGTACGGTGTGCGGTGTTTTTGATTTTAAACCTGCGATGTTCGGGCAAAAAAGATTTCTTGCGGACCCTTTGCGGTGTTGTGGTTTATTGTTTGACACATTTGACCGACTTACCCCTTGTCGAGTAACTGTCAAAACCTGTTTATATTCGTCAAACCGTCGATTATCACCCTTTTTTGGAAACAAAGGCGTTATCAAATCTGTGTCAAGCAGTGAATGCCAGGCCATTTTCGTTTTTATTTATAAGTAACTTGACCTTTGCTAGGCGGACTGTCAGGGATCGTGTCAGCCTCCTTGTGTTTCGCGGGGCGTGGTCAAACGGCTGCAACATGGAAGAGGCCGAAGAGGTCATTGAGCCTACAACATAGTGCGTAATCGACCGTGTCGCTTTTTTCTATGAAGAGGGAAAAGAGGGGGGGGGGGGGGGAACTACCGGCATAAAAACAAATTTAGGTGTCGGATGAACAGAAGCGAAAAGTGCCTGACGAAGCTCAGGGAATCTATTTGGTAAGTTCGTAACACGCTACCTTGCATTCTTTATATCTGCACGACTGAAATAGAGTTCTTAGGAGAAATAGGCAGTTCAACCACCTTTCTGCTAGGCGCAAGGTCACACTTTGGAAGAGCCATTCGATTCAACAATCGCTTCCCGTCCTAAGTGACTATCGTTAGTTATACAATGTAGTATATATTACGCGTGCTGTGATTGGTCGTTGCCCAAGATTTATTAGACACATGGATGCCGTGATGGGAAACTTGTTTCATTTGTTTTGTCGAACATGGCGGGCGGTTTTGAAAATGTTTGCGAGATTATTTCGGATTAAGCGAGTGAAGGGCCCGAAAAATGTTTGGCAGGAGCTGTTTAAGTTTACAAGTAGGAAAAACGGAGAAACCGGTACAAAAAGAGTTCTTGACGGCTTGAAAATGCCTTAAGTGGAAGAAATCTTCACAGCAGTGACATCTTGTGTCATCGCTACGAGAGTGTCGCAGTTGATACATGAATTCGGGAAGAAAGCCAAGTGAAGGCGTTGAAAAGCTTTTCGGAGAAACTGTATACAAGTATGATAAAGAAGAAAAGAAGAAGCAGAGACGCCGTCTATTTGTTTAATAGACGATAAAGGAGCGCTATCATCCCAGAAAACATTAAAACGCGAAACTATAAAGCAAGTGAGCTCGTGGCAACCACGACCGCGCTGGTCAGCGGGAACGTTACCTGTTTATCTTTGTCGTCAGTGTACATACGACAAAATGTTGGCTACAGCAAGAATACAGACATCATCAGTGTCTGCGTGATTTACGTGCAGACCTCAAGGTGAAAACAGTATGGCTTTGTGATTTGTATCTGTTGAGTGGAAAATTGCTGAGGTAATAACATTTGTTTAAATGAAAAATATTACATCACGTGCGGACGTTTTCCTTTTTCCAAGAAGCTTTTCAGATCATTTAAATCGTAGGACAAAAATTGAATTGCGGTGTAGGTGTTTCGTCAACTTTTTTTGCGGTGATGCGGTGTTCGTTATTTTTTTTCCGCGGTGTTGCGGTGTTGACAGTCCCCCAATGTCCCCCTCCTGTAAGTTTCTTTTTGTCAGCAGTATAAACATTCAAGACGGTGTTGACAGTCCCCCAATGTCAACCCTTCCCAGTTCCAGTCGAAAGGCCTGCCCGCCATCAGCTTGCCAGAATGATCAGATTACTTGTCATGACAGGTCTCAAGTGTTTCATGGAGTCCAGAGTTTTGCAGTGGGTGTTAATGAGTTTATGCAGTATAGGTCACTTAACTGTAAATCAGAAACTCCACATTTTCGTCGATGTCCAGTTTTGTTAACGTCGCTATTGCAATACTTGAAAATCATGCACAAGTGTCTGGCTTTGAATGAACCAGTGGGGAAAAACTTCAACTTGAAAAGTCGTAGCAAAATGGTAGGAATACGTATTGTCTTAGTATTCGAAGGGTCGCCGAAATACTCCATAAACTGATAGGGATACGAGCATATGTATTTCTTATTAACTTATCTAATAAAGCAAAAATAAACAATTTAAAATTAAAACAATGGTCACACAACACAACTCCGCAGTATGCCCCCGGGGGCAGACTCCCATATGAAAGTGACGGGGATGCTCGTCGTCTCGCTTAGGGGTATAAATTGCAGATTTTGGTCTCGCTTATGGTTCACAGGACGGAAAGCCAATATTTGTACCTGTACAGGTATCGCTTAGGGTTGTGCGTAATGAAATATCTATATGAAAAAACCAAACGCCGTCAATCTTTAGCGTCAATGTTTAGCGCAATTAAAAATCACTAACTTTTATTTGGTTGTCCTTGGCGTGGTCTCCTTTAGGGTTCAAATAACGCCTGAGCCACGCCCAGATTGGTCTCCTTTAGGGGTTTAATTCTAATTTTCCGACGAGCATCCCCGTCAGTTTCATATGGGAGTCCCCCCCCCCCCTCGGGGGTATGCCATCAATTCTGATGAGTCCTAACAAGGACGAAACAGCTGTCCATGGTGATGTGGCTGTGTGCATGCCTAAGGTACTGGCCATACCTCAGAGTTGTGTTGCGTAACCAGTGCTTTCAAATGGATTATCGAATAAAGTACTCTGTCACCATAGCCGTCGTCTTCATCATCATCGATCATCAGCAGCATCATCAACATCGTCGTCAACAACTTTGCCGGCAAAAATATTGGGATTACACTTAACTTGCAAGCATCAAGGTGAAACGCAAGAGAAGGGGCATTTTTTTTCGCAATCTTGATCGCATTTTTAGGACGAACGTTTGCCTATTTCCTGTAGGGCTGAGAGCGAACGATCGACCACGGCGAAATGAGATAGGCTTGGAACTCGGCAACACAAATGTTAGGTTCTTGCCAGTAAAATTGTCTCAGCCATTTTACAGCTGAATGAGATCGTTTGTTAATGTCCATGTTTGTTAGGGTACTAAGATGGAAGTAACATTATTTTTACCGTGTGTCCAAACTACCCCGCCCTACACCCTGTAAACGTGTTACATTATAGACATTTCAACCTGTGTTCCTTTGATACGAGCTACCAAGATTACTAGACTATAAAATGTGTCTTATTCTATCCAACAAAGAACCACTTTTTTGTCAGGCGCTTCTCCTTGCTTACTTTTTTTCTTGTAAATTTTAAAATCAATTTTACCCATTCAGGCCGAGTCATCATAGTTAATGCACCAGCTTGAGGACTGTGAACCATTTAGTTTATTGCATAATTTTGCAAGTCTTCTCAATTTTCGGGATGTACGAAGGAAAAGCGAGGTTAAGGAAACTTTTGGGCGGGGGGCAACATTTAAAACCCTTGTTTCTCCGAGGTTGTTCAAATCAATGTTTCAATCCTTTCGTGGAAGTGTTATGCAAATTTGGGAACGTCTTTGACTGTGCAGGTGAAATGCCGAAGTGTATCCTTTCGGTGGAGAAAGCTACGGAACAGTATTGTGACGTTTATTATCCTGTACAGGGTGATTCTAACATTTGTCTGTGGATGAAACCCTTGAGGGTGTCCATTCAGATCATGAAAGCTACTGAGCCGCAATTTCTTTTGTATTGTTGTTCTATTGTGCTGTACATGTCACCTTGGTCTATCCATGGATGAAACAGTGTGACCTTTCAAATCAAACCTACTTCATGAGCTTGCAGTACTTTAGCCCGCTGCACTTATTATTTTATTTTATTCTTCTTTGTTATTATTCTTCATGGATAATCAGCACAGATGACGGAAGACCTCAACGACCTCAACGACCTCAATTCTTCACGCGAGCTTTTCTATCCCAGAAGAAAAAATCGTGTGCACTATACTATCCCTAAAGAAAAAAAAACAATGCTGGAAGTCTACCAGTACCTTAATGTGGTACTGTTTATTATGCTGTACATTAGGTTTTAAACCTGTCTAGCAGTACGTTCCTGCCTTGTTTTTTTAATGCTATGCAAGATGGCTCGAGCCTTTGAGACTGTCGATGAAGTCCTAAAGTTTAATCATTCGTATAAATGTACTTTTCAAAGTCTGCTTGGTTTTCAATACTTTGCAAACAAATTTACATATCTTCGTCACTTTTTTGTAGTTTCTAATTTGCAGATTCGTTCAAGTAACTTAAGGCTTGGTTGTTTTTCCTTAAACGACCCCCAGCAGAGATTTTTTGAGACCTTCTGTTTCTGTTGTTAAAATGACTTATCCCAACCATACCAGTTTTGGTTAATAATTGTTTGACTTTTCTGATCAAATAAAAGTCTTTCTAAATATTACGTGACATTTCTTGGTTGATGACGTCACAAAACGTGTTTTTTGAAATGGGGAACGTTAGCACTTAAAAATTGGAGACCTTATGTCGCTAAAATGCCCAGTAGGACCATGTCAATGGATCTCTGCCTTTTAAGGTAGTACACGTCAATTACATTTGAAGATATTTTAATGTTTAGCATGTCATGTGACCTGTTTTCAAAAATTGACCGTTTCTATTAACACATGGATACGATTAAAAGGCGGAGTGATGAGGCCTATACTGAGAGTCATTGAACAAGGAAGCAAAAAGATGAACATCAGATAGCTTTCTGTTCCCCATTTTCAAGTAAAGATTTTAAGGCCGCGGGTGAGAGACTAGATCATCAGTATTCATTTATTTAAAGCGTATGCACGAAGTGCGACGAATGATAGCGACATTGCGCGAAATATTCATGAGTAAGCTCTGCAGTATAAAATCTTTGGTTTATGCATCAATGATTGCTCGTGCGTTTAATCGTGTGGCAGGAAACATTGTGCATTTTAAGTATTGTTAAATAAAAATTTTCATAATAACAATAATTAATAAATGCGTTGAGCGCTCGCTTATTGTATCTGTACCCTTCTTTTTATTCTTTATCTGTTAGTTGAAACGTTAATTGCAACTTTTTAGAATTTTAACAGCAAAACAGAACGAAAATAAAGTACTGTTTCTATCTCTATCTCGAATATTTATCAACATCACCAATTTTGTGTCCAGTATTTATCAACATCTGGGTCTTTCGTAAGTGGAACTCCGTGAAGTTTTTTTCTGTGTAGATATACACTGCTCCACAGACCGGAAAATAATAAAAGAGTTCGATTTCGTCGTTCTTTTTGGTTTTAACTAGGGTTTAATTCTACGTTTAAGCGGAAAAATCCGCTTTGAAAATTTCGATAGTAAAATTCTCTTTCTATTTTGTGTGCGGTATAAATATTAATTGGTTCAGCACCAATGCTTTTTTCTTTCGTTTATTTTCGACGGAAAACACACGATTTTTTTAGATTGCATGCAACCTATTGTTTGTTTCTGGATTGTTAACAATAGCTTCGTAATTTTTATATCCATAATTTACATAATAAAATATTCTTGGCTTAAACACTCGTGTTTCTTCGATAAGCCTTCGGAAGCCCTAAAACCACCAATTTTGTGTCCAAGAATACAGCGCGGATATAAAATTTCCTGAACTGACACAGCAGACAGGTAAAATAGCTGTGTTGTAGGTTGTCACAACAGAAGCCCTTTTTTTAAACAGGCTTTTTAACAGAAGTTTTAAGTCTTCAAATTTAAACAAGGACGATTTTACTAATTTAAAGGCCTATAACTTTCAGTGGAACTTGAAATCACAAATCGGCTTCTGTTGTGACACAATAGAGGTTTTAACTGATCAATTAGTGGCAAAATCAAGAAGTGTTGTCTTCTCCACGAGGAGAAAACGTGGACACGGAATCGCGTTTTACCAAATCTTAACTTTGGAAGCTCAAAGCATCGCAAAGAAAAACAGTTTATCGAAGGAAAAACAGTCTTGTTGCACTTCCAACATTCCTCAAGCTCTCTATTAAGTTTCAACGAAATCGGCTCCCAAACGATCAAGATCTAAAGCTTTTTAACGTACGACCTCCACCAAAATTTTGCTTTATAAATTTATTCATGAGCAGCTTGTCACCCGCGGCCTTAACCGTTATAAGTCATTTTGAGGTCACGTGGCGAAAACTTCCGGTAAATAAGTTCATAAAATTACTAATAATAACGATACCAAACTACTTGCCAAGTTTCAGGAAGAATAGACAAATGTTTCACCTTCAAATAAAAATATGTCAAATTACCAGCCTGGTCAAGCCTTAAATTGAGAAAGAGTGAAAACCAAGTCTAAAACGTAGTAATGCATTTCGCATTGCCAGTTAACTTGAGTTTTTTTAATGATCTAATCGCACACATCATATGATCTACTAAAACCCTTCGACAAGAGAGGATGAAAGAAGAGAGCGAACCATACATGGGCCTCTTCTGATGAAATTATTTGAAATCTATTTTTGTTTCTGGGTCAGACTGAGTGGTTATTTTAAGGACGACACCTCATTGGTCAGTTAGAACTAATAACAAACGGCAAATAAGTATCATGCGGCACGGGGATTCACTCTCTTACTTCATCCTCTCTTGCCTTCGATCTTTTGTGTAATGTCTTTGAAGGACTAGAAACTGTTAAGGTTCTTCCACAGTGCAAACTGGACTCAGTGGATCGTAGCTACAGCATCAACACAGAAAAACTCGTCATGGTCTTCATTGTAGAGTCTGCCTATTGCTCTGATCGTCATCTGATATTTCAAAAAAAGACAAAAAGAAATTAATGGCCAGAAACTGATAACCGGTCAAACTAGGACACACCGTGCTTAGGAAGTTATTACAGAATAGTCAGAAAAAAAAAAGTTTTTCAGTTTGCCATATCGGTCCTTATTACGTTCAACCCCCGATTTAGACCGAGCGTTTTTGGCTTTTCTTTCTCTTGTTTTGTTCTTTTTGGTCTGCGCGGTGACGTAAGACGGACGGGGGTGAGGAAGGGGGGGGGGGGGGTTGGGTTTACTCAATACCACATGAGCTCAAGCAACCACGAAGGCACTGCGAAGGAGATCTTTTAAACTTCTTCGCGATTATTCCGACTCGTTTAATCGGTCTAATGTAGTCGAACTATCCAGGAGCACAATTTGCAAGGATGGCTTTACAGTTCAGGGAGAAAACGAAAATTTACCGTCGTGTGTTCACGTTCTACACAAAACTTTGAATTTGGTCATTTCACGTTGCAGTTGTGCATAGAACGGCAAAGAAAGTTAACAAAACTGATTATAACGTACGTGCAGAGTTATTGTTTTGTTAATTAAAGCTTTTGTTTTGAGGCGTTTTCGTTAGCCGTCGCCGTCGTGTCTGCTTAAGCTCCCTCACACGACGGTCACAAGGTAGGACTAAGGGCAGAATTTCGAAACTGGTGTTCCTTGATTTTACCAAAACCTCAGAAAAACTATCAAAATTGATCAAAACGAAATCATACCACTAAAGAAAACACTAAAGGAACGATACCATGATCGAAAATTGTTAAGATATGACCAAAAGTAAAATTTCTCATCGATAAACAGGACGGTTAAAAATTTGTTAAAACTCCTTGTCAATAAACCAAAGTGAATTTAATTAACACGTGAATTCCAATAGATATTATACTATTGGGCACTGCTACACACGGTGTTTATTGCTGGTTTGCATGTGACGTCATAAAATTCTAAAATCAAAACTTGCTAGGCCTGCTGAATTTTTATCATCAACAGGTGTAAGATGACATAAAAGTATATCTTTTTACAAGTTTCCAGCTCGGTAGCGTCCTTCGTTTTTAAACTAGAGTATTTTGAATTTTCGAGTTCTCCGCCGTACGTGACATCAAGATGGCACCGTGACAAAGCTGTCTTGTTTGAAAAAAAGTCCTCTCCTTAGGATTTTTAGCAGTTTGAACATTTCAAGTAGTAGGTGAGGTGTTTACGTGAAAGTATACAAGCTCACCGGCGAAAAGTAATCGCTTTCATAGCAAAAGTGAATTCCAGGTGTTTTCTTTGATATCCGGCAGTCGCCATATTGGTGTACCACGGCGGTACACCAGTATGGCGTCTGCATACTGAGGTCTAGAAATTTCTGTGGAACGTTTTGGCAAATAACTCAAGAACGCTGTACCTCACAGGCCTGAGACTTGGAGAAGTTGTTTATTTATTAATCTTTGATAACATTTGAAATTCTTGGCTTCTTTTATTGAATGGTTTCGAATTTATTTTTTGTATGGCGTGACAGTGCAACCCGGCAATTGTTATCTAACTTTTGTTTATTTTGGCTATTTAGACACTAATTATTAGATAGTGTTCACGGGTTAAGTAAAACCTCTGACTCTGAAGTCAAATTCTATGAACAATGACTTCTCATACCAAATTGTTTCCTGCTAAATTTCAGAAAAAGGCATGTATAAAAAAAGTTGAAGCCGTCCACTCAGATCCCATTGCGTTAGCCGCCTCGATAATGCAAGATAGACCTTTTTGGCACCCTGAATTCCTTCGTGTTCTCTGAGATCCGAGTTACATGGGCTTAAATGGCATACGTGTATTTACTACAGAAATACTTGTCGTTTTTCATCACTATTTAAGCCCAATATTTGCTGACGCATTACTAGGGACAGGGCTTTAGCTATAGCCAGTCTTGCACCAAAGATTGGTCGGGTGCTTTTGAAGGAAAATAAAATAACTTGCTTTGGAAACTTTATAGCATCGACCAAAAAAAAAGAAAACGGACGGGTTCACTCTGCAACAGTTTGGTTTAGCAAGTCCTTGTTCATCAATTTTGAAGTTGTTGTGGCAACCACATGTCCTTGTTGTGCTTTTCGGAGGTTTTGGAAAAATCAAGACATCCAAAATGGCGAATTCAAGATAGCCGCCGTTTGAAAATATGACGTAATTCCTACGTCATATGCCGTCATCGGCCTATGTTTGGGACGTCAAAGGAAACCCTTTTTAGACGTACTATCAGCAGCCCTCTATGTTTCCAGTCCCAGACGGACATGCAGAAAAGTACCCGCTCTGAATAGGTCTGAATAGGGTAGTAGAGGAGTAACTGAAAAACTCGAAAAACGTTAGGGATCCATACCCGCACAACTAAATCTTACAACATTTACCTTGAAGCCGGGAGGAAAAGCCCTCATCGTGTCAGCGTACGTCCAAACAAATTTTTCTACGAAAGAGAAAAACGAAGTAACTACTCCAGGCCCCTGGATTACTCTCACAGTAATGTTTAACAGGATATTTTAACCCCAAAGCCGGAGTTAAAGTAATTTTAGGTTTGAAATAATCACATTTTATTTCATGGTTTACAATAGCCGGGGACCACATTCCTGTGGTTATTTCCGTGAAGTATCGTGTAGATTCCTTGATGTTCGAGTGACCTCCTATATTCCTAAGAGAAGACGTTAGTTGCATCCAGTCCAGTTACCGTATTTCCTCGAATAAGCGCCCACGCTCTAATAAGCGCCCTCCCCCGAATAAGCGCCCACCCGCTAGGCCATAATATGAAACAAGCGCCCCCTCTCGAATAAGCGCCCCCCTCCCCTCCCCCTCACTTTCTTAAATAGTAGGGATACAAGGAAAACCTGTTTCTATTGCCACTTTATTTGTGTGTAAAGTATATAATGGGAATGCGGTATCCTTGATTACCAACCACTGTTTTTAACAAACGGAAGACATTAATATTGACGTTACATTTACGTGGATAATGTCAGAGTTTTTGCTTTTATATTAAAGATTTAGCCAAAATAAAGTACAGTTCGTTGAAAGGAAAACTTAATAAGCACCCCCCTCGATTAAGCGCCCTTCTTCCAATAAGCGCCCCTCCCTTTAGCTGAAATTTGAAATAAGCGCCCGGGCACTTATTCGAGGAAATACGGTATGTCACAGTTACAACTACTCTATATGGAGTCAAAGCTAAACTTTTAAAACTGTTGCAGTAAATATAAATAACTCCCATTTGATATAATAACTGCAAATTAAAGCAACTCCAACTTTCAGGGGCTAACTCTAGTGGAGGAGTTATATATCATTGGCTGAAAATTGCTGTGCTTAGGTAGTGAAAAACTAGCACACCCGTACAGACAAATAAAGAGGAAGCTGAAGCTGAGGTAAGGGAGGTAAGGTCGCTCACGAGCCAGGGTGGCCCACAAAAGCCGGGGGTAAAGTTTCTTGTCTAAGGAAACAACACGATGGCAGGGACCAAGCTTCGAATCAACGACCTTCAGATCTGGAGTCCAACGCGCTATCCACTACACCATCGGGCCTCCCTTTAAGCTGAAGCTCACACAACATATTTTACCTGTTTTTTGGCAGATGCGTGAGGCAGGCTGACTTAATTAGTGCTTGCAGTAAAACATTTTAAACGAAAGCCCAAGATCTCTCTGTTTATAACCGTATCCAGAAATACTGAAAGAAATTAGTCAGCTCCAGGATTAACGGTTGTTGTTTTTTGACAGGTCTTAGAAGCAATGCCATCGTTATTTAGTAGTTATCGATTTTTTACTCGTTTACTCACCACCAGACGGGATGGTGCATAGGTTCTCAAACTCCTCTTGGTGGCACAAATCGTCCCTTCCTCTCGCCAAGGTTCGACCGTCTGGTACAGACAACACTTCGTACTCTGCAGTCACAGCAAAAATGTCTTCAGCTGTTATAGAGAAGCAAAAAATGGGTGAAATTTTTAGTGACTTCGGCTGGTTACTTAAGCTGGGACATTGAAAGCTAATTTGTCCCATAGCTTTAATTGTAGTTATCTATTGATTGTTTAATTTCAAACAAAAATTCGCTCGAGGTATATAACTGTTCAGACAACAGTAGTCTCAAGGCAATAAAGTCGTAAAATAACAGCGGCGGCAGAAGAAAATTTAAGAGCTAAAAAGCGATAAGGTATTTGGCGAAAGTTCAAACGAGATTTTTTTTCGAAGGATGTTCGTTTTTACATTAACTGAATAGAAACTGGGGTGCTGCTAAGAAAAGGCGACATTTCCAGCGTTAGCCCTACATCAGAGCGACCACCCAAAGCGATAATGTTAGTTATATAGTAGACTAGACTATAATTTTTGTACTCTTAGTACAGAAATAGTCATTTGCTCGGAAATCACAAATCCCAGCCAATGAGAATTTAAAAAAAGCCGAATTAGAATGACATCTAAGTAATTGAAGTAATTCCATCGTCTAAAAAGATGGTGACTCTTACACGAATTCTGTTTGAATTACAAACGTGTGCGTTACCATGAGAAAAACAGTATAAACCCGGCATAGTCAATCGAACTTTCGGAAATCGAACTCAATCGAATTCAATCGAACTCAATCCGCGGATTGAGTTCGATTGATTCCGGCAATCGAACGAAATCGAACACCGAACTTTGTGTGAGTTCGATTTACGAACCAATCGAATTCAATCGTACAAATCGAACCCAATCGAACTCAATCCATTGGATTGTGTTCTTTTGAGTTCAGCTACCGGACTCAATCGAACACAGTCCAATGAATTGCGTTCGATTGTGTTCGGTGAATAAATTGGCTTGGACAAAGGTCATGTTATGTGGTCTGGCTGCCCGCTTGGTTACTGTAAGCAAGCTCTGGTAAACCTACATACAAAGCAAGCCCATCGAAAACACGTTTTTCTCGTCCTTTTTTAATGAAAATTCAATAACAAAAATAAACTGTCCACGGCAGTAAAAAGAACAGATTAGAACAAACCTATCATTATTCCCGCGTTTACCGTATTCTGGAACTACTGGACCGTTTTCACTGTAAGTTAACTTACAATTGCAAAATGATGACAACTTGAAGTATTACTTTCATGAAAAAGTACAGACTTAAGCAAACTACTAACCGCGACACAGGCAACGGTATGCAACAGCTGGATGATTATGAAAAGCATCTGACTAACAATATACATGTTTTTTCAAATTCATCGAGGACAATTAACAGTGACTTGGAGAGCAAAAAGTGTACAAGCTTCAGCATATTGGACATCTGGGAACAGCTCACCGTCATGATGGAAAGGATAAAAAGTAAATGCAACAGCAAAATTATTTTTTTCCTCAGGTCAAAATCAAAGTAAACAAGCGAATGATCCTGTAGATTGATTTCTTGAGTGTCGATGATTATCTTGTCCTGCTCTCTTAAGCGTGTACTGCTTGAGGATGACAAGAAATTGTTCTTGTCGAAAAAAAATAGAGCTCATTGAACTCTCTGGTACCTCACGCGGTTCCTGTATATATGTTCAGTCATGAACCTGCAGAAGTAACGCTGGCAAACGTATTATCGTCACTAGCGTCCGCGCTCATTTACAACTAGAAAAGCACGGCCTTTCTCGACTATTTTCTTTAAAACTTTGAACTCTTCGCCCTCCTTCACGTCAAAGCGGCACTCTTGGTAGCCTTTTACTACGCATTTAAAGCAAACAACCCACAGCGCATCTGAAGCCATTTCTCCGGGAATTGTGCGGTTAAGAAAAACGCGTGTTATACTGAAGTAACTCGAGCCTCCAAAACCTTATTATTGATTTTCAACACCAGTTTTACAAAAATCGGCAAGAGTTCGGAAATCGAACGTTCGATTGAGTTCGATTGTCCAATTTTTTTTGTGTGAGTTCGATTTCGTTCGATTGCCGGAATCAATCGAACTCAGTCCACCGATTGAGTTCGATTGAGTTCGATTGAATAACAGTTCGATTGGGTTCGATTGACTATGCCGGGTATAAAAGAAAGCTCTTGGCCACAGAAAGCGACACAGGACGTTTACGAGAATGTGACCTTTTTTCGCTTACTATGGACAAGAAGGATTTTTGAAACAGCAGTTTCTGTGCTTAATCAAACAGTATATATATATATAAATTTATGCCAGGCAAGAATGTGTGATTGATTAGTGCAAGAGATTATCAAGTGAGGTAGTCAGTCCTTTTGCCGGGACTTGTCTATACCCGCTGACCATGGCTGGGGTTTGTTGCGTCCTGGATACGCGGCTTGCGCGTGCCCAGCCTCAAAATGCAACAACTAAGAACCACCCGTTCTCTAGGAAGTCCAGCAACACCGCTCGGTCGAGTCTCCAGGACGCGAGGACCTCCTTTTAATTGATGCTAATCCAATTTTTTAAGCGTCTCGCGCTTACCAAAAGCAACTATAAAGGCGATACTTAAATTGTTGATTTTAATGATATTGTGATCTTAAGAAGAACGTGACACGAGTTAAAAATTCTTTAAGCGAACAAAAATCCTGTGAATAAACCCAGAAGAGCTACATTTTGTTATTTTGAACTAGTGCATCAGAGTGATTTGATAACTGCTTTCACCAAATTATCCCGTTTAGGTGGTTTTCTTGAAAGCAAAAGCTGAGGTTGCGCTTCATAGCGGAGCCGGCCGCGTAGCGCGCCAGCGAAGCACCATTGCTAAGCAAATTTGGTAACCTATCGATGCGAGAGAATTTGGTTCTGACGTCAGCGTACGCCCAGACTCTAGGGGAGGACGAGGGTAGACCCAAGGCAACCCAACCGGGGGAGGAGAATGTCATCTTTTCTTGGCGAGAAATTGCGCGGTCTTTTGGGCGACCAGTGCAGTAAAACGATTGCTCGACAGTGCTGAAGTTTTGAACTTGGGAAAAGATATGAAATATCTATAAATGGAAAGAAAATGTTTAAAACAATACTCAGTTGTTTTTTTGGTGGAAGGCGAAAAGTTCAAGTTACGAAATTTGCTTTCGAGGACTTCATCTTTGTGGTCGGTTCTGCTGCTCACTCGGTCCACAACCATGGTTTTTGCGGTGGTGGAATACATTTTCCCAGGAAAACCACCAGCATGTTCATGTCGATATGCATATTGTCACGGAAAAAAATAACATAAATGTCCTTTATTTACCCTTGGTAAGTGAATATAGCAAGGTGCTTGTGGGGCCGAGCAGTTAAACCTTAGAAAGAAAAATTTCAAATTGAACATAACAAGTTAAAAATCTTAACTGGCAGGAAGCAGACCAGTTGGCTATTTACAAGTGTGGCCGAGGAGTTGAACCCTGGTCGACCGTGAAACGGTTCCAGATAGTAGTCAGCGCGGGACTTGAACCCGGGACCTCCGGATTTTAAGTCCGGGACCCTAACCACTTAGCCTTACTGCCTCCACAAGTAGTAAAATTAAATTGAAAAAGGATGTGTCAGCATTTGTGGCTTAGCGGTAAATGTGGAAGCTCCCACCAAATACCTTTTTTTTTCTAGTTGTAGTAAGCATATTACAATGGATTGAATCCACTCAAATTGCGAATCACAAAAAAGGTCTTTGTTATAATAAATCCATTGAAATGGTACGATTAGCTGTAAAGGCACTGGAGTCAGAAAACTGTTAAACATAAGTAAATGTCACTTCATGAACTTACCAGGGGTAAATGCAACGGTAAAATTGAAGGGTTTTCCAGATGGCAGGAAAGGCCATGGATAAATTTTGATCTTTGCGGTCTTGTCATGAGGACCTGAAAATGAGTGGTCTGGTCATTTTCTTGATCTTCGGAATCCAAGTAGGGGTGTTCAAAGTAAGATATTGTGATGTTTAATAAGTTTCAGTCAGTATCGATTAGGAGTCACGCGAAGCAAGAGACAAAAATACTTAAGCAGAATTTGACAGATCGCTGGCTAATAGGGACAAAAATGGTGTGTGTATCACTGAATTACAACTAAAACAACATAATTTATACTCTAATATAATGGTACTTCTGGAAAATTAAAGACCAAATTTCCCAACAAACTGGCTGAAACATATTAATAAAGGCTTGATATTATTGATATTTCAAACTGAGGTTGGGAGAAGGGGGGCTTAATACAAAATCCGGCTTCCAAAAGGGGGCTTTATTAGAGGGAAGGGGGCTTAATAGAGATTTTGCGGTAGTAATAATTAATGCCATAACAATATACGACCAGTTTAAATAAAGGAGCCAAAAAACAATCTGCACCTATTGTTATGGAAAAGCTAACATTTTTTCAGTGCCAAATAGTCTTACCGCACAATTTTAGGCTTTTGATCTCCAGTCCTCGAGGTAAACTTTTAACACTTTTGGTGGCGCAGACAAACAGACCGAGTAGAATAGCAAGCAGATAAGGATAGCTCGGAGACATTCTCTTCGTTACTTGCCAACTGCAAATTAAAACATCAAGACCTGTCAGTGAATAGGTTGTAACAAAACAGTGCAGCATTCGTCATATTATGGAAATACACGAATATATTTATAACAAAACAAAGGCCGGTACTTAAGATTACCAAATATCAGTTACGAGAGCAAAATATGTCCATCTCTCCAAAACGCAAAATACACAGCAGTTATTTCGTGCGGAAATTTCTTTTCAATTAGTTATATGCGTTTAGATTTGGGTTCCGGGAGGTCCGATTCAACGTTTATGAAGTAAGAGAGAAAACAATAAAAAGGGAAACGTTTGGTGTGGTTCTATTCATTATCAAATTTAAATATTACATTTCAATCACTTTCAAATCTAAATTTTTCTCAAGTTCCTTCCATTTTCGTCTTGATTCACATTTTAAATGTCATAAATTCTTAAAGATTCACGGGACCTCGCAACAACAAACCTGTTAAGACAATTTGTGATTGGTTTTTAGCATGCCAAGTTAAAAGGCTGAAAACTTGTTAGTTGAGTTGCACGCTAAACTCGTAGTCATCAACTGACACAGTCGCCCTACGAACCTTAATTAGAAGGCCTGAAACACAGATATGAACATAAATGTAATTTCAACTCTATAGCGGCACCTTAGTTACTCAAGCGATAAATGTATCCGTACCAAATTCTTTACAGTGATGGAGCTGTGGAGGTATGCTTGTCTTCAGCGGAGGCATTAGTTCACCAGAAGACCCCTGTTTAGACGAATTTCACTGTATGTGGAAATAAAACAGTCGGTTTTTTTTCTCACTCGACCCAAGCGCCTTTGGTTCATTTTGATAACCTGACAAATTTCCATGAAGGCTACAACCAGTGACACAAGTCGTTGAAACACTCTCCCCTCCTTCCCCTATTCAATGTTGCATAGTGTTGTGAGCGCTTGTCTTCATCAATTTGGTTGAAACGTTTTTCCAACATTGCCCAGTGGGAGAGGGAGGGAGACAATTGTACCGACAGTGTTTCAACAAAGGGACACTGATTGTATCGAACGGAAAAGGCTTTAATTACGTGTCACGGCATACATGTCTTTGATCGCTAACTACTTCTTGAAAATTGACAAGTATATAAGGTTGGGAAAAAATGCGTGGTGTCTCAGACGGCTCTGAAGTTTTCCAAAATGGAGAGAGGAGAAGCCAAACCTTTCGTTTACGCCTAAAACACAGAAAACTGGCATTGGCTACAGACCAACATGTACCTGTGAAGAGAGGACACCAAAATCACCCCCATACAACTGCGTTTAACCATTTTGCTAGATGTCCAAGCCTTAAGCCAACAGAAAACGCTTATCATTTGATTTTATGCGATGTGGCAAGAAAAGAAGCGTTTGAAAATTCCAAAATAAGATATGCACAACGCTAAATCAAATAGCATCACTAACTTTAGGCGGCTTTTAAAATACCGGAGTAAATGGAGGCGCCATACTTATACTCCAGCAGACACTAAAATCCAGCTCAAATTATTCCTTACGCTTTTTTCATAACAGCGCAATGCCTTTTTTGTACCGGTCTCATCTAAAATAAACGAAACGAGCTATTTCTACTACGATCTGGAAATAATAATCAAAGAGCTTAGGACATTTGCGGCGCGTGTTTACGGGTTACCAATGTAACCCGTCAAAATTTAAAAATAGATGTAACCAGATAACTTTTTAGCAAGTCCACGGGTTACAATGGTAACCCGATGTAAATTATAAACCATTGTAAAAGAAACCACATAACTAGCTTGTTTCATATAGCACTACAGTTCCTTCAGAAGACTGTCTCTTCTTGTGGGTTTTTAAGTTTGCTTTGTTCAAGTGCGCTTTTAAGCCGGCAAAAAACTGCTCTGGAAGCACATGTGATGTAACGCGCTACGGGAAGCTAAAATTATTGTTGTTGACGCATTTTAACTGCTGAATACTTTTTAAGGAGCCTACCATTCAAAGAGGAAATCAGTGAATGCTCAGTGAAGATATCTGTAGGGATAGCGCAGGGAAAATAGGCTTCAACGTATGACTTGATTTTAGCAGTCGTTTAGAAATATCACGCAATTTCATAATTAATTTCAAAGATATATGATACTTTTAAATCATATACAACCAGTGACACAAGTCGTTGAAACACCCTCCCCTCCTTCCCCTATTCAATGTTGCATAGTGTTGTGAGCGCTTGTCTTCATCAATTTGGTTGAAACGTTTTTCCAACATTGCCCAGTGGGAGAGGGAGGGAGACAATTGTACCGACAGTGTTTCAACAAAGGGACACTGATTGTATCGAACGGAAAAGGCTTTAATTACGTGTCACGGCATACATGTCTTTGATCGCTAACTACTTCTTGAAAATTGACAAGTATATAAGGTTGGGAAAAAATGCGTGGTGTCTCAGACGGCTCTGAAGTTTTCCAAAATGGAGAGAGGAGAAGCCAAACCTTTCGTTTACGCCTAAAACACAGAAAACTGGCATTGGCTACAGACCAACATGTACCTGTGAAGAGAGGACACCAAAATCACCCCCATACAACTGCGTTTAACCATTTTGCTAGATGTCCAAGCCTTAAGCCAACAGAAAACGCTTATCATTTGATTTTATGCGATGTGGCAAGAAAAGAAGCGTTTGAAAATTCCAAAATAAGATATGCACAACGCTAAATCAAATAGCATCACTAACTTTAGGCGGCTTTTAAAATACCGGAGTAAATGGAGGCGCCATACTTATACTCCAGCAGACACTAAAATCCAGCTCAAATTATTCCTTACGCTTTTTTCATAACAGCGCAATGCCTTTTTTGTACCGGTCTCATCTAAAATAAACGAAACGAGCTATTTCTACTACGATCTGGAAATAATAATCAAAGAGCTTAGGACATTTGCGGCGCGTGTTTACGGGTTACCAATGTAACCCGTCAAAATTTAAAAATAGATGTAACCAGATAACTTTTTAGCAAGTCCACGGGTTACAATGGTAACCCGATGTAAATTATAAACCATTGTAAAAGAAACCACATAACTAGCTTGTTTCATATAGCACTACAGTTCCTTCAGAAGACTGTCTCTTCTTGTGGGTTTTTAAGTTTGCTTTGTTCAAGTGCGCTTTTAAGCCGGCAAAAAACTGCTCTGGAAGCACATGTGATGTAACGCGCTACGGGAAGCTAAAATTATTGTTGTTGACGCATTTTAACTGCTGAATACTTTTTAAGGAGCCTACCATTCAAAGAGGAAATCAGTGAATGCTCAGTGAAGATATCTGTAGGGATAGCGCAGGGAAAATAGGCTTCAACGTATGACTTGATTTTAGCAGTCGTTTAGAAATATCACGCAATTTCATAATTAATTTCAAAGATATATGATACTTTTAAATCATATACAACCAGTGACACAAGTCGTTGAAACACCCTCCCCTCCTTCCCCTATTCAATGTTGCATAGTGTTGTGAGCGCTTGTCTTCATCAATTTGGTTGAAACGTTTTTCCAACATTGCCCAGTGGGAGAGGGAGGGAGACAATTGTACCGACAGTGTTTCAACAAAGGGACACTGATTGTATCGAACGGAAAAGGCTTTAATTACGTGTCACGGCATACATGTCTTTGATCGCTAACTACTTCTTGAAAATTGACAAGTATATAAGGTTGGGAAAAAATGCGTGGTGTCTCAGACGGCTCTGAAGTTTTCCAAAATGGAGAGAGGAGAAGCCAAACCTTTCGTTTACGCCTAAAACACAGAAAACTGGCATTGGCTACAGACCAACATGTACCTGTGAAGAGAGGACACCAAAATCACCCCCATACAACTGCGTTTAACCATTTTGCTAGATGTCCAAGCCTTAAGCCAACAGAAAACGCTTATCATTTGATTTTATGCGATGTGGCAAGAAAAGAAGCGTTTGAAAATTCCAAAATAAGATATGCACAACGCTAAATCAAATAGCATCACTAACTTTAGGCGGCTTTTAAAATACCGGAGTAAATGGAGGCGCCATACTTATACTCCAGCAGACACTAAAATCCAGCTCAAATTATTCCTTACGCTTTTTTCATAACAGCGCAATGCCTTTTTTGTACCGGTCTCATCTAAAATAAACGAAACGAGCTATTTCTACTACGATCTGGAAATAATAATCAAAGAGCTTAGGACATTTGCGGCGCGTGTTTACGGGTTACCAATGTAACCCGTCAAAATTTAAAAATAGATGTAACCAGATAACTTTTTAGCAAGTCCACGGGTTACAATGGTAACCCGATGTAAATTATAAACCATTGTAAAAGAAACCACATAACTAGCTTGTTTCATATAGCACTACAGTTCCTTCAGAAGACTGTCTCTTCTTGTGGGTTTTTAAGTTTGCTTTGTTCAAGTGCGCTTTTAAGCCGGCAAAAAACTGCTCTGGAAGCACATGTGATGTAACGCGCTACGGGAAGCTAAAATTATTGTTGTTGACGCATTTTAACTGCTGAATACTTTTTAAGGAGCCTACCATTCAAAGAGGAAATCAGTGAATGCTCAGTGAAGATATCTGTAGGGATAGCGCAGGGAAAATAGGCTTCAACGTATGACTTGATTTTAGCAGTCGTTTAGAAATATCACGCAATTTCATAATTAATTTCAAAGATATATGATACTTTTAAATCATATACAACCAGTGACACAAGTCGTTGAAACACCCTCCCCTCCTTCCCCTATTCAATGTTGCATAGTGTTGTGAGCGCTTGTCTTCATCAATTTGGTTGAAACGTTTTTCCAACATTGCCCAGTGGGAGAGGGAGGGAGACAATTGTACCGACAGTGTTTCAACAAAGGGACACTGATTGTATCGAACGGAAAAGGCTTTAATTACGTGTCACGGCATACATGTCTTTGATCGCTAACTACTTCTTGAAAATTGACAAGTATATAAGGTTGGGAAAAAATGCGTGGTGTCTCAGACGGCTCTGAAGTTTTCCAAAATGGAGAGAGGAGAAGCCAAACCTTTCGTTTACGCCTAAAACACAGAAAACTGGCATTGGCTACAGACCAACATGTACCTGTGAAGAGAGGACACCAAAATCACCCCCATACAACTGCGTTTAACCATTTTGCTAGATGTCCAAGCCTTAAGCCAACAGAAAACGCTTATCATTTGATTTTATGCGATGTGGCAAGAAAAGAAGCGTTTGAAAATTCCAAAATAAGATATGCACAACGCTAAATCAAATAGCATCACTAACTTTAGGCGGCTTTTAAAATACCGGAGTAAATGGAGGCGCCATACTTATACTCCAGCAGACACTAAAATCCAGCTCAAATTATTCCTTACGCTTTTTTCATAACAGCGCAATGCCTTTTTTGTACCGGTCTCATCTAAAATAAACGAAACGAGCTATTTCTACTACGATCTGGAAATAATAATCAAAGAGCTTAGGACATTTGCGGCGCGTGTTTACGGGTTACCAATGTAACCCGTCAAAATTTAAAAATAGATGTAACCAGATAACTTTTTAGCAAGTCCACGGGTTACAATGGTAACCCGATGTAAATTATAAACCATTGTAAAAGAAACCACATAACTAGCTTGTTTCATATAGCACTACAGTTCCTTCAGAAGACTGTCTCTTCTTGTGGGTTTTTAAGTTTGCTTTGTTCAAGTGCGCTTTTAAGCCGGCAAAAAACTGCTCTGGAAGCACATGTGATGTAACGCGCTACGGGAAGCTAAAATTATTGTTGTTGACGCATTTTAACTGCTGAATACTTTTTAAGGAGCCTACCATTCAAAGAGGAAATCAGTGAATGCTCAGTGAAGATATCTGTAGGGATAGCGCAGGGAAAATAGGCTTCAACGTATGACTTGATTTTAGCAGTCGTTTAGAAATATCACGCAATTTCATAATTAATTTCAAAGATATATGATACTTTTAAATCATATACAACCAGTGACACAAGTCGTTGAAACACCCTCCCCTCCTTCCCCTATTCAATGTTGCATAGTGTTGTGAGCGCTTGTCTTCATCAATTTGGTTGAAACGTTTTTCCAACATTGCCCAGTGGGAGAGGGAGGGAGACAATTGTACCGACAGTGTTTCAACAAAGGGACACTGATTGTATCGAACGGAAAAGGCTTTAATTACGTGTCACGGCATACATGTCTTTGATCGCTAACTACTTCTTGAAAATTGACAAGTATATAAGGTTGGGAAAAAATGCGTGGTGTCTCAGACGGCTCTGAAGTTTTCCAAAATGGAGAGAGGAGAAGCCAAACCTTTCGTTTACGCCTAAAACACAGAAAACTGGCATTGGCTACAGACCAACATGTACCTGTGAAGAGAGGACACCAAAATCACCCCCATACAACTGCGTTTAACCATTTTGCTAGATGTCCAAGCCTTAAGCCAACAGAAAACGCTTATCATTTGATTTTATGCGATGTGGCAAGAAAAGAAGCGTTTGAAAATTCCAAAATAAGATATGCACAACGCTAAATCAAATAGCATCACTAACTTTAGGCGGCTTTTAAAATACCGGAGTAAATGGAGGCGCCATACTTATACTCCAGCAGACACTAAAATCCAGCTCAAATTATTCCTTACGCTTTTTTCATAACAGCGCAATGCCTTTTTTGTACCGGTCTCATCTAAAATAAACGAAACGAGCTATTTCTACTACGATCTGGAAATAATAATCAAAGAGCTTAGGACATTTGCGGCGCGTGTTTACGGGTTACCAATGTAACCCGTCAAAATTTAAAAATAGATGTAACCAGATAACTTTTTAGCAAGTCCACGGGTTACAATGGTAACCCGATGTAAATTATAAACCATTGTAAAAGAAACCACATAACTAGCTTGTTTCATATAGCACTACAGTTCCTTCAGAAGACTGTCTCTTCTTGTGGGTTTTTAAGTTTGCTTTGTTCAAGTGCGCTTTTAAGCCGGCAAAAAACTGCTCTGGAAGCACATGTGATGTAACGCGCTACGGGAAGCTAAAATTATTGTTGTTGACGCATTTTAACTGCTGAATACTTTTTAAGGAGCCTACCATTCAAAGAGGAAATCAGTGAATGCTCAGTGAAGATATCTGTAGGGATAGCGCAGGGAAAATAGGCTTCAACGTATGACTTGATTTTAGCAGTCGTTTAGAAATATCACGCAATTTCATAATTAATTTCAAAGATATATGATACTTTTAAATCATATACAACCAGTGACACAAGTCGTTGAAACACCCTCCCCTCCTTCCCCTATTCAATGTTGCATAGTGTTGTGAGCGCTTGTCTTCATCAATTTGGTTGAAACGTTTTTCCAACATTGCCCAGTGGGAGAGGGAGGGAGACAATTGTACCGACAGTGTTTCAACAAAGGGACACTGATTGTATCGAACGGAAAAGGCTTTAATTACGTGTCACGGCATACATGTCTTTGATCGCTAACTACTTCTTGAAAATTGACAAGTATATAAGGTTGGGAAAAAATGCGTGGTGTCTCAGACGGCTCTGAAGTTTTCCAAAATGGAGAGAGGAGAAGCCAAACCTTTCGTTTACGCCTAAAACACAGAAAACTGGCATTGGCTACAGACCAACATGTACCTGTGAAGAGAGGACACCAAAATCACCCCCATACAACTGCGTTTAACCATTTTGCTAGATGTCCAAGCCTTAAGCCAACAGAAAACGCTTATCATTTGATTTTATGCGATGTGGCAAGAAAAGAAGCGTTTGAAAATTCCAAAATAAGATATGCACAACGCTAAATCAAATAGCATCACTAACTTTAGGCGGCTTTTAAAATACCGGAGTAAATGGAGGCGCCATACTTATACTCCAGCAGACACTAAAATCCAGCTCAAATTATTCCTTACGCTTTTTTCATAACAGCGCAATGCCTTTTTTGTACCGGTCTCATCTAAAATAAACGAAACGAGCTATTTCTACTACGATCTGGAAATAATAATCAAAGAGCTTAGGACATTTGCGGCGCGTGTTTACGGGTTACCAATGTAACCCGTCAAAATTTAAAAATAGATGTAACCAGATAACTTTTTAGCAAGTCCACGGGTTACAATGGTAACCCGATGTAAATTATAAACCATTGTAAAAGAAACCACATAACTAGCTTGTTTCATATAGCACTACAGTTCCTTCAGAAGACTGTCTCTTCTTGTGGGTTTTTAAGTTTGCTTTGTTCAAGTGCGCTTTTAAGCCGGCAAAAAACTGCTCTGGAAGCACATGTGATGTAACGCGCTACGGGAAGCTAAAATTATTGTTGTTGACGCATTTTAACTGCTGAATACTTTTTAAGGAGCCTACCATTCAAAGAGGAAATCAGTAAATGCTCAGTGAAGATATCTGTAGGGATAGCGCAGGGAAAATAGGCTTCAACGTATGACTTGATTTTAGCAGTCGTTTAGAAATATCACGCAATTTCATAATTAATTTCAAAGATATATGATACTTTTAAATCATATACAACCAGTGACACAAGTCGTTGAAACACCCTCCCCTCCTTCCCCTATTCAATGTTGCATAGTGTTGTGAGCGCTTGTCTTCATCAATTTGGTTGAAACGTTTTTCCAACATTGCCCAGTGGGAGAGGGAGGGAGACAATTGTACCGACAGTGTTTCAACAAAGGGACACTGATTGTATCGAACGGAAAAGGCTTTAATTACGTGTCACGGCATACATGTCTTTGATCGCTAACTACTTCTTGAAAATTGACAAGTATATAAGGTTGGGAAAAAATGCGTGGTGTCTCAGACGGCTCTGAAGTTTTCCAAAATGGAGAGAGGAGAAGCCAAACCTTTCGTTTACGCCTAAAACACAGAAAACTGGCATTGGCTACAGACCAACATGTACCTGTGAAGAGAGGACACCAAAATCACCCCCATACAACTGCGTTTAACCATTTTGCTAGATGTCCAAGCCTTAAGCCAACAGAAAACGCTTATCATTTGATTTTATGCGATGTGGCAAGAAAAGAAGCGTTTGAAAATTCCAAAATAAGATATGCACAACGCTAAATCAAATAGCATCACTAACTTTAGGCGGCTTTTAAAATACCGGAGTAAATGGAGGCGCCATACTTATACTCCAGCAGACACTAAAATCCAGCTCAAATTATTCCTTACGCTTTTTTCATAACAGCGCAATGCCTTTTTTGTACCGGTCTCATCTAAAATAAACGAAACGAGCTATTTCTACTACGATCTGGAAATAATAATCAAAGAGCTTAGGACATTTGCGGCGCGTGTTTACGGGTTACCAATGTAACCCGTCAAAATTTAAAAATAGATGTAACCAGATAACTTTTTAGCAAGTCCACGGGTTACAATGGTAACCCGATGTAAATTATAAACCATTGTAAAAGAAACCACATAACTAGCTTGTTTCATATAGCACTACAGTTCCTTCAGAAGACTGTCTCTTCTTGTGGGTTTTTAAGTTTGCTTTGTTCAAGTGCGCTTTTAAGCCGGCAAAAAACTGCTCTGGAAGCACATGTGATGTAACGCGCTACGGGAAGCTAAAATTATTGTTGTTGACGCATTTTAACTGCTGAATACTTTTTAAGGAGCCTACCATTCAAAGAGGAAATCAGTGAATGCTCAGTGAAGATATCTGTAGGGATAGCGCAGGGAAAATAGGCTTCAACGTATGACTTGATTTTAGCAGTCGTTTAGAAATATCACGCAATTTCATAATTAATTTCAAAGATATATGATACTTTTAAATCATATACAACCAGTGACACAAGTCGTTGAAACACCCTCCCCTCCTTCCCCTATTCAATGTTGCATAGTGTTGTGAGCGCTTGTCTTCATCAATTTGGTTGAAACGTTTTTCCAACATTGCCCAGTGGGAGAGGGAGGGAGACAATTGTACCGACAGTGTTTCAACAAAGGGACACTGATTGTATCGAACGGAAAAGGCTTTAATTACGTGTCACGGCATACATGTCTTTGATCGCTAACTACTTCTTGAAAATTGACAAGTATATAAGGTTGGGAAAAAATGCGTGGTGTCTCAGACGGCTCTGAAGTTTTCCAAAATGGAGAGAGGAGAAGCCAAACCTTTCGTTTACGCCTAAAACACAGAAAACTGGCATTGGCTACAGACCAAGATGTACCTGTGAAGAGAGGACACCAAAATCACCCCCATACAACTGCGTTTAACCATTTTGCTAGATGTCCAAGCCTTAAGCCAACAGAAAACGCTTATCATTTGATTTTATGCGATGTGGCAAGAAAAGAAGCGTTTGAAAATTCCAAAATAAGATATGCACAACGCTAAATCAAATAGCATCACTAACTTTAGGCGGCTTTTAAAATACCGGAGTAAATGGAGGCGCCATACTTATACTCCAGCAGACACTAAAATCCAGCTCAAATTATTCCTTACGCTTTTTTCATAACAGCGCAATGCCTTTTTTGTACCGGTCTCATCTAAAATAAACGAAACGAGCTATTTCTACTACGATCTGGAAATAATAATCAAAGAGCTTAGGACATTTGCGGCGCGTGTTTACGGGTTACCAATGTAACCCGTCAAAATTTAAAAATAGATGTAACCAGATAACTTTTTAGCAAGTCCACGGGTTACAATGGTAACCCGATGTAAATTATAAACCATTGTAAAAGAAACCACATAACTAGCTTGTTTCATATAGCACTACAGTTCCTTCAGAAGACTGTCTCTTCTTGTGGGTTTTTAAGTTTGCTTTGTTCAAGTGCGCTTTTAAGCCGGCAAAAAACTGCTCTGGAAGCACATGTGATGTAACGCGCTACGGGAAGCTAAAATTATTGTTGTTGACGCATTTTAACTGCTGAATACTTTTTAAGGAGCCTACCATTCAAAGAGGAAATCAGTGAATGCTCAGTGAAGATATCTGTAGGGATAGCGCAGGGAAAATAGGCTTCAACGTATGACTTGATTTTAGCAGTCGTTTAGAAATATCACGCAATTTCATAATTAATTTCAAAGATATATGATACTTTTAAATCATATACAACCAGTGACACAAGTCGTTGAAACACCCTCCCCTCCTTCCCCTATTCAATGTTGCATAGTGTTGTGAGCGCTTGTCTTCATCAATTTGGTTGAAACGTTTTTCCAACATTGCCCAGTGGGAGAGGGAGGGAGACAATTGTACCGACAGTGTTTCAACAAAGGGACACTGATTGTATCGAACGGAAAAGGCTTTAATTACGTGTCACGGCATACATGTCTTTGATCGCTAACTACTTCTTGAAAATTGACAAGTATATAAGGTTGGGAAAAAATGCGTGGTGTCTCAGACGGCTCTGAAGTTTTCCAAAATGGAGAGAGGAGAAGCCAAACCTTTCGTTTACGCCTAAAACACAGAAAACTGGCATTGGCTACAGACCAACATGTACCTGTGAAGAGAGGACACCAAAATCACCCCCATACAACTGCGTTTAACCATTTTGCTAGATGTCCAAGCCTTAAGCCAACAGAAAACGCTTATCATTTGATTTTATGCGATGTGGCAAGAAAAGAAGCGTTTGAAAATTCCAAAATAAGATATGCACAACGCTAAATCAAATAGCATCACTAACTTTAGGCGGCTTTTAAAATACCGGAGTAAATGGAGGCGCCATACTTATACTCCAGCAGACACTAAAATCCAGCTCAAATTATTCCTTACGCTTTTTTCATAACAGCGCAATGCCTTTTTTGTACCGGTCTCATCTAAAATAAACGAAACGAGCTATTTCTACTACGATCTGGAAATAATAATCAAAGAGCTTAGGACATTTGCGGCGCGTGTTTACGGGTTACCAATGTAACCCGTCAAAATTTAAAAATAGATGTAACCAGATAACTTTTTAGCAAGTCCACGGGTTACAATGGTAACCCGATGTAAATTATAAACCATTGTAAAAGAAACCACATAACTAGCTTGTTTCATATAGCACTACAGTTCCTTCAGAAGACTGTCTCTTCTTGTGGGTTTTTAAGTTTGCTTTGTTCAAGTGCGCTTTTAAGCCGGCAAAAAACTGCTCTGGAAGCACATGTGATGTAACGCGCTACGGGAAGCTAAAATTATTGTTGTTGACGCATTTTAACTGCTGAATACTTTTTAAGGAGCCTACCATTCAAAGAGGAAATCAGTGAATGCTCAGTGAAGATATCTGTAGGGATAGCGCAGGGAAAATAGGCTTCAACGTATGACTTGATTTTAGCAGTCGTTTAGAAATATCACGCAATTTCATAATTAATTTCAAAGATATATGATACTTTTAAATCATATACAACCAGTGACACAAGTCGTTGAAACACCCTCCCCTCCTTCCCCTATTCAATGTTGCATAGTGTTGTGAGCGCTTGTCTTCATCAATTTGGTTGAAACGTTTTTCCAACATTGCCCAGTGGGAGAGGGAGGGAGACAATTGTACCGACAGTGTTTCAACAAAGGGACACTGATTGTATCGAACGGAAAAGGCTTTAATTACGTGTCACGGCATACATGTCTTTGATCGCTAACTACTTCTTGAAAATTGACAAGTATATAAGGTTGGGAAAAAATGCGTGGTGTCTCAGACGGCTCTGAAGTTTTCCAAAATGGAGAGAGGAGAAGCCAAACCTTTCGTTTACGCCTAAAACACAGAAAACTGGCATTGGCTACAGACCAACATGTACCTGTGAAGAGAGGACACCAAAATCACCCCCATACAACTGCGTTTAACCATTTTGCTAGATGTCCAAGCCTTAAGCCAACAGAAAACGCTTATCATTTGATTTTATGCGATGTGGCAAGAAAAGAAGCGTTTGAAAATTCCAAAATAAGATATGCACAACGCTAAATCAAATAGCATCACTAACTTTAGGCGGCTTTTAAAATACCGGAGTAAATGGAGGCGCCATACTTATACTCCAGCAGACACTAAAATCCAGCTCAAATTATTCCTTACGCTTTTTTCATAACAGCGCAATGCCTTTTTTGTACCGGTCTCATCTAAAATAAACGAAACGAGCTATTTCTACTACGATCTGGAAATAATAATCAAAGAGCTTAGGACATTTGCGGCGCGTGTTTACGGGTTACCAATGTAACCCGTCAAAATTTAAAAATAGATGTAACCAGATAACTTTTTAGCAAGTCCACGGGTTACAATGGTAACCCGATGTAAATTATAAACCATTGTAAAAGAAACCACATAACTAGCTTGTTTCATATAGCACTACAGTTCCTTCAGAAGACTGTCTCTTCTTGTGGGTTTTTAAGTTTGCTTTGTTCAAGTGCGCTTTTAAGCCGGCAAAAAACTGCTCTGGAAGCACATGTGATGTAACGCGCTACGGGAAGCTAAAATTATTGTTGTTGACGCATTTTAACTGCTGAATACTTTTTAAGGAGCCTACCATTCAAAGAGGAAATCAGTGAATGCTCAGTGAAGATATCTGTAGGGATAGCGCAGGGAAAATAGGCTTCAACGTATGACTTGATTTTAGCAGTCGTTTAGAAATATCACGCAATTTCATAATTAATTTCAAAGATATATGATACTTTTAAATCATATACAACCAGTGACACAAGTCGTTGAAACACCCTCCCCTCCTTCCCCTATTCAATGTTGCATAGTGTTGTGAGCGCTTGTCTTCATCAATTTGGTTGAAACGTTTTTCCAACATTGCCCAGTGGGAGAGGGAGGGAGACAATTGTACCGACAGTGTTTCAACAAAGGGACACTGATTGTATCGAACGGAAAAGGCTTTAATTACGTGTCACGGCATACATGTCTTTGATCGCAAACTACTTCTTGAAAATTGACAAGTATATAAGGTTGGGAAAAAATGCGTGGTGTCTCAGACGGCTCTGAAGTTTTCCAAAATGGAGAGAGGAGAAGCCAAACCTTTCGTTTACGCCTAAAACACAGAAAACTGGCATTGGCTACAGACCAACATGTACCTGTGAAGAGAGGACACCAAAATCACCCCCATACAACTGCGTTTAACCATTTTGCTAGATGTCCAAGCCTTAAGCCAACAGAAAACGCTTATCATTTGATTTTATGCGATGTGGCAAGAAAAGAAGCGTTTGAAAATTCCAAAATAAGATATGCACAACGCTAAATCAAATAGCATCACTAACTTTAGGCGGCTTTTAAAATACCGGAGTAAATGGAGGCGCCATACTTATACTCCAGCAGACACTAAAATCCAGCTCAAATTATTCCTTACGCTTTTTTCATAACAGCGCAATGCCTTTTTTGTACCGGTCTCATCTAAAATAAACGAAACGAGCTATTTCTACTACGATCTGGAAATAATAATCAAAGAGCTTAGGACATTTGCGGCGCGTGTTTACGGGTTACCAATGTAACCCGTCAAAATTTAAAAATAGATGTAACCAGATAACTTTTTAGCAAGTCCACGGGTTACAATGGTAACCCGATGTAAATTATAAACCATTGTAAAAGAAACCACATAACTAGCTTGTTTCATATAGCACTACAGTTCCTTCAGAAGACTGTCTCTTCTTGTGGGTTTTTAAGTTTGCTTTGTTCAAGTGCGCTTTTAAGCCGGCAAAAAACTGCTCTGGAAGCACATGTGATGTAACGCGCTACGGGAAGCTAAAATTATTGTTGTTGACGCATTTTAACTGCTGAATACTTTTTAAGGAGCCTACCATTCAAAGAGGAAATCAGTGAATGCTCAGTGAAGATATCTGTAGGGATAGCGCAGGGAAAATAGGCTTCAACGTATGACTTGATTTTAGCAGTCGTTTAGAAATATCACGCAATTTCATAATTAATTTCAAAGATATATGATACTTTTAAATCATATACAACCAGTGACACAAGTCGTTGAAACACCCTCCCCTCCTTCCCCTATTCAATGTTGCATAGTGTTGTGAGCGCTTGTCTTCATCAATTTGGTTGAAACGTTTTTCCAACATTGCCCAGTGGGAGAGGGAGGGAGACAATTGTACCGACAGTGTTTCAACAAAGGGACACTGATTGTATCGAACGGAAAAGGCTTTAATTACGTGTCACGGCATACATGTCTTTGATCGCAAACTACTTCTTGAAAATTGACAAGTATATAAGGTTGGGAAAAAATGCGTGGTGTCTCAGACGGCTCTGAAGTTTTCCAAAATGGAGAGAGGAGAAGCCAAACCTTTCGTTTACGCCTAAAACACAGAAAACTGGCATTGGCTACAGACCAACATGTACCTGTGAAGAGAGGACACCAAAATCACCCCCATACAACTGCGTTTAACCATTTTGCTAGATGTCCAAGCCTTAAGCCAACAGAAAACGCTTATCATTTGATTTTATGCGATGTGGCAAGAAAAGAAGCGTTTGAAAATTCCAAAATAAGATATGCACAACGCTAAATCAAATAGCATCACTAACTTTAGGCGGCTTTTAAAATACCGGAGTAAATGGAGGCGCCATACTTATACTCCAGCAGACACTAAAATCCAGCTCAAATTATTCCTTACGCTTTTTTCATAACAGCGCAATGCCTTTTTTGTACCGGTCTCATCTAAAATAAACGAAACGAGCTATTTCTACTACGATCTGGAAATAATAATCAAAGAGCTTAGGACATTTGCGGCGCGTGTTTACGGGTTACCAATGTAACCCGTCAAAATTTAAAAATAGATGTAACCAGATAACTTTTTAGCAAGTCCACGGGTTACAATGGTAACCCGATGTAAATTATAAACCATTGTAAAAGAAACCACATAACTAGCTTGTTTCATATAGCACTACAGTTCCTTCAGAAGACTGTCTCTTCTTGTGGGTTTTTAAGTTTGCTTTGTTCAAGTGCGCTTTTAAGCCGGCAAAAAACTGCTCTGGAAGCACATGTGATGTAACGCGCTACGGGAAGCTAAAATTATTGTTGTTGACGCATTTTAACTGCTGAATACTTTTTAAGGAGCCTACCATTCAAAGAGGAAATCAGTGAATGCTCAGTGAAGATATCTGTAGGGATAGCGCAGGGAAAATAGGCTTCAACGTATGACTTGATTTTAGCAGTCGTTTAGAAATATCACGCAATTTCATAATTAATTTCAAAGATATATGATACTTTTAAATCATATACAACCAGTGACACAAGTCGTTGAAACACCCTCCCCTCCTTCCCCTATTCAATGTTGCATAGTGTTGTGAGCGCTTGTCTTCATCAATTTGGTTGAAACGTTTTTCCAACATTGCCCAGTGGGAGAGGGAGGGAGACAATTGTACCGACAGTGTTTCAACAAAGGGACACTGATTGTATCGAACGGAAAAGGCTTTAATTACGTGTCACGGCATACATGTCTTTGATCGCAAACTACTTCTTGAAAATTGACAAGTATATAAGGTTGGGAAAAAATGCGTGGTGTCTCAGACGGCTCTGAAGTTTTCCAAAATGGAGAGAGGAGAAGCCAAACCTTTCGTTTACGCCTAAAACACAGAAAACTGGCATTGGCTACAGACCAACATGTACCTGTGAAGAGAGGACACCAAAATCACCCCCATACAACTGCGTTTAACCATTTTGCTAGATGTCCAAGCCTTAAGCCAACAGAAAACGCTTATCATTTGATTTTATGCGATGTGGCAAGAAAAGAAGCGTTTGAAAATTCCAAAATAAGATATGCACAACGCTAAATCAAATAGCATCACTAACTTTAGGCGGCTTTTAAAATACCGGAGTAAATGGAGGCGCCATACTTATACTCCAGCAGACACTAAAATCCAGCTCAAATTATTCCTTACGCTTTTTTCATAACAGCGCAATGCCTTTTTTGTACCGGTCTCATCTAAAATAAACGAAACGAGCTATTTCTACTACGATCTGGAAATAATAATCAAAGAGCTTAGGACATTTGCGGCGCGTGTTTACGGGTTACCAATGTAACCCGTCAAAATTTAAAAATAGATGTAACCAGATAACTTTTTAGCAAGTCCACGGGTTACAATGGTAACCCGATGTAAATTATAAACCATTGTAAAAGAAACCACATAACTAGCTTGTTTCATATAGCACTACAGTTCCTTCAGAAGACTGTCTCTTCTTGTGGGTTTTTAAGTTTGCTTTGTTCAAGTGCGCTTTTAAGCCGGCAAAAAACTGCTCTGGAAGCACATGTGATGTAACGCGCTACGGGAAGCTAAAATTATTGTTGTTGACGCATTTTAACTGCTGAATACTTTTTAAGGAGCCTACCATTCAAAGAGGAAATCAGTGAATGCTCAGTGAAGATATCTGTAGGGATAGCGCAGGGAAAATAGGCTTCAACGTATGACTTGATTTTAGCAGTCGTTTAGAAATATCACGCAATTTCATAATTAATTTCAAAGATATATGATACTTTTAAATCATATACAACCAGTGACACAAGTCGTTGAAACACCCTCCCCTCCTTCCCCTATTCAATGTTGCATAGTGTTGTGAGCGCTTGTCTTCATCAATTTGGTTGAAACGTTTTTCCAACATTGCCCAGTGGGAGAGGGAGGGAGACAATTGTACCGACAGTGTTTCAACAAAGGGACACTGATTGTATCGAACGGAAAAGGCTTTAATTACGTGTCACGGCATACATGTCTTTGATCGCAAACTACTTCTTGAAAATTGACAAGTATATAAGGTTGGGAAAAAATGCGTGGTGTCTCAGACGGCTCTGAAGTTTTCCAAAATGGAGAGAGGAGAAGCCAAACCTTTCGTTTACGCCTAAAACACAGAAAACTGGCATTGGCTACAGACCAACATGTACCTGTGAAGAGAGGACACCAAAATCACCCCCATACAACTGCGTTTAACCATTTTGCTAGATGTCCAAGCCTTAAGCCAACAGAAAACGCTTATCATTTGATTTTATGCGATGTGGCAAGAAAAGAAGCGTTTGAAAATTCCAAAATAAGATATGCACAACGCTAAATCAAATAGCATCACTAACTTTAGGCGGCTTTTAAAATACCGGAGTAAATGGAGGCGCCATACTTATACTCCAGCAGACACTAAAATCCAGCTCAAATTATTCCTTACGCTTTTTTCATAACAGCGCAATGCCTTTTTTGTACCGGTCTCATCTAAAATAAACGAAACGAGCTATTTCTACTACGATCTGGAAATAATAATCAAAGAGCTTAGGACATTTGCGGCGCGTGTTTACGGGTTACCAATGTAACCCGTCAAAATTTAAAAATAGATGTAACCAGATAACTTTTTAGCAAGTCCACGGGTTACAATGGTAACCCGATGTAAATTATAAACCATTGTAAAAGAAACCACATAACTAGCTTGTTTCATATAGCACTACAGTTCCTTCAGAAGACTGTCTCTTCTTGTGGGTTTTTAAGTTTGCTTTGTTCAAGTGCGCTTTTAAGCCGGCAAAAAACTGCTCTGGAAGCACATGTGATGTAACGCGCTACGGGAAGCTAAAATTATTGTTGTTGACGCATTTTAACTGCTGAATACTTTTTAAGGAGCCTACCATTCAAAGAGGAAATCAGTGAATGCTCAGTGAAGATATCTGTAGGGATAGCGCAGGGAAAATAGGCTTCAACGTATGACTTGATTTTAGCAGTCGTTTAGAAATATCACGCAATTTCATAATTAATTTCAAAGATATATGATACTTTTAAATCATATA
Source organism: Siderastrea siderea (assembly GCA_964030785.1). Lineage (NCBI taxonomy): Eukaryota > Metazoa > Cnidaria > Anthozoa > Scleractinia > Rhizangiidae > Siderastrea > Siderastrea siderea. The sequence continues at coordinate 18,581,934 of OZ034966.1, forward strand.
CAACCAGTGACACAAGTCGTTGAAACACCCTCCCCTCCTTCCCCTATTCAATGTTGCATAGTGTTGTGAGCGCTTGTCTTCATCAATTTGGTTGAAACGTTTTTCCAACATTGCCCAGTGGGAGAGGGAGGGAGACAATTGTACCGACAGTGTTTCAACAAAGGGACACTGATTGTATCGAACGGAAAAGGCTTTAATTACGTGTCACGGCATACATGTCTTTGATCGCAAACTACTTCTTGAAAATTGACAAGTATATAAGGTTGGGAAAAAATGCGTGGTGTCTCAGACGGCTCTGAAGTTTTCCAAAATGGAGAGAGGAGAAGCCAAACCTTTCGTTTACGCCTAAAACACAGAAAACTGGCATTGGCTACAGACCAACATGTACCTGTGAAGAGAGGACACCAAAATCACCCCCATACAACTGCGTTTAACCATTTTGCTAGATGTCCAAGCCTTAAGCCAACAGAAAACGCTTATCATTTGATTTTATGCGATGTGGCAAGAAAAGAAGCGTTTGAAAATTCCAAAATAAGATATGCACAACGCTAAATCAAATAGCATCACTAACTTTAGGCGGCTTTTAAAATACCGGAGTAAATGGAGGCGCCATACTTATACTCCAGCAGACACTAAAATCCAGCTCAAATTATTCCTTACGCTTTTTTCATAACAGCGCAATGCCTTTTTTGTACCGGTCTCATCTAAAATAAACGAAACGAGCTATTTCTACTACGATCTGGAAATAATAATCAAAGAGCTTAGGACATTTGCGGCGCGTGTTTACGGGTTACCAATGTAACCCGTCAAAATTTAAAAATAGATGTAACCAGATAACTTTTTAGCAAGTCCACGGGTTACAATGGTAACCCGATGTAAATTATAAACCATTGTAAAAGAAACCACATAACTAGCTTGTTTCATATAGCACTACAGTTCCTTCAGAAGACTGTCTCTTCTTGTGGGTTTTTAAGTTTGCTTTGTTCAAGTGCGCTTTTAAGCCGGCAAAAAACTGCTCTGGAAGCACATGTGATGTAACGCGCTACGGGAAGCTAAAATTATTGTTGTTGACGCATTTTAACTGCTGAATACTTTTTAAGGAGCCTACCATTCAAAGAGGAAATCAGTGAATGCTCAGTGAAGATATCTGTAGGGATAGCGCAGGGAAAATAGGCTTCAACGTATGACTTGATTTTAGCAGTCGTTTAGAAATATCACGCAATTTCATAATTAATTTCAAAGATATATGATACTTTTAAATCATATACAACCAGTGACACAAGTCGTTGAAACACCCTCCCCTCCTTCCCCTATTCAATGTTGCATAGTGTTGTGAGCGCTTGTCTTCATCAATTTGGTTGAAACGTTTTTCCAACATTGCCCAGTGGGAGAGGGAGGGAGACAATTGTACCGACAGTGTTTCAACAAAGGGACACTGATTGTATCGAACGGAAAAGGCTTTAATTACGTGTCACGGCATACATGTCTTTGATCGCAAACTACTTCTTGAAAATTGACAAGTATATAAGGTTGGGAAAAAATGCGTGGTGTCTCAGACGGCTCTGAAGTTTTCCAAAATGGAGAGAGGAGAAGCCAAACCTTTCGTTTACGCCTAAAACACAGAAAACTGGCATTGGCTACAGACCAACATGTACCTGTGAAGAGAGGACACCAAAATCACCCCCATACAACTGCGTTTAACCATTTTGCTAGATGTCCAAGCCTTAAGCCAACAGAAAACGCTTATCATTTGATTTTATGCGATGTGGCAAGAAAAGAAGCGTTTGAAAATTCCAAAATAAGATATGCACAACGCTAAATCAAATAGCATCACTAACTTTAGGCGGCTTTTAAAATACCGGAGTAAATGGAGGCGCCATACTTATACTCCAGCAGACACTAAAATCCAGCTCAAATTATTCCTTACGCTTTTTTCATAACAGCGCAATGCCTTTTTTGTACCGGTCTCATCTAAAATAAACGAAACGAGCTATTTCTACTACGATCTGGAAATAATAATCAAAGAGCTTAGGACATTTGCGGCGCGTGTTTACGGGTTACCAATGTAACCCGTCAAAATTTAAAAATAGATGTAACCAGATAACTTTTTAGCAAGTCCACGGGTTACAATGGTAACCCGATGTAAATTATAAACCATTGTAAAAGAAACCACATAACTAGCTTGTTTCATATAGCACTACAGTTCCTTCAGAAGACTGTCTCTTCTTGTGGGTTTTTAAGTTTGCTTTGTTCAAGTGCGCTTTTAAGCCGGCAAAAAACTGCTCTGGAAGCACATGTGATGTAACGCGCTACGGGAAGCTAAAATTATTGTTGTTGACGCATTTTAACTGCTGAATACTTTTTAAGGAGCCTACCATTCAAAGAGGAAATCAGTGAATGCTCAGTGAAGATATCTGTAGGGATAGCGCAGGGAAAATAGGCTTCAACGTATGACTTGATTTTAGCAGTCGTTTAGAAATATCACGCAATTTCATAATTAATTTCAAAGATATATGATACTTTTAAATCATATACAACCAGTGACACAAGTCGTTGAAACACCCTCCCCTCCTTCCCCTATTCAATGTTGCATAGTGTTGTGAGCGCTTGTCTTCATCAATTTGGTTGAAACGTTTTTCCAACATTGCCCAGTGGGAGAGGGAGGGAGACAATTGTACCGACAGTGTTTCAACAAAGGGACACTGATTGTATCGAACGGAAAAGGCTTTAATTACGTGTCACGGCATACATGTCTTTGATCGCAAACTACTTCTTGAAAATTGACAAGTATATAAGGTTGGGAAAAAATGCGTGGTGTCTCAGACGGCTCTGAAGTTTTCCAAAATGGAGAGAGGAGAAGCCAAACCTTTCGTTTACGCCTAAAACACAGAAAACTGGCATTGGCTACAGACCAACATGTACCTGTGAAGAGAGGACACCAAAATCACCCCCATACAACTGCGTTTAACCATTTTGCTAGATGTCCAAGCCTTAAGCCAACAGAAAACGCTTATCATTTGATTTTATGCGATGTGGCAAGAAAAGAAGCGTTTGAAAATTCCAAAATAAGATATGCACAACGCTAAATCAAATAGCATCACTAACTTTAGGCGGCTTTTAAAATACCGGAGTAAATGGAGGCGCCATACTTATACTCCAGCAGACACTAAAATCCAGCTCAAATTATTCCTTACGCTTTTTTCATAACAGCGCAATGCCTTTTTTGTACCGGTCTCATCTAAAATAAACGAAACGAGCTATTTCTACTACGATCTGGAAATAATAATCAAAGAGCTTAGGACATTTGCGGCGCGTGTTTACGGGTTACCAATGTAACCCGTCAAAATTTAAAAATAGATGTAACCAGATAACTTTTTAGCAAGTCCACGGGTTACAATGGTAACCCGATGTAAATTATAAACCATTGTAAAAGAAACCACATAACTAGCTTGTTTCATATAGCACTACAGTTCCTTCAGAAGACTGTCTCTTCTTGTGGGTTTTTAAGTTTGCTTTGTTCAAGTGCGCTTTTAAGCCGGCAAAAAACTGCTCTGGAAGCACATGTGATGTAACGCGCTACGGGAAGCTAAAATTATTGTTGTTGACGCATTTTAACTGCTGAATACTTTTTAAGGAGCCTACCATTCAAAGAGGAAATCAGTGAATGCTCAGTGAAGATATCTGTAGGGATAGCGCAGGGAAAATAGGCTTCAACGTATGACTTGATTTTAGCAGTCGTTTAGAAATATCACGCAATTTCATAATTAATTTCAAAGATATATGATACTTTTAAATCATATACAACCAGTGACACAAGTCGTTGAAACACCCTCCCCTCCTTCCCCTATTCAATGTTGCATAGTGTTGTGAGCGCTTGTCTTCATCAATTTGGTTGAAACGTTTTTCCAACATTGCCCAGTGGGAGAGGGAGGGAGACAATTGTACCGACAGTGTTTCAACAAAGGGACACTGATTGTATCGAACGGAAAAGGCTTTAATTACGTGTCACGGCATACATGTCTTTGATCGCAAACTACTTCTTGAAAATTGACAAGTATATAAGGTTGGGAAAAAATGCGTGGTGTCTCAGACGGCTCTGAAGTTTTCCAAAATGGAGAGAGGAGAAGCCAAACCTTTCGTTTACGCCTAAAACACAGAAAACTGGCATTGGCTACAGACCAACATGTACCTGTGAAGAGAGGACACCAAAATCACCCCCATACAACTGCGTTTAACCATTTTGCTAGATGTCCAAGCCTTAAGCCAACAGAAAACGCTTATCATTTGATTTTATGCGATGTGGCAAGAAAAGAAGCGTTTGAAAATTCCAAAATAAGATATGCACAACGCTAAATCAAATAGCATCACTAACTTTAGGCGGCTTTTAAAATACCGGAGTAAATGGAGGCGCCATACTTATACTCCAGCAGACACTAAAATCCAGCTCAAATTATTCCTTACGCTTTTTTCATAACAGCGCAATGCCTTTTTTGTACCGGTCTCATCTAAAATAAACGAAACGAGCTATTTCTACTACGATCTGGAAATAATAATCAAAGAGCTTAGGACATTTGCGGCGCGTGTTTACGGGTTACCAATGTAACCCGTCAAAATTTAAAAATAGATGTAACCAGATAACTTTTTAGCAAGTCCACGGGTTACAATGGTAACCCGATGTAAATTATAAACCATTGTAAAAGAAACCACATAACTAGCTTGTTTCATATAGCACTACAGTTCCTTCAGAAGACTGTCTCTTCTTGTGGGTTTTTAAGTTTGCTTTGTTCAAGTGCGCTTTTAAGCCGGCAAAAAACTGCTCTGGAAGCACATGTGATGTAACGCGCTACGGGAAGCTAAAATTATTGTTGTTGACGCATTTTAACTGCTGAATACTTTTTAAGGAGCCTACCATTCAAAGAGGAAATCAGTGAATGCTCAGTGAAGATATCTGTAGGGATAGCGCAGGGAAAATAGGCTTCAACGTATGACTTGATTTTAGCAGTCGTTTAGAAATATCACGCAATTTCATAATTAATTTCAAAGATATATGATACTTTTAAATCATATACAACCAGTGACACAAGTCGTTGAAACACCCTCCCCTCCTTCCCCTATTCAATGTTGCATAGTGTTGTGAGCGCTTGTCTTCATCAATTTGGTTGAAACGTTTTTCCAACATTGCCCAGTGGGAGAGGGAGGGAGACAATTGTACCGACAGTGTTTCAACAAAGGGACACTGATTGTATCGAACGGAAAAGGCTTTAATTACGTGTCACGGCATACATGTCTTTGATCGCAAACTACTTCTTGAAAATTGACAAGTATATAAGGTTGGGAAAAAATGCGTGGTGTCTCAGACGGCTCTGAAGTTTTCCAAAATGGAGAGAGGAGAAGCCAAACCTTTCGTTTACGCCTAAAACACAGAAAACTGGCATTGGCTACAGACCAACATGTACCTGTGAAGAGAGGACACCAAAATCACCCCCATACAACTGCGTTTAACCATTTTGCTAGATGTCCAAGCCTTAAGCCAACAGAAAACGCTTATCATTTGATTTTATGCGATGTGGCAAGAAAAGAAGCGTTTGAAAATTCCAAAATAAGATATGCACAACGCTAAATCAAATAGCATCACTAACTTTAGGCGGCTTTTAAAATACCGGAGTAAATGGAGGCGCCATACTTATACTCCAGCAGACACTAAAATCCAGCTCAAATTATTCCTTACGCTTTTTTCATAACAGCGCAATGCCTTTTTTGTACCGGTCTCATCTAAAATAAACGAAACGAGCTATTTCTACTACGATCTGGAAATAATAATCAAAGAGCTTAGGACATTTGCGGCGCGTGTTTACGGGTTACCAATGTAACCCGTCAAAATTTAAAAATAGATGTAACCAGATAACTTTTTAGCAAGTCCACGGGTTACAATGGTAACCCGATGTAAATTATAAACCATTGTAAAAGAAACCACATAACTAGCTTGTTTCATATAGCACTACAGTTCCTTCAGAAGACTGTCTCTTCTTGTGGGTTTTTAAGTTTGCTTTGTTCAAGTGCGCTTTTAAGCCGGCAAAAAACTGCTCTGGAAGCACATGTGATGTAACGCGCTACGGGAAGCTAAAATTATTGTTGTTGACGCATTTTAACTGCTGAATACTTTTTAAGGAGCCTACCATTCAAAGAGGAAATCAGTGAATGCTCAGTGAAGATATCTGTAGGGATAGCGCAGGGAAAATAGGCTTCAACGTATGACTTGATTTTAGCAGTCGTTTAGAAATATCACGCAATTTCATAATTAATTTCAAAGATATATGATACTTTTAAATCATATACAACCAGTGACACAAGTCGTTGAAACACCCTCCCCTCCTTCCCCTATTCAATGTTGCATAGTGTTGTGAGCGCTTGTCTTCATCAATTTGGTTGAAACGTTTTTCCAACATTGCCCAGTGGGAGAGGGAGGGAGACAATTGTACCGACAGTGTTTCAACAAAGGGACACTGATTGTATCGAACGGAAAAGGCTTTAATTACGTGTCACGGCATACATGTCTTTGATCGCAAACTACTTCTTGAAAATTGACAAGTATATAAGGTTGGGAAAAAATGCGTGGTGTCTCAGACGGCTCTGAAGTTTTCCAAAATGGAGAGAGGAGAAGCCAAACCTTTCGTTTACGCCTAAAACACAGAAAACTGGCATTGGCTACAGACCAACATGTACCTGTGAAGAGAGGACACCAAAATCACCCCCATACAACTGCGTTTAACCATTTTGCTAGATGTCCAAGCCTTAAGCCAACAGAAAACGCTTATCATTTGATTTTATGCGATGTGGCAAGAAAAGAAGCGTTTGAAAATTCCAAAATAAGATATGCACAACGCTAAATCAAATAGCATCACTAACTTTAGGCGGCTTTTAAAATACCGGAGTAAATGGAGGCGCCATACTTATACTCCAGCAGACACTAAAATCCAGCTCAAATTATTCCTTACGCTTTTTTCATAACAGCGCAATGCCTTTTTTGTACCGGTCTCATCTAAAATAAACGAAACGAGCTATTTCTACTACGATCTGGAAATAATAATCAAAGAGCTTAGGACATTTGCGGCGCGTGTTTACGGGTTACCAATGTAACCCGTCAAAATTTAAAAATAGATGTAACCAGATAACTTTTTAGCAAGTCCACGGGTTACAATGGTAACCCGATGTAAATTATAAACCATTGTAAAAGAAACCACATAACTAGCTTGTTTCATATAGCACTACAGTTCCTTCAGAAGACTGTCTCTTCTTGTGGGTTTTTAAGTTTGCTTTGTTCAAGTGCGCTTTTAAGCCGGCAAAAAACTGCTCTGGAAGCACATGTGATGTAACGCGCTACGGGAAGCTAAAATTATTGTTGTTGACGCATTTTAACTGCTGAATACTTTTTAAGGAGCCTACCATTCAAAGAGGAAATCAGTGAATGCTCAGTGAAGATATCTGTAGGGATAGCGCAGGGAAAATAGGCTTCAACGTATGACTTGATTTTAGCAGTCGTTTAGAAATATCACGCAATTTCATAATTAATTTCAAAGATATATGATACTTTTAAATCATATACAACCAGTGACACAAGTCGTTGAAACACCCTCCCCTCCTTCCCCTATTCAATGTTGCATAGTGTTGTGAGCGCTTGTCTTCATCAATTTGGTTGAAACGTTTTTCCAACATTGCCCAGTGGGAGAGGGAGGGAGACAATTGTACCGACAGTGTTTCAACAAAGGGACACTGATTGTATCGAACGGAAAAGGCTTTAATTACGTGTCACGGCATACATGTCTTTGATCGCAAACTACTTCTTGAAAATTGACAAGTATATAAGGTTGGGAAAAAATGCGTGGTGTCTCAGACGGCTCTGAAGTTTTCCAAAATGGAGAGAGGAGAAGCCAAACCTTTCGTTTACGCCTAAAACACAGAAAACTGGCATTGGCTACAGACCAACATGTACCTGTGAAGAGAGGACACCAAAATCACCCCCATACAACTGCGTTTAACCATTTTGCTAGATGTCCAAGCCTTAAGCCAACAGAAAACGCTTATCATTTGATTTTATGCGATGTGGCAAGAAAAGAAGCGTTTGAAAATTCCAAAATAAGATATGCACAACGCTAAATCAAATAGCATCACTAACTTTAGGCGGCTTTTAAAATACCGGAGTAAATGGAGGCGCCATACTTATACTCCAGCAGACACTAAAATCCAGCTCAAATTATTCCTTACGCTTTTTTCATAACAGCGCAATGCCTTTTTTGTACCGGTCTCATCTAAAATAAACGAAACGAGCTATTTCTACTACGATCTGGAAATAATAATCAAAGAGCTTAGGACATTTGCGGCGCGTGTTTACGGGTTACCAATGTAACCCGTCAAAATTTAAAAATAGATGTAACCAGATAACTTTTTAGCAAGTCCACGGGTTACAATGGTAACCCGATGTAAATTATAAACCATTGTAAAAGAAACCACATAACTAGCTTGTTTCATATAGCACTACAGTTCCTTCAGAAGACTGTCTCTTCTTGTGGGTTTTTAAGTTTGCTTTGTTCAAGTGCGCTTTTAAGCCGGCAAAAAACTGCTCTGGAAGCACATGTGATGTAACGCGCTACGGGAAGCTAAAATTATTGTTGTTGACGCATTTTAACTGCTGAATACTTTTTAAGGAGCCTACCATTCAAAGAGGAAATCAGTGAATGCTCAGTGAAGATATCTGTAGGGATAGCGCAGGGAAAATAGGCTTCAACGTATGACTTGATTTTAGCAGTCGTTTAGAAATATCACGCAATTTCATAATTAATTTCAAAGATATATGATACTTTTAAATCATATACAACCAGTGACACAAGTCGTTGAAACACCCTCCCCTCCTTCCCCTATTCAATGTTGCATAGTGTTGTGAGCGCTTGTCTTCATCAATTTGGTTGAAACGTTTTTCCAACATTGCCCAGTGGGAGAGGGAGGGAGACAATTGTACCGACAGTGTTTCAACAAAGGGACACTGATTGTATCGAACGGAAAAGGCTTTAATTACGTGTCACGGCATACATGTCTTTGATCGCAAACTACTTCTTGAAAATTGACAAGTATATAAGGTTGGGAAAAAATGCGTGGTGTCTCAGACGGCTCTGAAGTTTTCCAAAATGGAGAGAGGAGAAGCCAAACCTTTCGTTTACGCCTAAAACACAGAAAACTGGCATTGGCTACAGACCAACATGTACCTGTGAAGAGAGGACACCAAAATCACCCCCATACAACTGCGTTTAACCATTTTGCCAGATGTCCAAGCCTTAAGCCAACAGAAAACGCTTATCATTTGATTTTATGCGATGTGGCAAGAAAAGAAGCGTTTGAAAATTCCAAAATAAGATATGCACAACGCTAAATCAAATAGCATCACTCTAACTTTAGGCGGCTTTTAAAATACCGGAGTAAATGGAGGCGCCATACTTATACTCCAGCAGACACTAAAATCCAGCTCAAATTATTCCTTACGCTTTTTTCATAACAGCGCAATGCCTTTTTTGTACCGGTCTCATCTAAAATAAACGAAACGAGCTATTTCTACTACGATCTGGAAATAATAATCAAAGAGCTTAGGACATTTGCGGCGCGTGTTTACGGGTTACCAATGTAACCCGTCAAAATTTAAAAATAGATGTAACCAGATAACTTTTTAGCAAGTCCACGGGTTACAATGGTAACCCGATGTAAATTATAAACCATTGTAAAAGAAACCACATAACTAGCTTGTTTCATATAGCACTACAGTTCCTTCAGAAGACTGTCTCTTCTTGTGGGTTTTTAAGTTTGCTTTGTTCAAGTGCGCTTTTAAGCCGGCAAAAAACTGCTCTGGAAGCACATGTGATGTAACGCGCTACGGGAAGCTAAAATTATTGTTGTTGACGCATTTTAACTGCTGAATACTTTTTAAGGAGCCTACCATTCAAAGAGGAAATCAGTGAATGCTCAGTGAAGATATCTGTAGGGATAGCGCAGGGAAAATAGGCTTCAACGTATGACTTGATTTTAGCAGTCGTTTAGAAATATCACGCAATTTCATAATTAATTTCAAAGATATATGATACTTTTAAATCATATACAACCAGTGACACAAGTCGTTGAAACACCCTCCCCTCCTTCCCCTATTCAATGTTGCATAGTGTTGTGAGCGCTTGTCTTCATCAATTTGGTTGAAACGTTTTTCCAACATTGCCCAGTGGGAGAGGGAGGGAGACAATTGTACCGACAGTGTTTCAACAAAGGGACACTGATTGTATCGAACGGAAAAGGCTTTAATTACGTGTCACGGCATACATGTCTTTGATCGCAAACTACTTCTTGAAAATTGACAAGTATATAAGGTTGGGAAAAAATGCGTGGTGTCTCAGACGGCTCTGAAGTTTTCCAAAATGGAGAGAGGAGAAGCCAAACCTTTCGTTTACGCCTAAAACACAGAAAACTGGCATTGGCTACAGACCAACATGTACCTGTGAAGAGAGGACACCAAAATCACCCCCATACAACTGCGTTTAACCATTTTGCCAGATGTCCAAGCCTTAAGCCAACAGAAAACGCTTATCATTTGATTTTATGCGATGTGGCAAGAAAAGAAGCGTTTGAAAATTCCAAAATAAGATATGCACAACGCTAAATCAAATAGCATCACTCTAACTTTAGGCGGCTTTTAAAATACCGGAGTAAATGGAGGCGCCATACTTATACTCCAGCAGACACTAAAATCCAGCTCAAATTATTCCTTACGCTTTTTTCATAACAGCGCAATGCCTTTTTTGTACCGGTCTCATCTAAAATAAACGAAACGAGCTATTTCTACTACGATCTGGAAATAATAATCAAAGAGCTTAGGACATTTGCGGCGCGTGTTTACGGGTTACCAATGTAACCCGTCAAAATTTAAAAATAGATGTAACCAGATAACTTTTTAGCAAGTCCACGGGTTACAATGGTAACCCGATGTAAATTATAAACCATTGTAAAAGAAACCACATAACTAGCTTGTTTCATATAGCGCTACAGTTCCTTCAGAAGACTGTCTCTTCTTGTGGGTTTTTAAGTTTGCTTTGTTCAAGTGCGCTTTTAAGCCGGCAAAAAACTGCTCTGGAAGCACATGTGATGTAACGCGCTACGGGAAGCTAAAATTATTGTTGTTGACGCATTTTAACTGCTGAATACTTTTTAAGGAGCCTACCATTCAAAGAGGAAATCAGTGAATGCTCAGTGAAGATATCTGTAGGGATAGCGCAGGGAAAATAGGCTTCAACGTATGACTTGATTTTAGCAGTCGTTTAGAAATATCACGCAATATTTCATAATTAATTTCAAAGATATATGATACTTTTAAATCATATACAACCAGTGACACAAGTCGTTGAAACACCCTCCCCTCCTTCCCCTATTCAATGTTGCATAGTGTTGTGAGCGCTTGTCTTCATCAATTTGGTTGAAACGTTTTTCCAACATTGCCCAGTGGGAGAGGGAGGGAGACAATTGTACCGACAGTGTTTCAACAAAGGGACACTGATTGTAGTTTTAACGTTTTGTCAAGTAGTCATTCAGTTTCGTTTTGGGTATCCTTATCTCTCTACAAAATAAGCCTTACCTTTCCCAGCTGCGATACGTTGATTGTTTTTCACTGGCTAAAAACGTAATATTTCAACAACCCATGCTTAAGGACTCATAAATATTGTGAAATCGCGTTTCTAACCAGAAATCATTCCTTAGCAGTTCGAAACCAACTGGGATGTGAAAAACACTCGAGGTACGAAACTTCTTCACAGAGCACGTCTGCTACTCTCGAAACCAGAGTCGACATCCACAGAGCAGCATCGAGCCATGCAAGATCAAGTATCCTAATTGTCTATCCTAGGTGTAAGTGCCTAACATCTGGACGGATTTTTGAAGCCGCATAGAATACAAGGCCTTCTATTTCAGAAGTTAGGTACTGTAGCCACTGATGCTTTGCGTAGGAGGAGCTGTGCAAAGTAAAAAACGAGCCATTTGCTTGCTTACTTCAGATGTCAATCTCAAAAAAGCCTTCCCACACACCCGGTCACCCTTTTGAATTTTAGTGCTTTAATAAGCACTTTGGGTTTCGCACTTAGTCTGAACAAACTTGGCAATTTGAGACTGCAAAATATTTCATGCAGCAACAATATGTCATGAGGTCATTACAAAATATTTCAGGCAGGAACAATAATATATAGATTTAGCCAAGCCTAAAAGCAGAGCCCACCTTTTTTCTTTTTACTGTTGGAACTTATTTATTTTTTAATAATAACCAAAAAACAAAACAAAAAGAAACAAGAAAGAAAAGAAAAGAAAAAGAATGAAAACAAAAGACTTTCCAACCTCACGGACTTGAACCCCAGCAGCCAGGATACTAGGAAATCGCTCTAACCAGTCGACCAACCTGCCACTAAGTTCAATTGATGTGTTCATTTAAACTGCTGTTTATTGATCGCAGTTTGGTCGACTAAACAGGCGGGTGTTTTTCTAGGAAAATGTGTTCGGATCGCGGCAAAAACCATGGTTGTGGACAGAAAAAACCAGAAGGCACTAGCTCTATATTTAGGGTCGGGACCGCTACGAAATACTGCGAACTCAAGCGTTGTGCCGACCGAGTTCGAAGCAGATTACCGACAACAAAGATGAAGTCGTCGAAGGCAAATTTAGTAACTTGAACTTTTTGCCTTCTACCAAAAAGACAACCGATAACAATGGCTAATAATGGCTATTCTAGCGCACAAAAATTATTTTAAAATAACTTTCTTTGGCCTGGGAAAGCTGGAATAGAAATGGGTTCTAACTTGAAAATCTCGGGCCGAAGTTTTAAGTTTTTCCCTTGTCGTCTATACAGTCGCTAAACACTGATTGTGGCTGAGTCACTTTCTCCTCCGCAGAGGTTTCATGGAACGTTATTGGATTTGCGCTGCGCGAAGTGAGTGCAGGTGCGAAAACCAAAATATCTACTCACCTTTTCAGCGGATTCTCTCCGTAAGAACAGCCCCTTTGAGCCTCTGCAGAGGAGAGAGGCTCAGTCATTCCACTTGACATTCAAAGACACTAGATCAAGCAATTCATGTGTGAGCAAGGTACCCACCGAGGAACTGAACAAATTTGTGACCAAAAAAGAGGGAGAGGAGCTGCTGAGATCTTCCAGAAAAATTTAAATCCAGGCTGAAACTTCACATGAGAGTTCAAGGATATTCAATTTTTAATTTTAATTTTTCTTTGGGGTGTTTTTACTTAGCGTCTACCTCAAATCTTTCTTTCCAGATGCTCTTTTTATCTTCGTTTTTCTGTGATCTTGGTTACCTAGAAAAACTCTAATTCTCTTGAATTAATCGAACGTTTTAGAAAGATCACAAGAGCAGGCTATGTAGACCCCTTAGACGAACAGCAGTACATCGTTTGTTTGTAGTGACAAGCACGCAGAAACAAAACAAGAAAAGAATCAAGCCACTGATATTAAAATGCATATCTTTATTTGCTTTTTTAGCTACAATTATATTGGCTTCAGTGGAAAGGACAAGTGAAACTCAAAAAAAAAATAAAAAACTAATAATAATAATAATGATGATGATGATGATGATGATGATGATGATGGTGATGATGATGATAATGATGATGATGATGATGATAATAATAATAATAATAATAATAATAATAATAATAATAATAATAATAGCGGAGCTGCGGGCCTACCCCGCCAGCGGAACAACACTGCTAAGCAAATTTAGTAATCTATCGATCCGAGAAATTTTGGTTGTGACGTCGGCGTACACCCGTACGCCCGTACAGACTCTGGGGGAGGGTAAGGGGAGTCCCAAGACAACCCGACGGGGGAAAGGGGGGGGGGGGTGGAGAATGCTATTTTTTCTTGGCGGAAAATCATGCGGTGCTTTTGGGCAACCGGCGTTTTTCTTGGCGAGCAATCGCATGACCACCGTCGCTTTTGAAAAAGAGGTGTTTTGAAAAGCTTTAATAGCTTGTTTACCAAAACGGTTGTTTGACAGTACTGATGTTTTAAACTTGAGAAAACAACATCTAATATCTATAAATGGGAAGAAAAAGTTTAAAAGAATACTCAGTTGTCTTTTTGATGGAAGGCGAAAGTTCAAGTTACGAAATCTGCCTTCGAGAATTTCATGTTGGTTTTCTTCACGGCGGAGAGCTTGTCTTGTTCTGAAACAACGAGTAAGTGAAGTTTTAGAGGGTTTAATATAAGGTACATGATCTGGAGTATTACGGTCAAAGAAATTACGTTTGGAAATGGAAATTTCATTTATGTCATTAGAAATGTGTCATTTACTTTTGACTTTAAAAAATTATTAGAAATGCGGTCAGATTTAATTTGACAGTTGTAGTCGTGAATATGTTGCCATGCAGTCGCAAAACGTATGCCATAATTTAAAGCGTGTTTGGTGTTTGTTTGTTTTCAGTCTTAATGGTCTCTAGTTAGAGAACGAAATATAAAAGTTATTTAAGGAAGCAGTTGTCGGTTTAAACCTAATTTATCCGAAAAGCTTCCAAAAACAGTTCTGTGCATTTCTAAAAGCGCCCGAATTTAAAACAATTCGCAGCGGCAAAATTTATGCCATAGCGTTAAGCATGTTTGGTGTTTGGTTGTTTTCAATCTCGATGGTCTCAAGTTAGAGAAGTAAGCGAAGCAGGTTCGGGTTTAAAGCTATTTTATCCGGTAAGTTCTCTGTGTTCCTCAAAGTGTTCGAATTTCTTCGCGGCCGCTAAAACCTACGCGACATTTCTTCGATAATTTTCTGATTACAGGTGCTTTGAAGCTCCCAATATCCTTTCTTTCGGGTAATCCCATTAAAATGCTGGTGAAATGCCAGTATAAGTTTAAGTGCCTATGGACTAAAATTTTTTTTGCACATTTTGGTAGTTCATTATGTGTTAATTCCGAAATGGCAAGATAAATTGGATGGCAAGAAAAAAAAATCCGGTTTTTGCCGTTGAAAGTACCCAAAATGACCAAAATCGTGTCTCCGAAGACTGGGAACGAGTTGGCCGATGAAGCGGGCCGTATGACGTTACAAATCGCGCAGAATGTTTGTCTCTTTGGTCTTCGTCAAATGTTTGAACGATGAAACTTACATTTTCCTTGCTAATATTGATATACAATGAAAGCAACCGACGACTGAGGAAAACGCTAAGATTCAGCTCGAAGCGATTTCGAAGATGTGCAGTTTTTGGGTTTGTCGTCCCTGGATAAAGCCTAAACAACGACAACAACAATCTTGCGCGAAGCAAGATGGCGAATTGAATTGTTGGGCTTGACTAACTTTCAGCTCTACTGGCTTGACTGGCCTTGAAGGAGAAGCTTCTAGAATTGAATGGTCAGTACCTTTACGTGTTAATAACGAGAGATTGACGCAGCCTTGACTTTACTTCTTTTGTTAAGAGTGTCATTGTATGTACTTCTGTCAATTATTTCACTCAAACCGATACCAGACATGCTCAAGTTTACGGTGTACTTGTTTGTAACTTAATTTGTTCATCTTTTCATAGGTTTTCGCGCCAAGAGAAAGATAGACTCAGTTGTTCGGCTCTTTCGAATGAGGACTTTTGCAGAGAGAACACTGATGTAAACTTATTAGTTAGCAGGAAGTATTTTATACATTGAAGATAAGCATATCCAAAATTTGCTTGAAATATTACATGCCCGTAATGGCTGAGACATCAATAGTAATTTCTAAAGAGCGTGTTTTATTTATTAGCGGAACTCCTCCGCGGCCGTAGGCCGCGGGAGTGGAGCCCCATAGTCATACTTAAAGGCGTGCTGGTAATTTTTTATGGTCATGGCAAGCGGAATGGCTCGCGGGCGCGTGCGCCGTACATACATTTTTTTTTTTTTTTTTTTTTTTTTTTTTTTTTTTTTTTTATAAAAAGCTTTATTGGTGTTAGTGCTTACAGTACAAGAAAATAACAATGAACTAACAAGACGCAAAAAAAAAAAATAAATAAATAAAATAATGAAGGTATTGACGTGCGTTACAATTACTTTTACATAACAGTGCATACATTTATCGCTAAACTTACTTATACAAGGGTCTACGCTGAAGAAAACATAGAAATAGTAGTATTAAAAAAAAAAAAAAAAAAAAAAAACTACAGAAGATTTCCATATATTTCTTTGCATTCAGGCAGTTTGTTATTTTGGATTGCAATTTCTTTTTGTATATTAAGTTTTTCTTTTATGAGTGACAGAAAACTTTCGAAGCATAGTTTTTCGTCGTGTAAACATTTACAGAAAATGGAGTATTTCGCAATAAGAAGCGTGTAGTTTAAGGAGTACGAGTGCATCCTTTTGTCAAGAATTCCATATAAAATCATACTGTTTGATAATGTGATCTTTTCTTTAGTTTTGCTGTACCACCAGTTTTGAAATAAATTCCAAAATAATAAAGTTGAAGAGCAGTGTAAGAACATGTGATCTAAAGAATGTCTGTCAGTGAGACATTGAGGGCATAAATCACTATCCGATATTTTGGCTTTGAAAAGGCTAACTTTTGTTGGAAGGATATTATGAATAAGTTTATATTGAAACATTGATATCTTTATGTCATTTTTTATCTGGAAGGGTAATTCGTAAACTTTGTTTAAGATTACTCGGTTAACACCATACCTCAAAATTTTGCTTTCAGCGGTTGGGGGTAAAAAAACCTTTTTTAACATAGCAGAGTAGACGTTTTTGGTAGAAATTATGTTTGTTTTATGATTTCCCTTTTCTGCTGTTTCCCGGGGAGTTCTTTTAATTTTTACTTTCCAGTCATTCGGAATGGAATTGATCAATCCAAAATATAAAGTAAAAGGTGTTTCAAGATGAAATTTCTCAGAGAATTGTTTAAAAGAAAGGAAACTACCGTCATTTTGGAGAAGGTCTTTAATACGTAGAATATTTTTTTCGAACCAATTTTTGTAAAACGGTGTTTTACCCTCGATTTTTAAATTGCGGTTGTTCCAAATTATTTCGTTATGTAGCGATGTGTTGTTCTGAAAGGTCTGTTTTGTGCTCTGCCAATGTTTTAAGACTTCGTGGTAGAAGCTTGGGAGGCGGTTAAGTTTCAGTAAGTTAATATCATAATCACAGTGTGTTAGAAAAGAGAGTCCTCCATGATGTTCTAATGCTATCTCAGGGATTATTTTCCAGGACGCATCAGTATTAGTTTGCAAACGTGGTATCCAAGCAACCTTTAAAGCTTTATTCATGATGTTAAAGTCAGTCATTTTAAGACCGCCGTGTTTTTTTTCACCAATGATAGTTGATTTTTTTATCTTTGCAGGCTTTCCATCCCAAATAAAGTCAAAAATCAACTTCTCGATTTCTTTGATATATTTTTCTGGGATAACAAGAACAGATGCATTGTAGATTAATTTTGAAAGCCCGAAAGTTTTAACAATGTTTATTTTCCCGTGCAGTGTTAAGTTTCTTCTCTTCCAACTATTAAGCGTCTTTTCTAAGTTTCGGATTTTCTCTGCGAAGTTTAACTCGTTGGTTTTATTTGTGTCATACGAAAAGAAGATACCAAGAGCTTTTATTGGGTCCCGCGGCCAACGAAAGCCAAAGGGAGTCTCGGTTTTATTTTTCCATCGACCAAGCCACATTCCCTCAGACTTTGTTGTGTTAATTTCTAAACCGGAGAGGTTTTTGAACTTATCAAGTAGAGTTAGCAAGTGGTCAACAGAATCCAGATCCCGAACAAAAACAGTGGTATCATCTGCGTATAGGGAGACTTTAATTTCTTTCTCACCTACCTTAATGCCTTTTATGCCGGTATCGTTTTTAATTGCTCTTCCGAGTATTTCTATGCCAATTACGAACAATAGTCCGGACAACGGACAACCTTGTCTAACACCTCGTTCCACTGGAAAGAATTCCGATCCAAATCCATTGTTAAGAACGCAGCTGGAAACATTGTTGTATAAAATTTTAACCCAGTTTTTGATGTTCGGCCCGAAATTGAATTTTTCAAGGCAGTTGTTAATAAAGTCCCTTTCAATGGTATCGAAGGCTTTTCTGAAGTCTATAAATAGGGCGATTCCAGGAATATTGTTTTCTTCTGTGTAGTTCATGATGTCGGAAATTAAACGAACATTTTCACCAATGTACCGGTTTTTGATGTAGCCGGTCTGATCGGGATTAATTATTCGTGGAAGTACTTTTTCTAACCGTTTTGCAATGACTTTCGTTAGTATTTTATAATCAGTATTTAGAAGCGATATTGGTCTGAGGTTATCGAGTACAGTAGTATCTTTGTTCGGTTTCGGGATGAGTGTTATAATTCCCCGTCTTTGAGATATCGATAGTTTACCGCTATCATAGGCGTAATCAAAACATTGTAACATATCAGTGTGCAGTTCTTCCCAGAAGTGTTTGTAGAATTCTGCTTGTAGCCCATCTGTACCTGGCGATTTTTCATTTTTGAACTCGTTTAACGCTTTTAAGCATTCCTCTTGTGTCACTTTTCCTTCGCACGATAACATGTCGTCATTCTCTAACGGAATGATGTTTTCTTTGAAATTGCAGAGAGGATCGCTTAAAGTCGAAGATCTTTGCTTATTTGATGTATAGAGGGTTTTATAAAAGCGCATTTGCTCCTGTAGAATTTTGGATTGGTCGTTGGTGAAACTGCCGTCTGAGAGTTTCAATTTTGTGGTTGTCTTTTTTTCATAATTTCGTTTTTCTAGGCCATAGAAATATCTCGTATTTCGTTCCCCGTGCTCATGCCACCTGACTTTGCTTCTAAGAATCGTACCATTTGTCTTATGCTGCATGATAATTTTTAAGCGGGATCTAGCATGATAGATCTCGTTAATGATTTGTTTGTTATTTGGTTGTTTTTCAGCCTTTTTGTAGAGTTCGTTGATTTGGTTTTGGAGGTGAATTTCTGCCGATTTTCTTTTCCTTGCTTTATTTTTCGAGTATTTAATCGTAAAACCTCTTATTTCCATCTTAATTAAATCCCATTTGAGTGTTAAGTCTTCGACGTTGTTATATTTTTTTCTGAAGTTGGGAATTTCAGCACGCAATCTAGAGACATAGATTTCATCTTTAAGAAGCGATTGGTTAAATTTCCAGAAGCCGGGACCTTTTTTATGCCTCAGCTCATTGGATTTTACGTGTATCAGTGTTGCTGAATGATCTGTTTCGGGTGCGTATATAATTTTACAATCTTCGGTTAGAGCATTTAGTTTTTTAGAAATGAGGAAAAAGTCAAGGCGGCATTGAATTTTAAATGATTTATTTCTCCACGTATATTCCTCTGCTTCTGGGTTTAGAGACCGCCAAATGTCATTTATGTCGTAAAGATTGCATATTTTGTTGATTTCTTCGACTACCTCGTGTTTTCGGTTGCTTGGATTACCACCTTTTTTGTCTTTATCCGACATTGTGCAATTAAAATCACCACCCATTATCATTGTTTCTTCAGAGAATTCTTGGAGGTGTCCTTGAAGCTCTTTGAAAAAGGCGACTTGTTGCTTAACGTCATTTGGAGCGTAGATGTTGACAAGAACAAAACGAGTGTCCGCGACCGCTATATCTAATATAATGTATCTCCCGTTTTTGTCACAAATTTTCTTTTGGACATTACATTTTATTTTAGGATTGATAAGAATCATAGTGCCCTTACTATGATTTGTGCCGTGGCTAAAAAACACCTCTCCGCCCCATTCTGCCTGCCAAACATTTTCGCATTCTTTTAAGCTATAGGTTTCTTGCAGGAAAACAAAAGAACAATTTTGACGATGTAGCCACCTAAAGACAGAACGACGCTTAAGTGTTTTGTTCAAACCTCTAATGTTCACTGACAGACATTTGATATCAATAGGACTATTCAGAAAGAGGTGTCGGAGTTGTCATAATTCCAAAGCAGCAGATTTTGGATTTAAAATTTGCATATTTCTTCTTGCGTGTACAGCACACATCCGATCATACATACATACATACATACATACGTACGTGCGTACGTCGCATTTCATGACATTCTTACATGAGGCAATTTTCGCTGGAAGAGCAGAGACGAAGGAAAAGAGACGGAGATAGAGAACAACAACGGAAAAGAAGGAGAAACGCCACTGAAGAACAGCGTCAAGCACCCGGTCAAGCAGAGCGGAAACGAAAACGAAAAAGACGAAGGAACAGTACAGCAGAGAGATAAAGGCAACTAGAAATAAGACGGAACGGTACTGAAGAACAACGCCAGAGGAAAACTGAGAGACGCCGACAGAGAACTGTAAACATGTCGGGTACAGTTTTCTTGATTTTTATCTATTTGTGATTGGAAATAATTTTGTACCACCGAAGAATTTACGTCTACGTTTTTGTATTTTATTCTACAGATCATCAAGGGGAAAGAAGTCGTAATCGAGAACGGAGAAGAAATTTACGCCAAGGACAGCATGAAGTTACAAGGTGTTCAGTTAAAATCAATCTCCGTGCTTTAGCAAAGTTTGTTTAACAAAAAAAAATGCACTGTTACAAAAGTGAACTTTTCGTCAAAACTTAAACCGCACCTTTTACGGTATGTCATTTAATACTACTCATAGAAAGTGAAAAAAAGAGGAAAAGAAACAAACCAAAACAAAACGAAAAAAGGGAACGCAATTTGAGGGGGTAGTGCAAAGGTGATGGTATCATGTTACAAGATTTCGCAATCTGGCCGCGCGCGTGGCTGAGAACGAGGACACAATACCTTTTCAACGTTAGAAATGAAAAGATAGGCTAAAGAAACTCGACTGCCGGTCCTAAATGCCTATTAAGTGGAATATGGATGTCTTTATTGAGAGGAGAAATATGGATTGCTTTGGCCCGATGCTTTAACTGAACCAGCGTGAAGACCTGCTTGCTGAGTTTCCCGGGTGAGTTTCTCGGAACTTTTCAATCATTTCACAGAATATTACGGTATGGGAAATTCGCTTTTATTTATCTCAACTCAACTGGCTCATTTCCAATTCCCCGTTATCTCGAACAAAGAGAAATTTGTCTTGGCTCAACTCGCTTATTTCCAATTCCCCGTTATCTCGAACAAAGAGAAACTTGTCTTGGCTTTGGTCATAAATATAATATTTCCAGTTATTTACTTTTACGACGATAACCCGCTTTTCTCAGCTTTGAAGAATACCAGTGTGTTTTGTTTTCACGGAGCAAAGTGTAGCCAGGCAAAGGAGAAAACAGCTTATGAAAGCATGCAGTGAAGTAAAAGGCGAAAACAAGTACCAACGCGAATCGTCAAGATGTTAACTCATTGACTAAACAAAAGAATAACAAAACAGGACATAATTGATATATGCCTCGTTCTTTTTAACTCTGAATCCAGTCATTGTTTACAATATCCTCGGCAAAACCCCTACCAAAATCCATGCAAGTAACGAATCGATGAAAAAGCACATCCTCATTTATGTATCTACTGAAGTAGGTCTTAAATATTTTTTGACCCTTATTCTGATTTCTGAATTGTTTGCTTGAATTTCAATAATTTTATTTGGCTTCACTTAAGCTCAAGACCAATAAGCTTATGTGTGAATTAGTTGTGTTTATCACTTATGAATTGTTTGCTTGAATTTCAATAATTTTATTGGGCTTCACTTAAGCTCAAGACTTAAGCTTATGTGTGAATTAATTGTGTTTATCACTTATGAATTGTTTGCTTGAATTTCAATAATTTTATTGGGCTTCACTTAAGCTCAAGACTTAAGCTTATGTGTGAATTAATTTTGTTTATCACTTATGAATTGTTTGCTTGAATTTCAATAATTTTATTTGGCTTCACTTAAGCTCAAGTTAAGCTTATGTGTGAATTAATTTTGTTTATCACTCAATATTATGCATGGTTCAATTCCACCTGTTACCATCCCCCCCTTCCCGGGCCTACCCCCGGGGATTTGCATTTTTTTTTTCTCACTTGGCAGTCTATTCCCCACCCCCGGGCACACAGAAAGAGACGATTCCCCAACCCCGGGACTCCTCATCGACCACAAATACGTTGTTTTGTGTACAAAACCTAAATGACGATATTGATTTCCGTACAATAGCAAAACCAGACGTTTTGGCAAGAACTTAAACGCTTTTCTAGAGTTTATTGAACGAAGGACACTACATGCATAATATAATAAAAACATGAACAGAAAACTGAAGAAAAAACTCTACCTGCACTGGCATACAGCTGGCAAGTAAAGAAATTTTCTTTGCCACGTTTTATTCTAAATATAGCGCATACGCACAAGAGGCCCATGAACAAATTGATGGGAGCATTTAAGGGAGTTTTTCTTAGCTTGTTTCATAAGAACACTGGACTGAGATCTCTGTTTAACATAAAGCTGTGCATCCGTTTTTATATAGAGTCTATTTAAGTCGTCTTATTATAAATATAAACACGCTGAAGAAATATTTCTTTGTTTGTGACGACGACCATTCATTCGAGTACACATCAAATGCACATTCGTCCAACAATTTATAATAAACATACCGTCAAACACAGATTTTAATTTTGAGATATTATTCTTTTCTAAACAGTCTGCTACAAATACTAGAGATTTTCACTGGAAATAGGCAATCTTCTCCACGCGGTCTGGGGCCGTCATATCAACTGAGAAGTGACGTACTTTACAAGAACAACAAGAAGTTATTTTCGATTTGCCCCACTCTTCTACCCCCAGGACAAGACCACTTCAAACAATTCCCCACCCCCGGACTCGAGGGCTGGACTTGTCCCCGGGGTTGCCCGGTGGGGAGATGGTAACAGGCAAAATTGAACCATGCATTAGTTCAGAAGGCGACTGCAATTTGCCATTTTTTTCAATCTCAGTTAACCTACATGTATGAAATAAAAGCACTGCATTGTGGAAAGTGCTTCTTACTATTTGTCACTTATAATGGAATGTTCATGTTTTAGAAAGTTCAAATAAATACTGCATGCATTGTTTGGTTTTCTCAAAAACCACTGTATTCCCAAGGGGGGGGGGGGGATCCAGATGTAAGCAAAGGATTTTTTTTATGCAATTGACATATTTGTACTGATGTGTTTTTGCTTCCTAAAGGCAATCTGGCTTGTTTAACTGACAATTGTCTGCTGGGATTAGTTAGAACATGTTTGATTAATTGCAACTGGCTTTTTACTGAGTTAAGCAAAGGAGACTGGAGATGATTGAACATCCAGTAAACTTAAATGAGGTCCTGCCATTTTGTTGCTCATTCAATCGATCGATATTCAAGTGCTTTACCTTACCTGTATTATAGCAATGAACCGTGCAAAGGGTGGAAGACATAACCACTTTTTAGACAAATGGTTAAAAGAGTTTGGATAGCTGCAAATGAGGGGTTCAGGCGATGATTTATTAATCATTTGTCAGGATTCCACAAAAGCTGGAAAGAAGAACACTTTCACGGGTGGATGCAAAAATTTCCAACAGTAGGCACTTGTACGTCTCATGAATCAGGTGGATCACAAAAGTAAAGCAAAGTATAGCTTCGGCAACAACATTTCAAAGCTGGAAGTGACATTATGCTAGCAAAGTGAATGACGACTCCCTTAATAATTGACATTGAGTATAATTACTATTCTGTTCACCCATTCTTTCTGTTCATTAATGTCACATTGGTCAAAAATTGCGTTGTGAATGCTTTAATAATGTATGTTACATACAATATTAGTTATTTGATGTTGTCAAAAGAAAAACAATAAAGTTAATATTATTTTAAGGATGAAAGTAATTTGCCAGGCGCTCGCTCTCACGAATTTGCACTCCAAGAACTGAAAATTTTCTTCAATTGATGAACTTAGAGTTGAGGAGGGGAAATAAAACAGAGATGCTCCAATGAAAGTCTAATTTATTTGAATTGTAACTACAGTGTAACTTTTATTTGCAGTCCTCTATCAGGCATTTAAGCCTTGACTTTTAGTGGCCCTGGTCAGTTTTAAATCGCCACTGGCGACTGGGCGACTGCCAATTTTTAGCCCTGAATTTGTTTTGTTTTGTGTTTTTTTTTTTCACTGATCCTTTTTTTCCGTTCTAGGCATATATGCCAGCAGTGATCAGTGATGCAGCATTTTCTTACAGTGAAGTTAAGGTACGTGGAAGATATCAGTTATATAATTAGCCCAGCTTACGTATCTAACTGTTCAGTAAATTGAACTGGATTGAATGCAGTCATTGGCTTAATTTGGGTTCGGTAATTGAACACAATAATTATTAACCAAAAATATGCCTATATATACAGCTGTGTTTGATTCCATTCAATTTCTGAACCCAGTCAAACATAATTAAACAGTTTTAAAATCATTCAAATATCTAGATTTAGAGGATGCAAAATTTGAAGCAACAGTTTCTAGAAATTTGCTTTATTATGAATATAAAAGTTATGATGGCCAAGCACATATCTTTATACATTTTTGTGCTGTACTTCTTCTATTCTTTGTAAAAACAGTAATTGCATGCTTCGGATTGTAAAGAAGGGTGGGGCGATTCGCCAAAAACTCGGAACTTTACTAGTTTCCTCTTAGTTTTACTGATTTTCTTTTTAATGTGCGGTTGGGGACTGGCAGTAGCTATGCACGCGCAATGTTCAGTTGTGGAATTCAGATGTTCTTCTTCATTATTTCACCAATATAGCGGCACGAAATGCTGAAAACAGCGTATGACAGAATACCATCCACAAAAATCCCCTAGGAACAATGCGAGATCTGTAGTTAAGAATCTCCCTTCATCAAGTTACAAAATCCTTTTTCCATGGTGATGTGAGATTTATCTGGATGGCTATATGGTTAATTAACCTAATGCAGAATGAATCAAATAGTTACACCATGTTTACATGATACCAGTATGAACTCACCCAGGTATGGCTCGCACTGTTATGAGATTTTGTGCTGTAATCATGTAACAAATACAGAGAAGCAAGAGGGAACTGGGGTGAACTTGTATCAGAATGAAAAGCATACAATGAACTGGTGTCATGCAAACACCCCCTCAGACTAAAGTTGAGCAGCTCTCAAGAATGTTTAACAACATCCTCAGATACCCAGCGGCAGTAAAACCCTGATTTCATTAAAGCACTGTAAACTCAGACTGGTGCAATTTCTGGTGCAGTCTGAAATTCAGACTGGCATAAGTATTTACATGAGACCAACCATCTCTAAAAATACAGTTTACCTTTTGTCCACTTGGAATGTTTCAATGCCACTTGTTTAAATGCACATGCTTAAAACTCAAAACAAATACTGTAAACTGCCGCTTATAAGCCCCCCCCCGGCTATAGGCCCATCCACCTGTAAACAAAAAATACATCCGGTAATAAGCCCCCCCCCCCCCGGATATAAGCCCTCCTCTAGTTTTCCCTGTTTCCTTAATATTAAGCACTCTCACAGAAAACTGCAAAGATTAACTCTGAGCTTCTGTTTTGTTATGTTCCGGTTATGTTCGTGTTGTTGCAGTTTTGATTTTGTTGTTAAAATCGAAATGAATTTGACTTATTATGACATTTCAAAGGTTATTACAAACTGGTACATTAAAAATGTATTCTGATCAACACTGCTGTGGCTCATTTCGTAACGTTTTTCTTACTCTGCTTATAAGCCCCCCCCCCCCGGATATAAGCCCCTCCATTTATAAGCCCACCCAAAACCCTTTACAAAGTTGTATCACCCTGGGGCTTATAAGCGGCAGTTTACAGTGTCTTAAAACATTTGGGGTAGTTTTTCATGCGAGCGTGCATGCTCAGTGCATGACACGGCATGACATAATGCCAATGTTGTGAATTGTGTGCGCAGTATTGATGCGCAGAAAAAAATTGCGCAAATATCCTTAGAACCTCCCTAAAGCCATGGGCTTACTTTTGGCAACTGAGATAATTAAACATTTACTCTGCTTTGTTTTCCATACAGGTTTTTATTCCATCAACCTGATGTCAGAAAAAATATGGCAGTTTATTGTAAGGATTTGGTTAATAACTTTGTACTCTTAGCTACATGTATGTTCCCAGGCAGACATTATCAATTGAAATAAAAAATTTTAAGAGCAGTTTTGAAATAAGGTTTTATATTTTTGGGTTTTTTTTGCAAATTTTGATGTTGGTGATTAGTTTGACTGTATCCACATACACTTTATGTTCCCTCAGTAACACATCCATACACGAGTAGCATTTATTTGGGAGTAACCCTACCCCCCCCCCCCCCGCCACACACACACACACACACACGCACACACACACACACAACTAACTTCCCAGGAATGATGATTCGGAGTTATCTGACTGAATTCACTTGACAGGGAAAACTATTTCAAATGATGGATTCACCACAGTCTGATCCCCTCTTGTCAGTTCATTATACATGACAGGTTTCAGACTATCCTTAAATGATTTATGAAGAGGCTTTCTTTTTGTTTCTCTTTGCTACCAGATTATGGCAATCAGTAACATTGCTCATTGGTGACATTAGATGCAGTGTAAAGGCTAATGATCAAACCAAAAACAAATTAAACCACAAGATTTACTACCATCACAGTCAGGGGTAGTAACATAGTGAGTCATAATCTGTGCATCAAAGTCACTTAAGTGGTTACTGGACCATTTGTTATTCGTGTTGGCAACACTGTTAGTTACAAATTTTTTTATTGACTGATTGACCGATTTATCAACTAAGTGGTTGAGTGGTTGATTCACGACTGATGGGTACTTAAAGAGATTGATTTTAATATAATAGTCCCTGGGCATCAATAAGAGTAAACAAGGTACATTATTATTCCACTATAGCATCAGTTTATCATATAAGGAGAAAACACATACACGAGAGTATGAGAGTGCATTGCACTGTAGAAAGCGTATTGCACTGTAGTGTCCCGGTTTCAAATCACTCATTGAATAAATCATTTAAAATGATAGGCAAATATTGTAGTGGAATAATAAATATCATTCAGTGGTTTTACAGATAATGGTCAAGGACATTTTACCGGTACTCATTGCTCGCATTTTTCCTCGCTCTATACCACACAACTTATCTGTCAAACCATTGAATGAGGTGGAGGTATTTTTCAATTAGTACCTTGTCTATACAATTTGACAACTCTGCAATAATGTAAATGAATTAAACCGTAGACTTGTGGCAGGGAAAAGGCCGAGGTAAGGTGAACAAAAATAATTATTGTGCCCAATATTTAAGTTTACAACCTAAAACTGGGGCTTATTTAGAATTTTGTAAAACAGGTTCATACCTGCCATCCGTCCCCATTTAATGGGAATTGTCCCGATTTTTGAGTTTCAAAACCTAAAACAATCGGGACATTCCGATTTTCAAGAAAAAAAAGACAATTTGGAACTGGATTGTTAAAGACGGGTCTTCAATGACTTTTCTACATCCTATCGTTTTGTGCAATACATGTGGTGCTTGAGACCATTAAACAACACCTGAGAATTCTAATGCTAAGACAGTACAGTACAGGCAATATTTTTTAAAAATAATGCAAAAACCTTAAAGCAACCTAGATCCTGCTCAGTGTTGGGGGGCAGTGGGGGCAGGGCACTACCCCAGGACTGGGGTGAGCATGGGGGGTGGTCCCTATTTCTGATTTTATAAGGTTGGCAGGTATGCACATTCTAATTTGATGAGAGTGTATTTACTAATAATTACCTAAAATATAATATTGCTGTCAGGTACCACTTGAAATAATAATTATAATGATAATAATAATAATAATAATAATAATAATAATAATAATAAATAAATAAAATAATAATAAAGAAAATAAATAATAATAAATAAATAATAATTGGAGTTCCGCTTTTAGGCTTGGCTAAATCTATATATTATAATCAGCAGCTGCAAATGATTTTCAAATGGAAGTGCAGTGCTTTTATTGTAAATTTCAAGCCATTTATGAGGGAGCATCTCAAAGCAAATAAATAAGAATTTTTGAGTATGGTGCTCATTTGTGGTCTTTTACTCCACCTGGAGGTGCTATGAGGATGATGACTGTGATATATAAACTTAAGATGGACATTGTATGATATGCGTGCAAACTCAGACTAGTGTGACTTCAGCTTTGTCCTTGTAATAATCCATCGCTTCTGACTACATGAAGTGGTTTAAGTAATTGCCTACACAATATTAGACCAGCTGAGATTTTTGTCCTTCTGTTCAGCAATTTGCTTGAGGATTTTGGTACATACCAATTTTGTGGAAACATGCTATGGCAGGTGAGAGCTAGTGTGCTGAATTCTTACAGGCTTTATGTGATCACTTATACTTTCATGACGCTGGTCTCATGTAAATAAACTTAACCATACCTGTCCAGTTATACTGGCCCCAGTTGTTCAAAAGTTGGATAGCGCTATCGACCGGATAAATCTCTATCCAGTGGATAACGCAATCGGTTTCCCTAACACTTATCCACCTTTTGAACAACTGGGGCCTGGTCTTAGCTCCCTTTGTATACTGGTCGCATATGACAATAACTCCCTCGGGTCAATCTCAACACTGAGATGAATATGTAATTTGCTCCAGAAGTACATTTTGAAGTGCCATTTTCATTGAAACATGCACCCATTCCAGTTCCATGAAGTATGACAGAAATCAGTGTCAAGTAGAAATTGCCCTCTTTGTATGACTGCGTAGTTTCATTTTTTTTTTTGTTATTTTTGTTTAAGAAGGGGGGGGGGATGGGGAGAGGTTAAGGCAGCTCCCTTGGATCCATAAACCCGTAAAATTACAGTACCCTCCCAGTACACTGTACACATTATGCATGTATTAGCCTTTTTTGTTGTTAAGAGATATGCTCTTCAGTTACAAATGTCTAAGAGTCTGTGTTCGATCAAGCTCGCATAATCCTTTGAATTCTCCCAACACTCTCGTGTTTGCATCAGGCTTCTGCTACGTAACCATGCATGCCACTATTAATGTTTGAAGATACGTATTTTACTATCTTGGGCACTTATTTAGTAATAGAACCCCCCTTTGTTACCAGTGTTTTTACACTGATGGGGCTATCCTGTGTATACATCATTATTATTAGTAAAGCAGTGCAAGACGTTTGTATGTTATGTCCCTAAATAGCATGCATAGGGCGGGAACGTAGCCTATGCAGCTAATTTTCGGAAAAATTATTATTATTATTGTTATTATTATTACTATTATTATTATTACTATTATTATCATTATTACAAGTGAGACCGGAAAACAATATTATAATTATGAGTTAATCATTAGTAATACACCTCTCATCAAATTAGAACCAGTGTTTCATAAGTTTTAAATAAGCCTCTGTTGTAGGTAATATAAACTTAAATATCTAAGCAATTTAAATGCTTTATTCAATAAGTGATTTGAAACCGGGATACTATAGTGCAATACGTTTTCTACAGTGTAAGACACTCTCATACTCATATTTTTCTCCTTATAAAATTATGGTAAAATGACACTATAGTTGAATGGTGATGATGATGATGATGATGATGATGATGATGTACCTTATTTACTTGTATTAATTCCCCGAGACATTTAGTTAATAGTAGGAAGTAGTGAACCCTAAAACATCCCAGGGCATTGCTTTCTTTCTTGACTGTCCAATAGTGGTAGTTATTCAGAAGGAGTAGCTTACTGGAGTTAATATGAAGTATAGTTTAAAGTACTGTAAAAGCTCTAATAGTCCTGCCCTCTAATACGCCTTCTTACCTACTACTTGCTAATTACAAATAAAT
Source organism: Siderastrea siderea (assembly GCA_964030785.1). Taxonomy (NCBI): domain Eukaryota; kingdom Metazoa; phylum Cnidaria; class Anthozoa; order Scleractinia; family Rhizangiidae; genus Siderastrea; species Siderastrea siderea. The sequence continues at coordinate 18,611,701 of OZ034966.1, forward strand.
TATTTGCTCACAATGATGTCATGACATTGGGGCTTGAAAATTATTTTATGTTTCGACTGATGCCGGGTATTATTTTACTGCCAGAGGAAGATTCAAAGAAGTGCAGCATTATGCATGTAATTACTTACATGACTGTAATTCAGGTGAATCAATTCCTTCATCTATTTTAAGTACCAATCAGTCAATCAATCAACCACTCAACCAACTGGCTGATAAATCAGTCAATCAGCCAATTAAAAAATAAATCATTCAATCAATCAATCAATCAATCAATCAATCAATCAATCAATCAATCAATCAATCAATCAATCAATTAATCGGTCAATCAATAAATCAATCAATCTGTGACCTCAGTGTTGCCAATGCGAATAACAAATGGTCCAGTAATGACTAGTGACTTTATTATTTTGATGCACAGATTATGACTCACTCTCTTACTACCCCAGACCGTGATCGCAGTAGATCTCGAGACTTTAGTTCTTTTTGGTTTGATAATTTGTCACCAATAAGCACTGTTACTGATTGCCATAATCTGGTACCAAAGAAAAACAAAAGGAATAGCCTCTTCCTAAATCATTTCAGAATAGTCTGAAACCTAACAGCCAATGAACTGACAAAAAGGGATCAGACTGTGGTGAATCAGTCAATCGATATAGTTTTCCCCATAAAGAGAATTTCAATCAAATGGGTCTGACTCTTCATTCCTGGGATAGTAGTGCGGGGGTGGGGGGGGGGGGGGATAGTCCCCCCAAAAAAGATATGGGGCAGGGTGACTGCTCATCAGATATTTTGAAGTAGAGCCCTAAAAGGTGTACTCCAGGATTTATTCCATTTTCATACATCATCCACTTAGTAGTACTGAGGGGTCAGTCAAACTAATCAATGACATCAAAATGTTCAGCAGAAAAAGACAAAAAAATATATAACCTTATTTCAAAACTGCTCTTCAAATTTTTTATTTGAATTGATAAAGTGTGTCTGGTAATATAACTAAAAGTACACATTTCTTAACCAAACCCTTATAATAAACTGCCATATTTTCCTGACACCAGGTTGATGGAATAAAAATCTGTAAGAAAAACAAAGCAGATTTTAATTATCGCAATTACCAATAGTAGGACAGTCAGTGTGCATGCGCCAGAGAAAAATGAGAGACTGCTCGTACACTGTAGTCTATGAGAATGGTACCAATTTGGGCCGGTACGACTTCAGATCGACTCCAAATGCTTACCTTTGTTTACACGAAACGTACGAAACATGAAGCTAGTATAAAATAATTATCATCTTAGGCTGTGTTTACACGAGTGATTTCATCCCGAGATGAAATCGCTGAGGACCGGGATGAAATCGTCCCAGGGTGAACACATTTCAGCTCCAAATCATGCAAACATTTACAGGTAAATAACCAGACACCGCGAAAAGTCACCCCGGGATGAGATAAAAGTCATCCCGGGATAAAGTCACTCATGTAAACAGGGCCTTAGGCTGGTTTAACTCATCACTGCTGCTGAACCAATATGAATGACTCAGAACAGTTTGAAATCAGACTGGGGAGCCACTTAAGCATGAACAGGTTCCAATTGGTCTGAGATATTTGTTTTGGGTATGCACGTTTAATAAGTGGCATTGGAGCATTCCAAGCTGTTGGATAATAGATAAACTGGATTTTTAAGGATGGGATGGTTGCGGACCGTGTTAACACAAACAGAGTTTAGATTGGTCTCAGGTAAACACTTCATGCCAGTCTGACTTTCAGACCGGTCTCATGTAAACAAAATCGTACCAGTCTGAGTTTGCACTGGTCTCGTGAAATCAGGGCATTACTGCCCCTGGGCCTCTGAGGATGTTGTTAAACATTCTTGAGAGCTGCTCGACTTTAGGCTAACGGGAAGTTTACATGACAATATAAAACAGATCATGCTCAAATTCCACACTACAGAAATTTGTGCTTGTTCTCACACACTTAAAGGCAGATGGTTTAAATATCTGGTATATTTGAATGATTTTAAAACTGTTGAACTGTGCTTAATTATGTTTGACTGGGTTCAGAAATTGGAATCAAACACTGCTGTATGCATATTATTGGTTTAATTGTGTTCAACTACCAAACCCAAATTAAACCGATCATTGCATTTGACCCAGTTCATTTTACTGAACAGTAAGATAGTACCTAAGCTAGGATAATTATATGATTGATATCTTCCATGTGCATACCTTCACTGTAAGAAAAGCTGCATCACTGATCACTGCTGACATATACATGCCTAGTATAGATAAAAAAGTATCAGTGAAAACAACAACTTCAGGGCTAAAAATTGACAGTCTCCTGGTTGCCAGTAGCAATTTAAAACTGACCAGGGCTACTAAAAGTTGAGGTTTGTTTTTATTGACATGTGACTCCAGTCTTACTTAGAGTTCTACAGTATGGGGTACTTTTTCCACGTGATTATTGGCGAAATCCCTGGATAAAAGACTTACTTCTCACCCGGGTTGGGAGGGGCCTATTCAAGTAAATATGGTTTTAATTTTTTTTATTTAGACTAGGGGATTTTGAAAGCCACTTTATCTAAATGGCCTGGTCCACTATACTAAGCGAACAAGTGAAAAGACCCTGGGGACGAGGTTGGAATTCAAGGATACTGGTCCGAGTTGCAATTCAATGATTCAAGCACTGAAGTTAATTATTTACCCCGCAAATTATGGAATAACTTAATCAGTAAAAGTACAGAATGAGATGTACAAAAAAATTACATCCACCTGCTTTGAACTCGATTATCTTAAGCATATTTTTCCCAAAAGTGATCAACACATAACTTTTAATAAACGTTTTACATGTACCTAATTCGAAATTGAAATTTGTTGTTTGTCATCAAATCATGCCAACTATAGCTTTGAACCTTACTTGATCTAAGAAACATTCGTGAGTCATTAGATGTATATAAATAATTTGCAAGCAGTGAAGAAAAGCCCAGCTAATAAACAAATGGAGTTGGAGATAAAATAAAGTATGTTATGTGTTATGTTATGTTGTTATGAGATGTTTACAACACGTAATGCGCCGATCAATTTTAAAGTTCATCATCCCCCCCCCGGGCAACCCCCCGGGCATTTGAACTTTTGAAGATTGGCTTGTTCAAATTCCCTCCCCTCGGGGCAAGAAAGCCGTTCAAATGCCCCACCAATTAGTACTGAACTGCCTCTCCTCAAAGACAAATTTGGTCTTCAATCAAGCACTTTACATGCCTTTCAGAGAAAGATATGCCATAATGACACCTTCAATCTTCTATTAAAGACCCTTTTCAAAGAGTTATTCACTAACAAAGGCGAAATTCTATCTTGTAAATCCGTCAGACCTGCCAAAACCAAAAAAAATCACAGGCCTATTACGTCAGAACAAGAGATAAATCCGGTTCAAATTCCCCACCCTTCCAACGCAACGTTCAAATTCCTCCCTCCCCGGGCACGCTGCACAGTCAAATGCCCGGGGTATGCCGGGGGGGGGATGTTGAAGTTTCGAATTGATCGGCGCATAAGCTTAAATGATGCTACACAAGAGAATTTAAGCTTATCTGCCAGTATCAACATTAGGAGAATAGCCTGACCTTCTTGCTTTAAGCAATAGCTGTTTGAAACATTAATTTTAACAGCAACGCTGTAATTAAAGTTACTGAAAACATAAAGGATGCGTTGCTGCACTTTTACTTGGCCAACAAATAACATACGATTCACAGACGAGTGTACAAAAACTACATCACTTCATATAACGTTTATTTTAAGACTTACGAAACTTAATAAACTTTAGTTACCAACCTAAGTGTCTATCTTTCGGCTTTTTACTACCGGAACGAAAATGGCAAATTATTTAAGCACTGGACTATTTAAAACGATAAATATGAAACATTAAACTATAATGATCGATCGGTAAAGCCCTGCTAATATATTAAGCTGTTTACCGCAGACAATAAAAAGCTATAATTACACGTACCTGACATGAGCAATGCAGCGAAAAATGAAGTGCTGTCCTCTTTCCGAGAAACCATTATTCTTTAGCAGAAATGGACCACAGAAAGCTAAAACACCTTTTCACGGTAATGCGTTCATGTAAGCTACATATAACGTCCCAGTATACATACCAATCTATGTAAGGGACATATAACGTCCCATTATATGAAACGTATACTTCGTTCACCTTAGTTTGCCTTGGTTCACCTCCGTTTGCCTTGGTTCACCTCAGTTTGCCTTGGTTCACATTAGTTTGCCTTGGTTCACTTCCGTTTGCCTTGGTTCACCTCAGTTTACCTTTGTTCACCTCAGTTTGCCTTGGTTCACCTCCGTTTGCCTTGGTTCACCTCAGTTTGCCTTGTTTCCCTTCAGTTTGCTTTGGTTCACCTCAGTTTGCCTTGGTTCACCTTAGTTTGCCTTGGTTCACCTCAGTTTGCCTTGGTTCACCTCAGTTTGCCTTGGTTCACCTCAGGTTCCCTTGGTTCACCTCAGTTTGCCTTGGTTCACCTTAGTTTGCCTTGGTTCACCTCCGTTTGCCTTGGTTCACCTCCGTTTGCCTTGGTTCACCTCAGTTTGCCTTGGTTCACCTCAGTTTGCCTTTGTTCACCTTAGTTTGCCTTGGTTCACCTCAGTTTGCCTTGGTTCACCTCCGTTTGCCTTTGTTCACCTTAGTTTGCCTTGGTTCACCTTAGTTTGGCTTGGTTCACCTTAGTTTCCCTTGGTTCACCTCAGTTTGCCTTGGTTCACCTCAGTTTGCCTTTGTTCACCTTAGTTTCCCTTGGTTCACCTCAGTTTACCTTGGTTCACCTCCGTTTGCCTTTGTTCACCTTAGTTTGCCTTGGTTCACCTTAGTTTGGCTTGGTTCACCTTAGTTTGCCTTGGTTCACCTCAGTTTGCCTTGGTTCACCTCAGTTTGCCTTGGTTCACCTTAGTTTGCCTTGGTTCACCTCAGTTTGCCTTGGTTCACCTCAGTTTGGCTTGGTTCACCTTAGTTCGCCTTGGTTCACCTTAGTTTGCCTTGGTTCACCTCAGTTTGCCTTGGTTCACCTCAGTTTGCCTTGGTTCACCTTAGTTCGCCTTGGTTCACCTTAGTTTGCCTTGGTTCACCTTGCCTTGGTTCACCTTAGTTTGCCTTGGTTCACCTCAGTTTGCCTTGGTTCACCTCAGTTTGCCTTGGTTCACCTCAGTTTGCCTTGGTTCACCTTAGTTTGCCTTGGTTCACCTCAGTTTGCCTTGGTTCACCTCAGTTTGCCTTTGTTCACCATAGTTTGCCTTGGTTCACCTTAGTTTGCCTTGGTTGACCTCAGTTTGCCTTGGTTGACCTCAGTTTGCCTTGGTTCACCTTAGTTTGCCTTGGTTCACCTTAGTTTGCCTTGGTTCACCTCAGTTTGCCTTGGTTCACCTCAGTTTGCCTTGGTTCACCTCAGTTTGCCTTTGTTCACCTTAGTTTGCCTTGGTTCACCTCAGTTTGCCTTGGTTCACCTCCGTTTGCCTTTGTTCACCTTAGTTTGCCTTGGTTCACCTTAGTTTCCCTTGGTTCACCTCAGTTTGCCTTGGTTCACATTAGTTTGCCTTGGTTCACCTCAGTTTGCCTTGGTTCACATTAGTTTGCCTTGGTTCACCTCAGTTTGCCTTGGTTCACCTCAGTTTGCCTTGGTTCACCTTAGTTTGCCTTGGTTCACCTTAGTTTGCCTTGGTTCACTTCAGTTTGCCTTGGTTCACCTCCGTTTGCCTTGGTTCACCTTAGTTTGCCTTGGTTGACATTAGTTTGCCTTGGTTCACATTAGTTTGCCTTGGTTCACCTCAGTTTGCCTTTGTTCACCTACGTTTGCCTTGGTTCACCTCCGTTTGCCTTGGTTGACAATAGTTTGCCTTGGTTCACATTAGTTTGCCTTGGTTCACCTCAGTTTGCCTTGGTTCACCTCCGTTTGCCTTTGTTCACCTTAGTTTGCCTTGGTTCACCTCAGTTTGCCTTGGTTCACCTCCGTTTGCCTTTGTTCACCTTAGTTTGCCTTGGTTCACCTCAGTTTGCCTTGGTTCACCTCCGTTTGCCTTGGTTCACCTTAGTTCGCCTTGGTTCACCTTAGTTTGCCTTGGTTTACCTCAGTTTGCCTTGGTTCACATTAGTTTGCCTTGGTTCACCTTAGTTTGCCTTGGTTAACCTTAGTTTTCCTTGGTTCACCTCAGTTTGTCTTTGTTCACCTTAGTTTGCCTTGGTTCACCTTAGTTTGCCTTGGTTCACCTTGGTTTGCCTTGGTTCACCTCAGTTTGCCTTGGTTCACCTTAGTTTGCCTTGGTTCACCTTAGTTTGCCTTGGTTCACCTCCGTTTGCCTTGGTTCACCTCCTTTTGCCTCATGGTTTACCTCAGTTTGCCTTGGCTCAGGTCAGTTTTTTAAGCTGACGTTTTTGAAGCTGTTCAAAACACGAACAGCAGGTGTTTTATCAAGTCTGTATATATTAAGTCCTTGATAAAACACTACTGTTCGTGTTTTAAATTTTACACACAGTTAACGGTACTAGTGTAATCTGTACCGAACTCGGTTTTCGGTTGAAGGGGGGTGTGCGCTTATTCATTTTTCATTTAATCTATAAGAGGGCAGCTAATTCGAAGCGATGCGCTTCTTTGAAGCTGGGCGCTTAATCTAGCATTTTTGGTTTACATCAATCACTAAACGTCTTGGTCTCTCGGTCTTGTGAGGTGCTCTTCATACTTGTTTTCTTAGTCCTTGTACAGTCATTACCTATGTTCATCACTAGAATAATAATATCAGTTGTCCTAAAGAAGTGTTTTTGTTTCAAATGATCTTAACAATATCTTGTTCACTTATAACAAAGTAACAAAGTTATTTAATATAATGTGTGATCAAGGAGTTAGACTTGAGCAAAATTATCAGAAAATAAAACTCAGTTTTATTCGTGTAAGAGAGCCAAATATAACGTAACTTCATTATATCTCATACGACAGTTCTAATTGTGAGCCATTTTCAAACCTAGTTTTCATCTCAGGATAACAGTTTTTCAAATTTTTTGTTACATTAAGTATACATTTTGGTAATTTTATCATAAAAAACTTAACTACTAACTATAACTACAAGTAGTCAACGTAATAATTCGCTTTTGGCTGATTGAGTGGACTCGATGTCTTTTAATTAGAGTGGGTTTTTCGCCAAAAAGGGTCTTAATATATGACCTCCATCAACACAACAACAATAAGATAATGAACTCTAAACTACATTTAACGAACAAAAAATAACATGGAGTACAAAACACCTTCATATCTAAACTAAGGTAAATTAATGTCATGACGACTATTATGGAAACTTAATTTTTGACATGTTTCTTCTATCAATATTGGGTGTCTTGACGCTGAGTTCCTAAGTAACTGAAAATGTAGATTTTCCTTGCAAAGTAAAACAAGTATTGCATTTCGTAAAAAGGAAATGTACACCGAGTCATTTTCTTTTAAAAACTGTACGAGGGGTCGAGTAAAAAAATATACTTTGCGTAAATATCACAAAGAAGAACTGTCCACAAACAAAAGAATCTTACAAAAGACAGGAAATTGAAACCTAGGCGTGGTGCACCCCTAAGCATATTATCGCCAAACGATTGCTGGAAACGTCACCCTTGGCCATTCGGCGATCTAAATCCATGTGGACTGAAATTTGTACTTCTTGGTTTGAATACAGCAAACACTGGCGATCGCATAATATAGAAACAGTTTTTTCATTTTTTTTTTTACGTTTCTTCAGATAGCACAACATATACTGGTGAAGCACACACACACAAATGTAATTGAAAATTTTTGAGAAGTAACAGCACGCAGTGATTGTTGAAAGTGTTTCACAATTCACCAGATGGCTGAAAATCGTCTTCATTTCCAGACTTTTCCATTCGTTTGGGCAGGAGATTAGGCTTTTGCCAAAATTGAATTTACTTCTCAGTTTCCAGGTAGTTTGTACCCGTGTTCAAATGCATTGCTGGATTGGCATTCTACGTTGCACGATTTCATGCCTTAACGCTAAGTTAATTAAAAAAAGCTAAATTGCACACTTAATACGCCACACTTCAATTTCGGGAAAAAAATGAATTGCTGGTGTTTTCCGCAGAATAAAATTGTAATAATGACCGCGAAAATGACCTTGCATTATTCAATCAGATAAATGAATTAATAGTGTATCAAAATTCGGCGGGTTGCTGTGAAATTTGGCCTGGACATTTCTTAAATGTTCGGTGAAACCAAAATTTGTCGGCGATCAGTTTTTGAAATTTATATATAATATTTCACCAGTGGCGAAGTTCAAAGCAATGCGCTTTGCGTATTCTTTGCTGTTCGAACTTGACAGATTAATTAAAAATAACCAGACGAGTCAGAATGTCAAAAAATGCTCACACACTTGGATTTGATACGCTATTAATTCAATTGAATGACACATGATGGTCATTTTCGCGGTTGTTTGCGATTTTCTTTTGCGGAATTGAAGAAACCGGCAATTCATAATTTTTTTCCCGAAATCTACATTACTTAACCTTTCCAACGATATATAGTTTACCCATGTTTTTCTTTAAAATGGTATTGGTAGTTAGGCACATCTGCGCAAACCTTAATTACTAAGTCCCCCAGATTTCCGCTGTAAGTACCCCGCTCCCTAAAAAGCTCAGTTTCTTCATTTAGTCTGTCGGTATTCATGCCAGCAACTGATTGATATTCTTCATTGGATTGTACGTTGTCTACAAAGAGTTGTCGTAGTCGATAAGCATCCTCTTCTACAGATTTGGAAAGACCAAGTCCATACAGGTGCTCCACAAAATAAGGCTCTTTGTTAATAAATTCGGGCAGTTTGTGCAATTGTTTTACGATACTGGAAAATGCGCAAACGCCATCACCAACTACTGGGTCAATCGATAATCCAAAGGAGGCCAGATTTCGGTTAAGGTTGCTCACTGGATCATGAATGGTGTCATCATGATTAGGAGCTGTTGAGTGCGTTTTCCGTAAACATTTGCATAAGCGGTATATTGAAAACGTTGACAGATTTGTCATTTATAGTGCTTTTGATTTCTTGCAGAACTTGGTAAAGCTGGTTACAGTGACAGTAAATAGACATTCGGTAAATTGTGGTCAATCGTTTCAGAAATGTTCATGTTTTGTTACAGTTTCAGTATATAAAGAGAAACAGTTAAAAACCTGGTAAATTGTATGAAGTTAAGGTATGAAACCACTGGAGAAACCGTGTACGATGAACCTTGCTCAACGTCAGATCAGAAAGATCGTGATCAGTCAAAACTGATAAAATTATAAATGATTGGCAAAATGACTACTGCAGAGACTGATCAAACAACGTGAAAAGACGTTAGTTACAATATTTCGACTGGCCAATACCAGTCTTCATCAGGTTTTATTAAGGCAAATCACGAATTTACAGAAATATATATGTAGTAAAACAATGAGCGGAAGTTACATTTATGACGTGGTATGGCGTGACTTAGAAATAATAGAAAACAAACAAAACAAAACAAAAATGTACTATATATAGTTACAAATTACAGTTCATCACGTTTATTAATGCCTAGAGGCTCAAGAGTCTTAGCCTTGTGAATAATGTGAGCCTCACGTGCCTTCCTGAAAGAACTGCGTTCATTTTTAAGTTTTTCAGTAGGAATAAGTAGCATATGGGTGTCGGAGTGGTTATTGCTGAGAAAGTGTTCTGAAACCACTGCATGGATATAATTTGAAGTAGGGTTGAGTACTGGTCGTCTATGTTCATTGAAACGGTCTTTGAGGTGACCTTTAGTTCCCCAATGTATTGTAAACTACATAGGCGACATTGAATCATGTAGATAACATTGAAAGTAGTACAAGTTATATGAGATTTGATATGGTACGTTTCACCTGTGGAATGAAAAGTATATCGAGTGCGGCCATGTTCGATGTAAGGACAAGTGGTACAATTCCTACTATTGCACCGAAAGGAACCGGGAGTGACCCGGGAGTAAATTGTGGTCATTGTCTCAAAAATTGAATAAGCGCCCCCTTCAAATAAGATCTCTGATTCGAATAGGCGCCCCCGCTATAAGGCCGAAAATTGATGAGCGACCGAGACGCTTAATCGAGCATTTGCACTAAGTACAACTGAACAATCTCATTAACTTCAAGTTCACATTACAAATACCGTATTTCTTCCTATAAGCGCCCAAGCTCAAAAAAGCGCAGATGAATTCTCCCCCATACAAGGGCCCACCCTTGGCTACAATAGCCCAGCAACGCCCCCCACCCCTCGAATAGCCCCCCCCCCCCCTCCACTCCCTCTCACTTTCGTAAATATAGTTAGCTAGGACACCAAGAGAAAAACCTGTTTCTATTGTCAATTTTATAATCTTTCCGCCTACAAACTGAGGTCAACCAAGGTAACCTGTGGTGAACCAAGGCAAACTAAGGTGAACCAAGGCAAACTAAAGTGAACAAAGGCAAACTAAGGTGAACCAAGGCAAACTGAGGTGAACCAAGGTAAACTAAGGTGAATCAAGGCAAACTGAGGTGAACCAAGGTAAACGGAGGTGAACCAAGGCAAACTAAGGTGAATCAACGCAAACTAAGGTGAACCAATGCAAACCGAGGTGAACCAAGGCAAACCGAGGTGAACCAAGGCAAACTGAGGTGAACCAAGGCAAACGGAGGTGAACCTGAAGGCAAACTGAGGTGAACAAATGCAAACTGAGGTGAACCAAGAAAAACTAAGGTGAACCAAGGCAAACTGAGGTGAACCAAGGCAAACTGAGGTCAACCCTAAGGTGAACCAAGGTAAACGGAGGTGAACCAAGGCAAACTAAGGTGAATCAAGGCAAACTGAGGTGAACCAATGCAAACTGAGGTGAACCAAGGCAAACTGGGGTGAACCAAGGCAAACTGAGATGAACCAAGGTAAACTGAGGTGAACCAAGGGAAACTAAGGTGAACCAAGGCAAACTGAGGTGAACCAAGGCAAACTAAGGTGAACCAAGGCAAACTAAGGTGAACCAAGGCAAACTAAGGTGAACCAAGGCAAACGGAGGTGAACCAAGGTAAACGGAGGTGAACCAAGGGAAACTAAGGTGAACCAAGGCAAACTGAGGTGAACCAAGGCAAACTAAGGTGAACCAAGACAAACGGAGGTGAACCAAGGCAAACTAAGGTGAACCAAGACAAACGGAGGTGAACCAAGGCAAACTGAGGTGAACCAAGGCAAACTAAGGTGAACCAAGACAAACGGAGGTGAACCAAGGTAAACGGAGGTGAACCAAGGCAAACTAAGGTGAATCAACGCAAACTAAGGTGAACCAATGCAAACCGAGGTGAACCAAGGCAAACCGAGGTGAACCAAGGCAAACTGAGGTGAACCAAGGCAAACGGAGGTGAACCTGAAGGCAAACTGAGGTGAACAAATGCAAACTGAGGTGAACCAAGAAAAACTAAGGTGAACCAAGGCAAACTGAGGTGAACCAAGGCAAACTGAGGTCAACCCTAAGGTGAACCAAGGTAAACGGAGGTGAACCAAGGCAAACTAAGGTGAATCAAGGCAAACTGAGGTGAACCAATGCAAACTGAGGTGAACCAAGGCAAACTGGGGTGAACCAAGGCAAACTGAGATGAACCAAGGTAAACTGAGGTGAACCAAGGGAAACTAAGGTGAACCAAGGCAAACTGAGGTGAACCAAGGCAAACTAAGGTGAACCAAGGCAAACTAAGGTGAACCAAGGCAAACTAAGGTGAACCAAGGCAAACGGAGGTGAACCAAGGTAAACGGAGGTGAACCAAGGGAAACTAAGGTGAACCAAGGCAAACTGAGGTGAACCAAGGCAAACTAAGGTGAACCAAGACAAACGGAGGTGAACCAAGGCAAACTAAGGTGAACCAAGACAAACGGAGGTGAACCAAGGCAAACTGAGGTGAACCAAGGCAAACTAAGGTGAACCAAGACAAACGGAGGTGAACCAAGGTAAACGGAGGTGAACCAAGGGAAACTAAGGTGAACCAAGGCAAACTGAGGTGAATCGAGGCAAACTAAGGTGAACCAAGGCAAACTAAGGTGAACCAAGGCAAACTGAGGTGAACCAAGGCAAACTAAGGTGAACCAAGGCAAACTAAGGTGAACCAAGGCAAACTGAGGTGAACCAAGGCAAACTGAGGTGAACCTAGGCAAACTGGGGTGAACCAAGGCAAACGGAGGTGAACCAAGGTAAACAGAGGTGAACCAAGGGAAACTAAGGTGAACCAAGGCAAACTGAGGTGAACTAAGGCAAACTAAGGTGAACCAAGGCAAACGGAGGTGAACCAAGGTAAACGGAGGTGAACCAAGGCAAACTAAGGTGAACCAAGGCAAACTGAGGTGAACCAAGGCAAACTAAGGTGAACCCAGGCAAACTAAGGTGAACCCAGGCAAACTAAGGTGAACCAAGGCAAACTGAGGTGAACCAAGGGAAACTGAGGTCAACCAAGGCAAACTAAGGTCAACCAAGGCAAACTAAGGTCAACCAAGGCAAACGGAGGTGAACCAAGGCAAACTAACGTGAACCAAGGCAAACTGAGGTGAACCAAGGCAAACTAAGGTGAACCAAGGCAAACTGAGGTGAACCAAGGACAACTAAGGTGAACCAAGGCAAACTAAGGTCAACCAAGGCAAACGGAGGTCAACCAAGGCAAACTAAGGTGAACCAAGGCAAACTGAGGGGAACCAATGCAAACTAAGGTGAACCAAGGCAAACTGAGGTGAACCAAGGACAACTAAGGTGAACCAAGGCAAACTAAGGTGAACCAAGGCAAACTAAGGTGAACCAAGGCAAACTGAGGTGAACCAAGGACAACTAAGGTGAACCAAGGCAAACTAAGGTGAACCAAGGCAAACTAAGGTGAACCAAGGCAAACGGAGGTGAACCAAGGCAAACGGAGGTGAACCAAGGCAAACGGAGGTGAACCAAGGCAAACGGAGGTGAACCAAGGGAAACTGAGGTGAACCAAGGCAAACGGAGGTCAACCAAGGCAAACGGAGGTCAACCAAGTATACGTTTCATATAATGGGACGCTATATGTCCCTTACATAGCAGTGTATATGTTTCATGGATATACTGGGACGTTATATGTAGCTTACATGAACGCTTTACCCTTTTCACCCCATTTTTTCAGCTTTTGACGCTAGCTATGGCGCCGCGCCTAAAAAGTGCACCAGTCTTCCTGAGCAATCCGTGACATTGGTGCCCAGTACTCCGCGTGCCTGCAAATTCACATCCCTAAGCTATATGAAAACGAATTTTTTTAAAAAAACTGTTAACGTAGTTAGAAAGAGCACAGTTTGAAACCAAATATGCTGATTCGTGTTTACATTTATATTAAAACCTCACAAAACAGGGGATTATCAACAGTTTAAGGTTCATTTTTCATCGTGCTTTTTTCAAAAGGAAAAATAATAATGGACGTTTTTGAATAACTTGCAATTTTTTCTGCAATATTGCTGTGAGAAATTACGAATTTATTGAGCTTAAAGAAGTTTTAAAGTGATTTGAATTTTCTGTGCGCTCTGGTCACGTGACCAATGACGTCACAACAGTGAGCATATCATGGTCGTTACTTTCATGCGAAGTTCTATTAACCAGCCAAGCTTTGTTTCTCTCCGCCTTAAACTACCATAGCTACTGACTCCTTACCAGTCCCCTGGGAAATGCTCCTGTGTAGAGCCACCTTAACTTTCAAATGCCAGATGTCAACTGGCAATTTCCATATTGCCCATCACAATGACTATCAGGGCACGTTATCTGCTTTTGAATTGATGGAGGCCTGTTGTTGCAGTGAGCGAAAACATATTTTTTGCCATAGTCACGTGAATAATGACGTCATCACCCTAACGTTAATATGAGGGATAACTTTCACGAAGTTGTAAATAACACATGGTACAGCATTCTCTTCGACCACAAATTAACTAAGTTATTTTGCATTGAAATTTTTCTGTTGCTATCCTGTGTATACATCATTATTATTAGTAAAGCAGTACAAGACGTTCCTGGCATACGAAGCTTGCGCCCGCGTTGCTAGCGGCAGTGAAAACTGAGTTTTCCTACGTCATCATCCCTCATCGTAACATTGGGTACATTGCGATATGGATTACATGATGTCACTTGCTAATTGTCCAGTTTTTCCAACTCGAGCCAGAGGGTAGGAAAGCAACGGGAGCGAGTTGCATAAAACTTAACGTCCGGCGAAACTTATAACGCCAGACGTTCACTCCAGTCAAAGTCACTATTTTAACGTCCGTCATTAGCTGTTACGTCCAGTATTAGGTTTTTGCAATGATAGATAACTAACGAGGTGCATAGCGGCGAGCTGGTTATAATTATTCGATATCCAGCAAGTGCGAGTAGAATAATTGTTTTATTAAACGACGACCACTATAGCTGTTATAAAATCAAGACAGAAAGAAAAAAACGAGTAAGAGATAAAAAGGGACAAGAATTGGTCACATGACTGAACGAAAAAGGCGCCAAAAGCTTGCTAAGTGTGCAGCGTTTCTCTCCAGAGCTGAATGAATCAAAACGAAACTGCTCCGAACCAAAGTGAACAAAGTGGCACAAGTTTTGGGAAACCTACTAATTTTTGGCTCTGAAAATGCGGTACGTGTTTGATTTTTCTTGAAACATTGTTATAATCATCGTTCAAAGTGGTTTGAAGCTGTACGATTTCACCATATTAGCTGCAGGAGTTGAAACGGAGCAAGATTGTAATCTGTTCGCACAACGGCGTCATCATGTGCTTGTTTAGTCGAACTGAAGACAGAATTTTAACTTGAACAGGTTATCTCTATGCAGCTCAGAATCAGGATTACTGTAGTGAGGAACGTCGGAATTCACCTGTTCTCAGTTTAGGGTTGTGGACGGAATGGTAAAAACAACACTCAAACAACTGGGAAGCGATTCAACTTCTTTTAGATAGCATCCGATTTGTATCAGAACATTTCAGGAGCTTTTGGAACAGAGAGCTACGACGAGTGCAGGTAAAACAGAGTCAACTTTGTGTGGTATAGCCAAAAAATGTCGCCCTTCCTTCCTTCTTTCTTGGTAGTTTGTTCGGTTCTTGCTTAGATTGCTTCTTGATTTTCGTACCGACTCGCCATGAATGTGTGACAGTTTTTATTAAATGCTTCTCCTTCATTTTACTGTTATATTTTATGTCTTGTCTTGATACTTCGGAGTAGAAAGCCTTCCTGACTGATCGAACCCACCCCTTTTAATTCTTTTTATGATCGACGTGACGATGAAAGAAATTATTAAGCTGAATTGAAAACACAACGCTAACTGCTTAAATTTCTATTTCTACACAGTTTCTTGTCGTATTAAGAAATTAGGCACTCTGGAACAATTTTTATTTGTGTCTCAGTGACGCTGTTGGAATTTCTGCTTAATTTAAATTCGTTGCAAAGTGATTTTTCTCGTCCATTTTTCTCACCAGGTTGCTTGCTCATATTTAAAGATGAAAAACAACAAGGGAAAACATAAACGCAAAAACACAATGCGGACCGCTGAGGAAACAGTAAAGTTGACTTATTTTCCTTCAAAAATAAGACTTCAGCAAGACATTCAACGACAGCGCTTTTTGCAGCATTCTTTGGAAAGCTTATTAAGGCCAAGAAGAGTACTCGTGAAACTACAGTTGCAGGCAGGGAGCGACTCGACAGACATTGCAATCTAAATACCGGTAGGCATTTTTCACTGATTCGAATGCCCACTGGCTGTTTAGTTCTGTCATCCATGAAACAACTTTGCTAAAATAAACAATATCGCCCAGGCATCAGGCCGTTTACTGGGAAAAGTCATCTGAAAAATGTTTTCTGAAGCTTCCAAGCACAATTATGGAGGGAAAATGGCACAACTTTTTCGCCCGCGAAGTATTTCTCGGGTGTTTTAAAGAACACACCCTAAACTATTTTTCGGAAGCTTTTAGAGTCTCTTTTTGGACAAAATAGCTTTAGACCGAGAACTGTTTCACCTATAGTTACTTGGATAACTTTTTCATTTCGATCTACAGACACGCTACAATACCATGCTACAATGAACCCACTCACTAAATCGGCGATTCTAATTTACTTTAGTCTCTAATTTAGGACAGAAATGGCATTCACTTCAAGTGAGGAAGCTGAAAATATAACATTACAGGGAGCTGATAAAATATTCCACAACTGAAAAAACATAGAGCTTTACACTAAGACTATAAAATTGACGACAGAGCGACTGACTCTTCAGTTTGTTGGATAATTAAATTAGCAATCAGTCAAAACAACTCAATGTGCGGTGACGAATACTAAACTGGATTGAGAAAACAACACCGACCCAGTCTAAAATAGTCACACTATCTAACTTTGGGATAAAATGTAAACTAGTTGCGAAATGAGAATTGCTTAAAAAACGAACTTTAACGAAAAAATCTTAAAAGACTACGCAATGAACTGCAATTTTTTTTAGCTTACATCAGATCGCTTATTTACGAAATTCATTTTATATGATTAAACGTAGAAAATGGGACAACTGACTTTCACAAAACTAAAACTGCATTAAGATAAGCACTTGCTTGCCTGCATTCATACATATAAATGTAAATCTAACTAGAATCACTGGTGTTGCTGGTAAACGAACACAAACACGATGCTCGACTGAACAGGCGACAACCTCGTTCCCGGGGTCCTTTCTCCTTATGACGTAGGAAAACTCCCCGCGTACTGAGCTCTGATTGGTCAATTTCAATTTCAGTCGCGTGCACCGTATGCCAGGTGGTTTATATGTTATGCCAGGAGCCATAATCGGGGACGGAGACCGTAACTGAATACCATTTTCAGTGATGGGGCTGGCCCCATCGAAAAAGACAAATGTGCTATTTTTAGAAAAAATTGCGCCATCGCGCGCGTGAAACACGCGTGTATGTTGCGAGGATGCCGCGCAAAGAAAAAACAAACAAAATGGCGTCGGAGATTACCTTCGTTGGAGATGAAGAAATCCAGTTTTTGTCATCAGTGACAATTCCAAATCTAAGGCAAGCCCTTGAGGAGAACTTTTTGGATAGTGACTCTGGATATGAGGATTGTA
Organism: Siderastrea siderea; assembly: GCA_964030785.1. Classification (NCBI taxonomy): domain Eukaryota; kingdom Metazoa; phylum Cnidaria; class Anthozoa; order Scleractinia; family Rhizangiidae; genus Siderastrea; species Siderastrea siderea. The sequence continues at coordinate 18,628,805 of OZ034966.1, forward strand.
CAAGTGATTCCGATGATGGCAGTGAGAATATTTTAGAAAAATCCTGTAGCGAAGATGCGTCGGACATGTCGGACGAGGATTTCCCCGTTAGACGGAACAAACGTTTTGCGGGCCAAAAAGGCGTCGAACGACGAAAAAATCAGTTGAAGGCGAATCAGGCAGGAAAAGGGAAAATACATCCCGAAAATGTATTTCCTCTGAGGACGTACAGAGATTGAAGGGCAGCCGCAAAGACTGTAAAATGATTTTCCAAGCACGTTTTGAAGAAAAGTAACGCACTGATAAGTCGTTGTCACTATTTCCCCAGCAAGAAAAATAGTAACATAGATTCAAATACCGAATCAGTAAAGAAAACGTTTGCCGAGATTTCGCAGCGTATGTTTTCTGAAATAATGCCCGCCTTTACCGAAATGACCGAAATGTTTATAATGAAGACAAAGAATAGTGAAAAGCGCGCTTTGTTTTCCATCAAATACTCTCGCGGTGCGTTATCAATCGTCGACAAAATAGAGAACTGGAAAAACACCAAGGAAAAAACTACTTCCGTCGATGAGAAGGAGAAAGATGAAGTGAAACTTCATGCTGCCCTAGTACTGAATATGACTTACTGGGTAATTTACGAACCTACAAGGGATACATAGCGCAGTGGACAGACATGGCAAGGGTTTCAACGACAGAGTGAGCTTGCTCCGCCAGCAACCCGGCGAGAAAAATCACTTTGTATCGAAGCAAAATTAAGGAGAAATTACAACTGAACGTCACTGAGACACAAATGCTTGATTTCTTAGGACGAACAGAAACTGTAGAAATAGAAATATACGCATTTAGCGCTGTGTTTACAATTTCTTTCATCGTCAACTCAATCACTTGTTCTTTAAATTTCACAAACAGTAGGTTTTATACGGAAGGCTTTGAGTCGGAAATATCGAGACAAGACAAAATAAGCACAGTAAAATAGGAAAGGAGCATTTAATAAAAATTGTCACACTTTTTATGGCGAGTCAGTACAAAAAACATGCAGCAGTCTGGACAAAAAGCATTAGACAAATTCAGTACCAGAAAAGGCGACATTTTTTGGCTATACCACGCAAAATTGACACTGGTTTACCTGTACTCGTTGTGGCTCTATCTGTGTTCCCTTGAGCAGCTCCAGACATTTAGACACAAGTCGGATGCCATGTAAAATACGTTGAATCGCTTTCACAGTTGTTTGAGTGTTGTTTTTACCATTCCGTCCGCGGGCTCTAAACTGAGAACAATTGCGTTTTGTGGTTTGCGTTTAAAAAGTAAGATGGTGAATTCTAATGTTCCTCACCTCCGTAGTCTTGTTTCAGTGAGCTGCAAAGAAATTATCGTTCAAGCTTAATTATTAATTCTGCCTTCAGTTCGATCAAACAAACACATGATGGCTCCGTTGTCAGCGTTGTGTGAACGGAGCGATTACAAACTCTTTCATTTGAACTCCAGCAGCCATAACGGTGAGATCGTACAGCTTCAATCCGCTTTGAACGACGATTCCAACAATTTTCAGGAAAACTCAAACACGTGCCACATTTCAGAGCCCATAATTGGAAGATTTTTCCCAAACCTTGTGTTTGTACGTTCACTTCGGGGCAGTTTCATTGATTCATTCAGCTCCGCAAAGAAACGCTGCAACACTTCGCAAGGTTTTGGCGCCTTTTTCGGTCAGTCATGTGATCGCGATCGATTCCTGTTCCCTTTTATCTCGGAGTTTCTCTCTTTTTTTTTTCTCTTTCTTGATTTCATAGCAATAAGCGATTGCGTTTTTAATAATAAAAACCATTATGTACTCGGGCATACTGGATATCAAATAATTATAACCATCTTGGTCATATCCACGTTGAACGCAAATTTGCGTGTAGCCACGCGCGTTTATGACGTTGAGGGTGGCGCAATTTTTTCTAAAAATAGCACATTTGTCTTTTTCGATGGGGCCGCGTGGACCCCGCGCTTACGGTCTCCGTCCTCGATTATGGCTCCTGGTTATGCCCCTAAATAGCATGCATAGGGCGGGAACGTAGCCTGTGCAGCTAATTTTCGGAAAAATTATTATTATTATTATTATTATTATTATTATTATTACAAATTAAAGGTGGAGAACGAGATCGAAAAGGCCCATTTTGAAACCTCATTTTTGATTTTCTGTTGGCTAATTAGGTGGCTTGTGTGGTAGCTTTCTTGGGTACAGGGAAAGAGTCAAGAAGAGACTGAGACAATTCAGTGTGTGAGGAATTTCCAATACAAAGCCTGCCACAAAATTAAATAATGGCAAATGAAGGTCACATATTTTCATTGCCCTTCAGTAATAAAAATGATTAAATAACTTATGCCATAAATTCAAATTAAACCTACATCACCAAGACTGTACTGCAGAAGGGTCAACTAGACGGTGTTAAGTGTGGTATGTGAAATTTCATATTATTTGGTCCTCTTGAGATAACAGGAGGAGGGTCAACAAGTAGAGAGGCACAAATCTGTTTGAAATGTGTGGTGTTTAAAGAGGACCACATAAATCAAATGCAGTGGAAGCAGAGTGACTTGCAATAAAAATTATCAATGCTGAGCTGAACTGCTTCCTTTTATTCGACGAAACATCAGACACGAGGGATTCATAAATATTCCTATAGCTTTCTCTGATTAACTAAAACGTCTGATCTCGTCGTCGGTCAAGACAGTTCCGTTCATTGTTATCCCTTCAAACTCTATGGTGAACATCCAGTTTGAGAAACGTATTGCATGTGGTTTCCAAAAAAAAAAAACGGAAATGTAAACAAAACTTTGTAGCTCAGTTATGCGTTGTAGATCTTGGATGCTTTTAGGTAATAGTGGACAGATGCATATAACAATAGTTTTGTGGCCAAATATTGAAAACCTTCTTTATCTCGATCTTTAATCTTGAATTACGATAATTGCTACTACTGAGTAGAACTAATCCAACAGTGGCAGAAGTTACATATATTAACGCGACATTCAAATGCTGCGGCTTTTCCGAGAAGCAGCTCTCTAATGCGGGTCGAATCGAATTCTTACCGAGTCGAACACGGTTCAAATGAGTCCGCTTCTCTCCCTAATTCGTTTCTTTTTGAGAAACGACACACACATGCTCTAATTGTGCGAATCCTGCCCTTGTAGCTTACAATCCTGGGCCCACGAGTCGCTCCAAAGTAATTTCTCTTCTGGAAACCCTCTTGTAAGCCATAACACTCTTGTCTTCTGTGCGATTTGTGACGTCACAGCCTTGTAATGCGATCGTTTTGGCTGCGTGCAAAATGGAGACACATTTCGGATGCCAAATTCGAGCTTTGCGGCTGGAAAAATATCCCATGCAAATGATCCTACTCAGCAAAACTTACATATTTCGACTGAGGGGGTCATAAACTATCATATTTAGGAGAAAAATGTTTTAGTTCATAGGCACTTTAAGGTTCTTCCACAGTGCAAAATGGACTCAGTGGATCGTAGCAACAGCATCAAAACAGAAAAACTCGTCATGGTCTTCATTGTAGACTGCCCATTGCTCTGATCGTCATCTGATATTTCAAAAAAAGGCAAAAAGAAATTCATGGTCAGAAACTGATAAACAGTCAAACTAGGACACACCGTGCTTAGGAAGTTATTACAGAATATTCATAAAAAAAAGTTTTTCAGTTTGCCATATCGGTCCTTATTACGATCAACTCCTGATTTAGGCCTAGTGTTTTTGTCCTTTTTTTTTTGTTCTTTTTGGTCTGCAAGTGAGGTAAGAAGGCGGGGAGTGGGGAAGGGGCGGTGTAACTCAGTACAGTGAATCACACGACGGTTGGAAACGGTTGTTTTTGTCGCGTTTGAAATTTCTAGGTAGAAGTGTACTTAAAGCTGATGATCAAGCAGCTACTTTTAAATGCGTGCGCAAAGGATGCAACACTTTTCCTTTCTTTCACAATGCGGACAAAATAACAGGACCCAAGCGATCGACTAAAATCACTGATCGTTTTACATGCACCTCTGCGAATGTTATCTATTACATAACATGTACTTTATGCAAAAAGATATACATTGGTGAAACAGGAAGGAGATTAGGGACCGTTTCCGCGAACACCTAGGAGACGTTGAAAGACTGATGACAAGGACGCATCCAAGGCAGTCGCCCGACATTTCAATCTCCCTAATCATTCTAGTCAACATATGACGAACTGTGGCCTTTCCCTACACCAGGGTAACACGGAAAGCCGTAAAAATCTAGAACAAAAAATTCAGTTTTCAAATCGGCACACTTAATCCCCACGGTATCAACGAACGCTTTTCATTCAATTAATTATTCTTGTTTTCCACGTTGCCACGTTCCCACCAATAGCGTAGCTCCACCACTCCCTATATAAACCAAGTGCAACCCACAATTCCTTGATTTGCTCTGACGAAGGGCTAACGCTCGAAACGTCAGCTTTCAATCTCTTTACGGTGGCCAATTTACCTTATCACCTCAGTTGATAAATCCAAAATTTTGTGTACTCGTAGTGTAGCTCGCTGCCTGGGTGATATGACTGTGCGCATGCGTAAGGTACTGGCCATACCACGGAGTTGTGTTGCGTAACCAGTGCTTTTAAATGGTTCATCTAATAACGTACTCTATCGTCATCATCATCATCATCAGCATCATCAGCATCGCCGTCGACGACTTTGTCGTCAAAAATATTGATATTACACTTAATTTGCAAGCATCAAGATGAAACACAAGAGAAGGGGCATTTTTTTTTCGCAAGATCGCAGTTTTAGGACGAACGTTTGCCTGTTTCCTCTAGGGCTGAGAGTGAACGATCAACCACGGCGAAATAAGGAAGGCTAGGAACTTGGCAACATAAATGTTAGGTTCTTGCCAATAAAATTGTCTCAGCCATTTTACAGCCGAATGAGATCGTTTGTTCATATCCATGTTTGTTAGGGAACTAAGATGGACGTAACACTATTTTACCGTGTGCCCAATTACCCCGCCCTACACCCTGTAAACTTGTGACATTATAGACATTTCAGCCTGTGTTCCTTCGATTCGAGCTACCAAGATTACGACCTTATTACATGAAATTTTCGCGACACGTTTATTTCGCGATTTTGACAGTCCGGGCCATAACCAGAACTGGATATAAAATTTCTTGTAATCTGATTGGTTCACACATGACCAAAACATTACCTTGACCGCGAAAGGACTAAGTTCCAGGAGAGAGTACAGCGAGAAACAGATCGAAAGCTTTCGATTTCAGCTCGCAGGTCTTGTTAAAGAAAGGGTTCAAACATAAATATAGACAATTTTCTTCATTCGGATGAGGTCTTATTCGCCAAGTATTAGCTAGGACAGCCGAAGCGTCCTGAAAACCTGCTTACGGCTGGTATGTAATTATACCATCAACGAAGACGTTTCTGCCTCTATTGCGCCGAGAATAATTTGCTGCTCGAGTTTATAAAAGCAGAACGCTTGGTATTCGTTGTCTCTAAATTAAAGTACTCATTCATCAGAGAATTAGCATAGTGGAAGCTGTGTGGATGTATGGTTCGGCTTGTTGTGAGACTTGCGCCTTGCTAAACTGAAGGCGGACGGTACCATTCATAATCTTTCTCGGTAGCTCTGTTTTGCTTATCGGTAGCTGTTTTACTTAGCAGCCATCACAGGCGGCCCAAGCTCAAAATGAGAATACGATCGAGTTGCGAAATATGACCTTCGCTATAATTTTTTGTATGGGAAATTCACTTTGGTTCTCAATATGCTAAAATAAAGTTATGAATGTGGAAATAAACGTCACTCACCTTAACATGGCGTTGTCTTTGTGTCTTGTGTCGATTTGGGCGCAATTCCTGCCGTTTTAGGCGAGTTTTTGGTTCGGTGTTGTTCACAGTGTTGTTTCTCTGAGCTTGGGCTGCCTGTGAGCAGACTAGCCGAAACTCCACTGCTACTTCAAAAGCCGTGTTACCGATAATGCAGCCGCGTTACCATACAAAAATACCATCAATTAAAAGCAAATTTTATAAAGATATTCGTGATATTTTCTTGGAAAGACGAAAAAAATGCTACGTACCTTGTTTTTCCACTTATCTGATGCCCACTCGCTATGTAATGGAATAAAACTTAGCGAACCTCGCGACGGTTCTCGTGCTCAAAATCCTCAACACGTTACACGACGCCATTAGTTCCCCACTCGACTGCATCTTCATTGTTTAGTGCTATTGTGTGCAAAGTCTTTTGGGAAAAGGGTCGTTTACGACCGAGAAAAGAGCTCAGAAATGACTAAATATAGTGTGCCCAGCTTTGGCGGCCATATTGACTTTTCTGATGAGGTCAACATATATCCAGTTCTGGTTATGGCCCGGACTGTTTCAGGTGCACAGAGTTCGCGGCACTTTAATTTCGCGATTTTGCGAAAATTTTGTGTTTTGAACCACTTTAATTTCGCCTTTTTGGGTAAGACACATTTTTTCCCTTGGCAATGTTATTTAACATGATTTAACATGTCCTTGAATTAAACGAAACGACTTTATCAAAGATACGATAACGTCAAACTTAACACTGAAAAACGCAACAGGGGGACTATATATGTCAACAGTGACAAAAAAAGCAGTTCTCACAATGTTCACAAGCAGTTCATGCTTGTGCGTGAATTATTGGTCTTGAATCAATTGACCACAATATCCATTTACATTGAAATCATTGAAATGTTTTTTTGGTACGGACGAAAATGATGAAAAATGATGACGCTCGGTAACATAATGCAGTTTAGAAACATATACACAAGTCATTTCACGAGTCATTTGTGTACAAGTCTTGATATGGATCACCCTGTTGTAATCAGTTCTCTTCCAGTTACTACACCCTTTATTCCCGCTTCCTCCCATCCTTTCAAGACATGAGCCCTCCGCTGTGCGCGGGTGAAAAAGTTATACATTTCCACCAACCAAGTTGCATGAATTGGTTTCAAAACCGGTAGCTCATCACGTTCGACATTCAAATCTTCAAAGTGAACTCTACTATCCGCTTGATTTTGGACTTCTGCAGAATACCACGTTGCAAACATGTTCTTGCAAATTTTCTTGATTGTTAATATAATGTGAATCACTTAATTTTCGTGTTCATGTTATGTTCGCGACACGTATTATTCGCGTCACTTTAATTTCGCGATTTTTTTTAAATCGCGAAATTCGCGAAATTAACTTGTCACGAAAATTTCATGCAATAAGGTAGACTGTAGAATGTGTTTTATTCTATCCAACAAAGAACCACCTTTTTATCAGGCGCTTCTCCTTGCTTACTTTTTTTCTTGTAAATTTTAAGATCAATTTTACCCATTCAGGCCGAGTCATCATAGTTAGCCTGCGAGCAAGCTCTCTCGGGGGTGGAGGCGCGATAGAGGGAAATATTAATATATTCCATCGCATCGCGCCCGCACCCCCGAGAGAGCTTGCTCGCAGGCTACATCGTAGTTAATGCACCAGCTTGAGGACTGTGAACCATTTAGTTTATTGCGTAATTTTGCAAGTCTTCGCAATTTTCGTGATGTACGAAGAAAAAGCGAGGTTAAGGAAACTTTTGGGGGGCAACATTTAAAACCCTTGTTTCTCCGAGGTTGTTCAAATCAATGTTTCAATCCTTTCGTGGAAGTGCTATGCAAATTTAGAAACGTTTTTGACTGTGGTGAAATGCCGAAGTGTAACCTTTCGGTGGAGAAAGCTACGGAACAGTATTGTGACGTTTATTATCCTGTACAGGGTGGTTCCAACTTTTGTCTGTGGATGAAACCCTTGAGGGTGTCCATTCGAATGAAACCTACTGAGCCGCATTTTTTTTGTATTGTTGTTTTATTGTGCTGTACGAGATAGTCCCATAGCTTTTTAGCCTGTACATGTCACCTTCGTCTATCCATGGATGAAACAGTGTGACCGTTCAAATCAAACCTACTGAGCGTGCAGTACTTTAACCAGCTGCACTTATTATTTATTTTATTCTTCATTGTTATTATTCTTCATGGATAGTCGAGCGCAGATGACGGAAGACCTCAATGAGAATGGCGTTCGCCGCTCGCCACTTGGGTGGCGCCATTCCCAATTCTTCGCGCGCGCTTTTCTATCCCAGAAGAAAAAATCGTGTGCACTATACTATCCCTGAAGAAAAAATAACGACTGCTGGAAGTCTGCCAGTACCTTAATGTGGTACTGTTTATTATGCTGTACATTAGGTTCTATATTAAACCTGTCTAGCAGTACGTTCCTGCGTTGTTTTTTTAATGTTATGCAAGATAGCTCGAGCCTTTGAGACTGTCAATGAAGTCCTAAGTTTGATTATTTGACAAATGTACTTTTTAAATTCTGCTTGTTTTTCAACATGCACTTTGCCAAAAAATTTACATATCTTCGTGACTTTTTGGTAGTTTCTAATTTGAAGATTCGTTCTTAATTGAGAAAGGGAAAACAAGTCTAAAACATAGTAATGCATTTCTTAAAGCCAGTTTACTTAAGTTTGTAATGACCTAATCACACACATCATATGATCTACATCACCCTTCGACAAGAGAGAATAAATTTAGAGAGCGAATCCCCAACCTTGGGCCTCTTCCGATGAAATTATATTCAAAATCTGTTCTTGTTTCTGTGTCAGTCTGCGTGGTTATTTTAAGGGCGACAACTCATTGGTCAGTTAGAATGACGTCATGTTATTTTAGATTGTTGACATGGGAACAACAGATAAAAATAACTTGCGCAGGATGGGTGCGAACTAATAATAAATTTCAAATAATTATCATGGAGCACGGGGATTCACTCTTTTACTACATCCTCCCTTGCCTTCGATCTTTTATGTAAGGTCTTTGAAGGACTAAAAACTGTTAAGGTTCTTCCACAGTGCAAAATGGACTCAGTGGATCGTAGCAACAACATCAAAACAGAAAAACTCGTCATGGTCTTCATTGTAGAGTCTGCCTATTGCTCTGATCGTCATCTGATATTTCAAAAAAACGACAAAAAGAAATTCATGGTCAGAAACTAATAAACAGTCAAACTAGGACACACCGTGCTTAGGAAGTTATTACAGATTATTATTCAACAAATTGTCACTATGCCCATATATGGTAAGGAAGCCCTCAATATCTGTCATCCTACATGACAGATATCCTGCGATATACGTAAATGACCATATTTGGAAGTGCACTGCAGATTTTCTTTCATTGCTTGTTTGGTGGCCATTTTGAAAAGCGAGGCAGTTTTAGCAGTGTTCTCCGTAAATTTTACCTCTCTGGAAGAAACTTTCCACGATTAAATGCTCTCAAAAAGTCAACAAGTATTTGCTTCAGCTCACAAAGATATCCAGAGGTTGACTTGGAATTTTCATAGTGAGAACTCAACCAAGAAAAATGCTATTGCGAACGAAGCAGCACACTTGCACACGGAAAGTTGTAAAGACCAGAGTTGAAAAGATTTTAATTCACAGGAAGAGGACTTATTCTCGGTAAGGTAGCAATAGTTTTTTTTTTTTACTTTGTCTTGTCATTTCCAAACATGAGTTTGTAAATAAGTGTTTTTAAGTGAACGGTAGTAAACTTCGATTTCTTGAAGTTCTGTTTTGATTTTTATTAAGCTTATGTGTTGCCAGCTTTTAGCGTTTTCATCATAGAGCCGTAGTTTTTCTCGTTCTGAAAGTGGTAGTCGATGGGAATTTGTTGAATAATAAAACAATTATCCTGCTCAATCTTGCGGAATATCCCCTGATTTAGCCAACTCGGCCTACGGCCTCGTCGGCTAAGTATCAGGTGATATTCCGCGCGATTTCACAGGATAATTGTTAAATATTCAGGAAAAACAAATTTCAGTTTGCCATATCGGTCCTTATTACGTTCATCCGCCGATTTAGGCCTAGAGTTTTTGTCCTTTTTTTTCTTTTTTGTTCTTTTTGGTCTGCAAGTGAGGTAAGACGGCGGGGAGTGGGGAAGGGGCGGTGTAACTCAATACAGTGAATCACATGACGGTTGGAAACTGGTGGCCATGTTGGATCTACCTTCTTGGATTCCTTGATTTTACCAAAATCTCAGAAAAACTACCAAAATTGACCAAAACGAGATTATACCACTAAAGAACACTACAGAAACGTTAACATGATAGAAAATTGTTTAAGGCATTGCCAAAAATTAAATTTCACATCGATAAACAGGACGGTTAAAAATTTGTTAAAGCTCCTTGTTAATATCCTAAATGAGTGATTTTACTTAACCTATGAATTCAAATAGATATTAAACTATTGGGCACTGCTACACACAACGTTTATTGTTATCTTTAGTTTACTTTGTCTATTTAGACACTAATTATTAGATAGTGTTTCACGGTTTAAATAGAACCACTTACTCTAAAGTCAAATCCTATGATCAATGACGTTTCACACCAAATTGTTCCCTGTTAAATTTCAGGAAAGGCTTGTATCAAAAAAAGTTGTAGCCGTCCACTCAGATCACATTGCGTAAGCCGCCTCGATAATGCAAGATAGACCATTTTTGCGCCCTAAATTTCTTTGTCTTCTCTGAGATTCGAGTTACAAGGGCTTAAGATGCCATACATGTATTTACTACAGAAATACTTGTCGTTTTTCATCACTATTTAAGCCCAATATTTGACGCATTACTAACCGGTCAGTATCGACCCAAAAAAAATGGACGGGTTCATCTGATAGATGTCTCTGAAACAATTTGGTGTAGCAAGTCCTTGTTCATCAATTTTGACGTTACTATGGCAACCCCATGTGCTTGTTGTGCTTTTCGGAGGTATTGGAAAAAGTCAAGACATCCAAAATGGCGAATTCGAGATGGCCGCCGTAATTCTTACGTCATATGACGTCATCAGCCTATGTTTGGGACGTCAAAGGAAACCTTGTTTTGGACGTACTATCAGCAGCCCTCCAAGTTTTCGGGTCCCAGACGGACTTGCAAAAAAATGCCCGCTCTGAATAGGTCTGAATAGGGAAGGACAGGGCTAACTATTGTAGCCAAATGACAAAGTTTCGAAAAACGTTAGGGATGTGGCTCCAGATCCGAATAACTAAATCTTACAACATTTACCTTGAAGCCGGGAGGAAAAGCCCTCATCGTGTCAGTGTACTTCCAAACATATTTTTCTACGAAAGAGAGAAACGAAGTGAATACTCTAGGCCCCTGGATTACTCTCACAGTAATTTTTAACAGGATATTTTAACCCCAAAGCCGGGGTTAACCCTATTTAGCCTTGGGGGAGGGGGGGGGGGGGCACATTGTGCCCGGCTGACTTTAACGAGTTATAACTTTTAAACCGCTGAAGGAATAATCACCAAATCTCGTGACCTTTTCTGGAACTTATTAGAGAAACCTTTTCCTGTGTCAATGACGTGTCTATGATGATTGACGTTTCCATAGCAACCGTTTACTCAGGAGGTGTTTTTACTATTTTTTGGTCTTTTTTCAGTCCTTTTTCAGTATTTCTCCTTCGTTTAAAAAGAGAAGCTAGTTCTTTACTTTTTTGTGCTTGTTTTGATTAAGTATGTTTCTTAGAACAAATTGATATATTTTTCGATGACGCCATTGTTAACTGTATGACTGCATGCTCGGGATTCAAAATGGCGACTCAAAATTCAAAATGGCTGCTTTGTGACGTCATTGTGACGTCATAAAACGTCATAATCGACACCTCATAAACCCAATCTGTTAAGCTAACGACATACTATAAACGTGCCAAGCTTCATCACAAGAGGCTCAGAAACTTAAAAAAAGCCCAGGCGAAATAGGGTTAAAGTAATTTTAGGTTTGAAATAATCACATTTGATCTCATGGTTTTTTTTTTGTAATTCAATCATTTTTATTGTTCTTCCACACTAAAACACAACAGTTACAACAGTTACAAATTACTTAACCCTACCGCACAGTTACAATATTACAAACAACTACACTTACATAATTACAACTTAGGATAACAACTACAAAAAGACAGTACCATATTGTCACTATAGTAGATACCAACTCGAAATTACACTCATCCACGAAAAAAAAAACTGAAAAACGAAAAAGGGAACTTATAAGAGACAGAGGGGTAACATAGTCTATGTGCTAACATGTGGCAGAAGCTTCTCCCATTTCTGGAAATGTCTTATTAGTTTATTCTGCTTTGTTGCTATCGTTTTCTCCACTTGGTATACACCTCTAATCTTGGCCTTATACACTCGTAAGGAGGGATTCACAATATTCAACTTACACTTGTAAATATAAATTTTGCTGTCAGTATCAGATGATTTAAAAGAATAAAATCATCTTCCGTATTGAAAACTCCAAAGAAAATATCCATTATTGTAAAGGGTTGAAACTTAACCCTACATTCACCAAGCCAAGAGCAGAGAGCTTCCCAGAAAGTCTTTGTCACATCGCAGAAGAAAAATAAATGTTCGAAGGATTCAACCTCTCGTTTACAAAAGGTACATAAAGGTGAGTCCGTCATTTTTAACCTAAACATCTTTTCATTTGTAAATAATATATTATTCAATACGTTATATTGGAATTCCCTAATTTTAGTTTCACTCGTGACTGTAAAAGGCAAGGAGTATATCTTCTTTCAGTCAAAAGGAAACTGTGACAATTTCTCCTTAAACTTTTTTTGAGCAGTTGGGGGAACCTGTTTTTTACTTTTAAAAGCCCTGTAAAGCAATTTGGACGAAACATTTGTCAGAGCTACCTCAGAATTTTCTATCTTTAACTGAATTGAGTCACCAATATTTGAAGGGAGGTGTATTGTGCTTTGTCTAATGATCTGTCTCCATTCACAAGGGATTGCGTCGACGATGCTCATTAATTTAAAATGCTCTATTGGAGACAGATTTGCATTTAACACCTTAACACCCTTTAGGAAGATTCCAGTGTCGGAAAGAAGATCGCCGATCGTAACAATTCCTTTAGAAAACAAATGTGTTTCGAAAAGCGAGAGCCCTTGAACAGTAATATTTTTATTGTTCCAAATAACCTGATGAACAACCGTCCTCGTAGGATAGTACCAAAGATTGATTTAACACGGACCAAGCGTCAAGGCACTCTTTATAAAAAACTGGAAGGTAGACAGGTAACTTTCGGGTATCATAATTGCTTTTAAGAAAAAGTGGTTCAATGTTATCTTCCAAGCACTGCATGGTATTATCCTTATCCGCAAATCTCTTTAATACCATCACCCTCTGTGCGAGGATCATCGATTGAAGGTCTAACATCTTAAGTCCACCATCCTCGATATCGTTAATAAGAGCGGCACGTTTGATTTTATCGTTTCCTTTCCAAATAAAACGGTAAATTAGACTGTTTATCTCTTTGATCAAATCTCCTGTAACTGTAATCAATGCCGCTTTACTTAAAACTTTAGGAATAATAAAGGATTTAACAATCTGTATTTTTCCTAGTAATGTAAGCCCTCTCCACTTCCACATATTCAATATATCTTTGATAGACTTGAGAATTGAGTCGAAGTTTGCTTTCATCCTTGATGATGTATTATAGTCGAAGACAATTCCCAAAATTTTTATCGATGTTCGTATTTTGTGAGGAAAGTTGATTTGATCAAAACGATGTCTACCAATGGCAAAGATCTCCGTTTTTTCGTTGTTGACATGGAGGTTTGAGAATCTAGAAAAGAGCTGTAGAGTCGCCACTAAGCGCTGATATGATGCAATATCTTTGAGAAAACAGGTCATATCATCAGCAAAAAGAGTTAATTTGACTTCTTGTTCGTTAACTAATATACCTCTAATTTCATTGTCTTCTCGAATTCGGCAAGCGACTACTTCGAGGGCTAAGATGAATAATAAAGGTGACAAGGGATCACCCTGCCTAACCCCACATCGGACTTGGAATAGATCAGTAATAAAACCGTTGTTTAAAACACAACTGGACACATTAGAATAGAAAGTCTTGATCCACTGTAAAAAGTATGTTCCAAAATTGAATTTTTCCAAGACTTTGAGAAGGAAAGAATGATTTAAAGAATCGAACGCTTTCTCAAAATCAATTGCCAGGAGAATACCGGAACAGTCCGTAGATTTAGCGAATTCAAGTACATCTTCAATTGTTCGAACTCCATCCAATATTGATCTCCCTTTGATAAACCCATTTTGATTATTGTGAATAAGATTAGGTAAAATCAGTTCTTACCTTCTTGCAATTGCCTTTGATGCGATTTTAACATCAACATTAATTAAAGAAATTGGTCTCCAGTTTTTGATAAATCGTCTGTCTTTATCTTTCTTTTCTAACAGAGTAATCATAGCCTGTTTTTGCGAGTTGGATAGTTGTCCCTTTTCGTGAGCGCAGTTTAAAGCATCGACAAGGCATTTCCCTACGAGATGCCAGAAGCCGCGATAAAATTCCACAGTCAGTCCGTCATTACCTGGTGTTTTGTTTTTCTGAAAGGATTTCAATGCTTCGAAGTATTCACTCGTTGTAATTTTGTTATCCAAAAGCTCACGCTGCTCGTCTGTTAACATGTTAGTATTTATATTCCTAAGGTATTCGTCAGTTGATAGGCCGCCACGTTCACGAGAATCTGTGTGGCAAAGATTTGCATAAAAGTTATGAATCTCCGACATTATTTGTTTCGGATCAGTCGTGCATTCATCATTTTCCACTACTAACTTTCTAATGCAGCTTGATTTCTTTTTATAATTTTCTAAATTCAAAAAATACTTATTACTTTTCTCTCCGTATTCATACCAATTTACTCTTGATCGAATTATTGCTCCTTGAGCTATATATTCATATTGTCGATCATATTCAGGTTGGAGGACTTCCAAATCATTTAAATTTTCTGGACTGGGATATTCGTCGCATTTTACTGTGCATTCCTTGATCTTTTCCTCCAATGCTGATAATTTCTCCCTTCGATTTCTGGCCTTCTGCTTACTATAGGTAATATTTTCATAACGGATTTTGTACTTAATGAAATCCCAAAGGACCCTGGGATCTTGAAGATCTTTTCCTTCTTCCAGCCAGTCACTATATTTATCACTTACTAATTTAATATAAACTTCATCCTCTAAAAGACTGGAATTAAACTTCCAAAAGGAGGGGCCCCGTCTTATTTCTTCAATTCCGTTTATGTGCATTGATATGGCAGAATGATCAGTTCTTATTGCAGGAATAATATCTACATTCTCTACCTCTTCTTGAATACTGCTGGTGATTAGCCAGAAATCCAAACGGCGCTGTACTATTGGGTTCTTTTGTCTCCATGTAAAACGCTTAACGTCTGGATTTCTAATTCTCCAGATATCAATCAAGTCAAATGATGAACACAAATTATCGATCTGTTTGCAAGATTCTTTTACTTGGGGCTTGCCACCGGTCCCATCCAAATCAGCATCAAGAATAACATTAAAGTTGCCTCCAATAATCACTTCACAATTTTCCTCCAATTCTAATTCATCAAGTTGTTTTTGAATTTCTTCGAAAAAAATGCATTGATCCTTTACCTTATTTGGCGCATAGATATTGACATAAACAAAAGGTTGGCTTTGAGTGAGGCTCTTTAAAATAACAAATCTCCCCTGCTCATCTTCTCGGGGTACCTTAATCGCACAGTCAAATTTCTCCTTTAAAAGAATCATAACTCCCCTGCTGTGCTCCGAACCATGACTAAAGAAAATATCTCCCCTCCGCTGTGGCTTCCAAATATTTTCAACTTCTGGGGTACTGTACGTTTCTTGCAAAAAAATTATATTGGATTTCTCTTTCGATTGCCAATGAAACAGTGCCTTTCTTTTGTCAAAAGAACGAATCCCTCGAACATTTAATGATAAAATTTTAAAGTTGAGATTAGGTTTCATAGAAATACCGGTGACTATGTCGAAAAACATCTGCACATAGAAAGCTCAGATCACAGGTGTCGTGAACGCCCCCCACGTTAATACAATACACAATCAACACATTATCTTCTAAGGATAGTAACCAAAAGGACAAAACAAAGCTACAACACACAACTATGCACTTAAAAAAGTAGCCAACAAAAGCTGTTAGATATAAAGCTACTAACAAAAAGGGTCTTGCATTCCTCATAACACGCAAAGACAATAGGTTTACAAACTCCGGTTCTTGGAAGAAAAAATATTCAAACCTTTGAGAAAAACAAGGAAACAAAATTATACATGGCCTGGTTATTAGATCTTACAAACAAATCTATACTTGATCTCATGGTTACAATAGCCGGGGAGCACATTCCCGTGGTTATTTCCGTGAACTATTGTGTAGATTCCTTGATGTTTGAGAGACCTCCGATATTCCTAAGAGAGGAACTTAGTTGTATCCAGTCCAGTTATGTCGCAGTTACAACTACTCTATATGGAGTCAAGGCTAAGCTTAACTGTTGCAACAAATATAAATAACTCCCATTTGATATAATAACTGCAAAATAAAGCAACTCCAACTTTCAGGGGCTAACTCTAGTGGAGGAGTTATATATCGTTGGCTGAAAATTGCTGTGCTTAGGTAGTGAAAAAGTAGCACACCCGTACAGACAAATAAAGAGGAAGCTGAAGCTGCGGTAAGGGAGGTAAGGTCGCTCACGAGCCAGAGTGGCCCACACGAGCCCGGGGTAAAGTTTCTTGACTAAGGAAACAACACGATGGCAGGGACCAAGCTTCGAACCACCGACCTTCAGATCTGAAGTCCAACGTGCTAACCACTAGACCACCGCGCCTCCCTTTAAGCTGAAGCTCACACAACATATTTTACCTGTTTTTTGGCAGTTGCGTGAGGCAGGCTGACTTAATTAGTGCTTGCAGTAAAACATTTTAAACGAAAGCCCAAGATCTCTCTGTTTATAACCGTATCCAGAAATACTGAAAGAAATTAGTCAGCTCCAGGATTAACGGTTGTTGTTTTCTGACAGGTCTTGGAAGCAATGCCATCGTTATTTAGTAGTTATCGATGTTTTACTCGTTTACTCACCACCAGACGGGATGGTGCATAGGTTCTCAAACTCCTCTTGGTGGCACAAATCGTCCCTTCCTCTCGCCAAGGTTCGACCGTCTGGTACAGACAACACTTCGTACCCTGCAGTCACAGCAAAAATGTCTTCAGCTGTTATAGAGAAGCAAAAAATGGGTGAAATTTTTAGTGACTTCGGCTGGTTACTTAAGCTGGGACATTGAAAGCTAATTTGTCCCATAGCTTTAATTGTAGTTATCTGTTGATTGTTTAATTTCAAACAAAAATTCGCTCGAGGTATATATCTGTTCAGGCAACAGTAGTCTCAAGGCAATAAAGTCGTAAAATAACAGCGGCGGCAGAAGAAAATTTAAGAGCTAAAAAGCGATAAGGTATTTGGCGAAAGTTCAAACGAGATTTTTTTTCGAAGGATGTTCGTTTTTACATTAACTGAATAGAAACTGGGGTGCTGCTAAGAAAAGGCGACATTTCCAGCGTTAGCCCTACATCAGACCGTCACCACCCAAAGCGATAATGTTAGTTTTATAGTAGACTAGACTAGAATTTTTGTACTCTTAGTAAAGAAATAGTCATTTGCTCGGAAATCACAAATCCCAGCCAATGAGAATTTAAAAAAAGCCGAATTAGAATGACATCTAAGTAATTGAAGTAATTCCATCGTCTAAAAAGATGGTGACTCTTACACGAATTCTGTTTGAATTACAAACGTGTGCGTTACCATGAGAAAAACAGTAGAAAAGAAAGCTCTTGGCCACAGATATCGACACAGGACGTTTACGAGAATGTGACCTTTTTTCGCTTACTATGGACAAGAAGGATTTTTGAAACAGCAGTTTCTGTGCTTAATTAAACAGTATATATATATAAATTTATGCCAGGCAAGAATGTGTGATTGATTAGTGCAAGAGATTATCAAGTGAGGTAGTCAGTCCTTTTGCCGGGACTTGTCTATACCCGCTGACCATGGCTGGGGTTTGTTGCGTCCTGGATACGCGGCTTGCGCGTGCCCAGCCTCAAAATGCAACAACTAAGAGCCACCCGTTCTCTAGGAAGTCCAGCAACACCGCTCGATCGAGTCTCCAGGAGGCGAGGACCTCCTTTTAATTGATGCTAATCCAATTTTTTAAGCGTCTCGCGCTTACCAAAAGCAACTATAAAGGCGATACTTAAATTGTTGATTTCAATGATATTGTGATCTTAAGAAGAACGTGACACGAGTTAAAAATTCTTTAAGCGAACAAAAATCCTCTGAATAAACCCAGAAGAGCTATATTTTGTTATTTTGAACTAGTGCATCAGAGTGATTTGATAACTGCTTTCACCAAATTATCCCGTTTAGGTGATTTTCTTGAAAGCAAAAGCTGAGGTTGCGCTTCATAGCGGAGCCGGTCGCGTAGCGCGCCAGCGAAGCACCATTGCTAAGCAAACTTGGTAACCTATCGATGCGAGAGAATTTGGTTCTGACGTCAGCGTACGCCCAGACTCTAGGGGAGGACGAGGGTAGACCCAAGGCAACCCGACCGGGGGAGGAGAATGTCACCTTTTCTTGGCGAGAAATTGCGCGGTCTTTTGGGCGACCAGTGCAGCAAAACGATTGCTCGACAGTGCTGAAGTTTTGAACTTGGGAAAAAATATGAAATATCTATAAATGGAAAGAAAATGTTTAAAACAATACTCAGTTGTTTTTTTGGTGGAAGGCGAAAAGTTCACTTAAGAAACAGGACAAAAATAGGGTACAATACCATGGTAAAAAGTGTAATAGAGGGCCATAAATATGGCTGTTTGTACCACGTCATAATATCAACTATAAACGACTCTCTGAGATTCCCGAACTATTCTATCATTCATTTTGAGAAAAGATATAAGATTTTTTATGTTTTGATCTGTTTATTTAGGTTTTAAGAGGCGACCTTGCAGTATTTCGTAGCCGTGGTAAAGTTAACGTGTCAAAGTGTCACCGCACCACCATGGTGCCTGAAAGGCTAAAATAAATCTCGTGTTAGCATCCTGAATATATCGTTTGAAAATTGCCTATTAGCCGCAATATTTTTATCAAAAAATGATTTTGAGACTGGTAACTGATACTTGGCCGAGGTCATATTTAATTACAAACAAAATTACGGAAATGTGTACCCGTCTTAGCCATCTCAGTATGGTTTCATCAGACACACAATAAGTTTCACTTTAAACTAAAGCGTTTATACGCTTTTGTTAGTCACTCTGGTACCAATTCAAAAAAGGCAGTGTTTACCACGGAATTCCTCAGTATCAATTAGGACATAGGACCTAGGACACTTTATTTAACGTGGTAATATACTTAGCCATACGGCTAGTTGACAGATATTCCACGACTAATGTTAAAAATTAAGATCAAAATAAATTAAAATATAAAATTGATATTACTGACTAAATACTGTTGATGATGATATTATTAGATATGATATAAATTAAAATAGTAAAGGGTTAACGACAAGGTCCTCTTATTAAAGCAAGCTAAATAAATTAAGACTTCCACTCAAGCTAAGTAAATTAAGTCTTGTCTTTTACCACTAATTAAAGTATTAAGGTCCTTCTTCTTTTTGGAAACATTAGCGATGCCAATATGTGAAGGTTCCGTCAACAAAAAATTTATAGGCGCGTAGAAATCGCCGGGCCGTTCTCCTGTTAGAGCAAGGTTCAAGAGATGCTGAGTTTTACCACGAGTTAACATATTCGCCCCTTAGCTTGTTCCTCTCGGAAACCATATTTTTTTTTTGCTGGTATGTAAAAGTTTTTTTTTTTTAATTTGTCAATAGCCATTGTTCAAGCGTATTGGGTCTGAATGTTAAGCCCTCCCCGTTAAGGGGCCTTCACTCTTGAAACCTGAATGTTGGCCAACTCTTGACGCATGGCAAACTCAAATTGATGTGTGTGAACGACACAGCAACATGTTGGCAAACTGCTGGCGATAAATAGAACTTGTCTCTATTCTCACCAACTTTTTCCCAACACGAGTTGGCCAACATTAGTTTGAAGTGTGAAGGCCGCTTTAGAGCGTACAAAAAGCTCACTAACTTAAAGTTGGTAAATGGGTGTTAACAACTGATGTTAAAGAAAAAGTTTTTCTTTCAAAAGGACACTTGTTTTATTGACGAACCTCCGTTAGTAACGAATTCATAACATTCTACAATGCTTGGGCGCTAAGTTCATTCGACGCGGAAATTTCTTGCCGTAGGTTAACAAAGATATTCTACTAACCCTGCAATCGGGCCTTGTTTCTCTGGAAAACATTGTTCGTGGTATATGGAGTTCTATTTTTATTATTGTTGTTTATCAATACCAATCGTAAAAGCGTATTGACTCTTAAAGCTTACCGAAAACTAAAAACTCCGGTGGTGAAGGGGTGTCAAAAACTAAACCTTATTCACCATGGCCTTAACTGCCCTGGTAGATGTCACAAAAAGAATATTTCCTTGAAAACGAAAGTTTTTTATACAGGAAATTTCGTTAGATCCACAACGTGTTGCAATGCTTCGACACTACAATCTATATTGGGTGCTCAGCTGCTTCGACACAGAATAGCTTGCGGCCGTCCATGTTGTACGGAAACACGCTTTCATTTACGATGGGTTCTAAAGCTTGAAAAGACGTACTCCCTGTCTTTTTAGTGCGGATAAAACCTAAGGACGCGCTCCAATATAACTACTAGATGATCTCTGACTTGTAAAAACAAATACGTTGGATTTATAAATTTTTTACGCGGGACATTTTAAAGAATTGCAGTAAAGGAAGGTAGAAGGTTGAAAAGGATATTCTACTAGCTCTGGCACATGAAAGCCTTCCACGTGAACAGGAAACAGTTTGTGGAGATTTTCAAAGGGTCGGGTAAATATTCGATGAAATTGCACCAAAATGCAGTCGCGACATGGCCGCTAGTAAATCAAAAAAGCTGTCTTTGCAAGGTACTGCACGTGTGACTAGATGACGTCTACGGGAAAACAACTTTTAATAGATGCTGCGTTTTACTACCAATTAACGAGTTCGAGTTTTATTTCTCTCGGAAAACATTGTTCGTGGTATATGAACGTTTTTTTTATAATTATTTTCCCCCGGCTATACCAACATAAAAAGCGTATTGACTCTGCCCATATAAAGTCGTCACGTTAAAGCTTACCGAAAGCTAAAAACTCCGGTGGTGGAGGGGTGTCAAAAATGTAACCTATTTCACCATGGCCTATTTCACCATAGCTTGCGGCCATCCATGTTGTACACAAACACGTTTTCTTTTACGATGACTTCTAAAGCTTGAAATGACGTCTTGCCTGACATTTTAGTGTGGATAAAACTTAAGGACACGCTCCAAGATATCTAGGAGATGATCTCTGGCTTAAAACAACAAATACGTTGGATTTATAAATTTTTTAAGCCGGACATTTTAAAGAATGGTGCTAAGGAAAGGTAGAAGGTTGAAAAGGATATTCTACTAGCTCCAGCGCATGAAACTCTTCCACGTGAACAGGAAAGAGTTCGTGGAGATTTTCAAGGGGTCAGGTAAATATTCCACATAAAATTGAACTAAAATGCGGTCGCGACATGGCCGCTAGTAAATCGTAAAAGCTGTCTTTGCAAGGTACTAAACGTGTGACTAGATGACGTCTACAGGAAAACAACTTTTAACAGATGCTGCGTTTTACTACCAATTAACATATTCGGGCCTTGTTTCTCTCGGATAACATTGCTCGTGGTATATGAACTTTTTTTTGATAACTATTTTTCTTCACCACCAATTGTAAAAGCGTATTGCATGACCCTACAAATAAGGTAGACCCGGTAAAGCTTACCGAAAGCTAAGAACTCCGGTGGTGGAGGGGTGTCAAAAAGGTAACCTAACTCACCATGGCCCTAAAATCCTTGGTAGATGTCATAGAAAGAATATTTCCTTGAAAAGGAAAGTTTTGTATGCAGGAAACTTCGATAGTTACGCATCCACAACGTGATGCAATGCTTAGATACTACGATCTATATTGGGTGTCGCAGCTGCTTCGACACAGAATACGGTCGCTTGCGGCCATCCGTGTCGTACAGAAACACGTTTTCATTTACGATGGCTTCTAAAGCTTGAAACGATGTTCTGCCTGACCTTTTAGTGCGGATAAAACCTAAGGACACGCTCCAATATATCTACGAGATGATCTCTGGCTTATAACAACAAATACGTTGGATTTATAAATTTTTTAAGCTGGACATTTTAAAGAATGGTAGTAGGGTAAGGTCGAAGGTTGAAAAGGATATTCTACTAACTCCGGCACATGAAAGCCTTCCACGTAAACAGGAAAGAGTAACTTGTAGAGATTTTCAAAAGGTCAGGTAAATATTCCATATGAAATTGAACTACAATGCAGTCGAGACATGGCTGCTAGTAAATCACAAAAGCTGTCTTTGCAAGGTACTGCACGTGTGACTAGAGGTTTTCTACGGGAACTCAACTTTTAACAGATGCTGCGTTTTACTACCAATTGACGTATTCGGGCCTTATTTCTATGGGAAAACATTGTTCGTGGTATATGAACTTTTTTTATATATTTATTGTTTTTCAATACCAACATTAAAAGCGTATTGACTCTGCATATAAAGTCCTCCCGTTAAAGCCTGCGGAAAGCTAAAACCTCCGGTCGTGGAGGGGTGTCAAGATGGCGTCATGTCATAGAAAGAATATTTCCTTGAAAACGAAAGTTTTTTATACAGGAAACTTCGTTAGATCCACAACGTGTTGCAATGCTTCGACACTACAATCGATATTGAGTGCTCAGCAGCTTCGACACAGAATAGCTTGCGGCCATCCATGTTGTACAGAAACACGTTTTCATTTACGATGGCTTCTAAAGCTTGGAACGACGTACTCCCTGACTTTTTAGTGCGGATAAAACCTAAGGACACGTTCCAATATATCTACGAGATGATCTCTGGCTTATAACAACAGATACGCTGGATTTATGTTTTTTTTAAGCAGCACATTTTAAAGAATTGTAGTAAGGGAAGGTAGAAGGTTGAAAAGGATATTCTACTAGCTCTGGCACATGAAAACGTTCCACGTGAACAGGAAACAGTTTGTGGAGATTTTCAAAGGGTCTGGTAAATATTCGATGAAATTGCACCAAAATACAGTCGTGACATGGCCGCTAGTAAACTCACAAAAGTTGTCTTTGCAAGGTACTGCACGTGTGACTAGATGACGTCTACGGGAAAACAACTTTTAATAGATGCTGCGTTCTACTACCAATTAACCTATTCGAGTTTTATTTCTCTCGGAAAACATTGTTCGTGGTATATGAACGTTTTTTTTATAATTATTTTCCCCCGGCTATACCAACATAAAAAGCGTATTGACTCTGCCCATATAAAGTCGTCCCGTGAAAGCTTACCGAAAGCTAAAAGCTCCGGTGGTGGAGGGGTGTCAAAAATGTAACCTGTTTCACCATGGCCTTCATAGAAAGACTTTTTCCTTCAAAAGGAAAGTTTTGTATACAGGAAACTTCGATAGTTACGCATCTACAACGTGATCCAATGCTCAGATACTACGATCTATATTGGGTGTTGCAGCTGCTTCGACACAGAATAGCTTGCGGCCATCCATGTTGTACACAAACACGTTTTCTCTTACGATGGCTTCTAAAGCTTGAAATGATGTCTCGCCTGACCTTTTAGTGTGGATAAAACTTAAGGACACGCTCCAATATATCTAGGAGATGATCTCTGGCTGTTGCTCCCGCATTTGACTTTGTCTCATTAATGTTATTTTGCATGTTATTTCTTTGTTTTCGTTATTTCATTGTTTTCGTTCGCTTTCGTGTTTTCGTGCCATTTATATTCTGTTAGGTTTTTTATGCATAATTTCGCTTTGTTTCGTTTTGTTATTCGTGTAAGTTTCACCGTTAGTTTGGCCATTCGTCTTTAAGGTTTAGTATCGTTCACTACGTCCGATCGCATCTCAAGGATTTTAATTTCTCATCGTTTGTTCCTGTAGCCATACAACGTTTGTAAGTGTCTTTTCTTGTTGTCTTTATAGTATCGTTACGTTTATTTTCTTGTCGCTTTCTTTTCATTTTATTTTATCGTAACTTGTTATTTTCGTGTTTGTTTTTTTTAGCAACCGTATCTCTTCGTATTTAACCGTGTTACTCGTATTTCTTCGATTGGTTAATAAACTTGTGAACATACGGTACGCGTCTGGAAATGTATGGCAGTCACATTTGTTGAAACGTTATGGATCCAACTGCGAATACCGGGAGCCAAAATATTCAGGAACAAATTGGAATGGATTATGACAGTTTGGAATCTACGGACGCTGTTCGAGTAAACGGAGTATCTAGACGAAGGCAGCGCACCGAAAAAGGAAAGGCTTACATCGCTCATCTTCGATGGACAGACTGTCATTCTATTGGAAAAAGAGTGCAACGGCAGATTAACGAAATTGATTCTTTGGCAACTAACGAGGAAAACGTAAATGTTGTTGAAAGGAATCTCACTTCATTTCGTGTTACCGTGGAAGAATTTAAAGGAAGCGTCGCTGCACTATTAGGCGATCTTGAGACTGACGAAGAGTTGAACGTGGCTAACGATTGGTATGCCGACCAGAGCAAGCAGATAAATGATTTTATTGAGAAAATCGTACGCTGGATTTCGTCTGCGAAAGAGACAATCGAGCATAGCTTGGAAGTTAAATCACAAACCAGTTCAAAACACAGTCGAACGTCGCATCGTTCGGGCACGTCTTCAAGACCTTCAATCGCTACAAGTAGAGCCAAAGAAAAGGCGAAAGCCGCCGAGTTGATGGCGAAATTTGCAATGTTGGAACGCAGGCAAGAGTTAGAGAAGAGAATTGAGAGGCTACATTTAGAAGAACAATTAGCGCTCGCCCAAGTCCGTGAACGCGTATACGCAGAATTTGAGAGTGGCGACAAAGAAGGCTTGTCTCCTCCGTCGAAATTGCCTTCGGAAACCTTTCGTGTTGAAGAATTTCCGTTTTCTGAGCCGTCTTTTCGCACCGTGTCAAGTGCCTTCATTACTCCTGGTGTAACATCGACTATCGCAGCCGACGTCAGTGATTCTGCTATTTTTCACGATGTTCCTGGAAAACAAATGCCTCCAGAGCCAACGCAACGTCCGAAGTTAAATCCGTTCGCAGCTACAGATTACATCCTTGACATCCATTAGAGTACAACGCCGATGTCACGTAGAAAGTCGAACCCTTTCGCGGCTGAAAATTTCCTCGCTGACATCTAGCAAGGGACAACGCCTTTGCCTCGTGGAAGGTCGAAAACTTCCGCAGCTGAAGATTTCCTCGCTGACGTACAGCAAGCGATTACGCCCATGTCAGATAGAAAGTCGAATCCTTTTGTAGCTGAAGATCACATCGTCGATATCCAGCAAAGTACAAGGCCTGTGCAGCTTCCGAGTTCAAATCCCTTTGTTGCTGAACCTCGCGTCGACGACATGCATCACAGTACGAAGCAATTTTGTGACGTTCTTCAGAAACAAAACAAGTTGACTGAACTATTGGCAGATCAACAACGACAAAATTTGCTGCCCACGTTGACATTGGCAAAATTTAGTAGTGATCCATTGGAATATCCCACGTTTATTAGAAGTTTTGAATCGCAAGTGGAGGCTAAAACCAGTGCAAACGATGTCCGTTTCCAATATTTGGAGCAATACTTAGAAGGAGAACCTAAGGAGCTTATTAAAGGATGCCTTTATCTGGATAGACACAGTGGATACCTGGAAAGCTAAGAGGCTGTTAAAGGACAAATATGGTGACCCTTACAAGATATCAAACGCTTACATAAAGAAGATTAATGAGTGGCCTTACATCCGGGCAGGAGATGAGCCGGCGTTAGACAGATTCCCAGTGCCAGAGTGCTATTTCAAGTCTAACCTTTTTATCCATCCTCAACCATCCACACAACCTCCAGAGTATGGTAACGAAGCTTCCACTTCCGCTTCAAGATTGATGGCGCCGAGAAGCTAATAAGATGAGAGTTGCTAAAGGAGCAATTCCCGCCTTCGCCGATTTTGTGGACTTTATTAATGCAGAGGCAGGAATTGCAACTGATCCTGTTTTCTCACGAGAAGCCCTCCGTCGCTTGGATGGTTCATCAGACCACCTCGACCGTTTTAAAAGAAACAAAGGTCCTGGCAAGTTTAAAATTCACGGAAAACGTATACGTAACTCATACCGCGTTTCTAGTCAAGGAATTACAGGGATTACCACAGGGATTACCACTAACCAGAAGATCGACTCACGCAACCCCAGCAGGCTCTGTAAGCTTTGTAGCAAGCACCATGACTTAGACAGCTGCCAGGCTTATCTCAAGAAGACCTTAGCAAACAGGAAAGAGTTCCTTAAAGAGAAAGGGCTGTGTTTCGCATGTTATGA
Organism: Siderastrea siderea; assembly: GCA_964030785.1. NCBI lineage: Eukaryota > Metazoa > Cnidaria > Anthozoa > Scleractinia > Rhizangiidae > Siderastrea > Siderastrea siderea. Next base: position 18,655,181 of record OZ034966.1, read on the forward strand.
CTCAGGCCACAGATCAAGCGGGTGTGCTCAGAGAAGAACTTGTAAGAAGTGCTTTCGTCGTCATCCCACGGGTCTTCATGATGACAATTTTCGCCCCATTCCAGTGGCTTCCGTACAGCAGATCTCGTCCCCTCCCCAGCAAGAGGATACAATGGTGAATGCTCACACCGAAATGAACGAAGCTGCCTGTAACGCTACTGGTATTGACAAGACCGTGTCCGCTGTACCCATCGTTCCTGTCAGGTTGAGATTTGCGGGGAGTGAAGTCGTTACGTACGCCATGCTTGATAATTGCAGTACTGGTTCCTTTGTTCTTAAAGAGCTTGCAGCTAGCTTAGGTGTAAAGGGCATTGATACGCAGTTGATGGTAAAGACCGTGAATGGTACGAAGTTACTTGACACTGAAGTTTTAAATGGCTTAATCGTTACGAACTTGAATGGTGACAATACCTTGCAACTGCCGAAGATATTCACCAAAGAAGATCTGTCTACGTGCGAAGATATGCCTACGCCTGAACTTGCCTATCGTTGGGAACACCTCAAGCGCATAGCGACAGACCTACCACCACAGTTGCCTGACGCCAAGATCGGTCTGCTGATTGGTCCCTTTGCTATTAAGACGTTCGCTGGATGGGCTATAGTAGGCCCCCTTTACATGTCCAAGAAAGAGCTGCCAACGATGAGTTGCAATAGAGTGGCTGCTAAGGAAGTTGGTTCTGGTAGACATCTTGATCATCACTTCGTGGTAGAGAATAAAGTCAGAGAAGTTGTCACTCCACAAGCGCTGAACAAGATGTTCTAGTTAGATTTCAGCGAGAGAACTGAATACAAGGGGCTAGAGCACTCACAAGATGACAAGAAGTTTCTCAAGATAGTTAACCAGGGTATTCGCCACACAGAGGATAATCACTACGAGATTCCTCTACCTTTCCGCTGTGATGATCCTCACTTTCCTGCAAACAAAGAGCAAGTCCTTCAAAGAGCATATTGGTTGAAGAAAAGGCTTATCAGAAGTGAGACGTTTTACAAGGACTATGTTAATTTCATGAACACGATCATCGCCAAGGGATTTGCTAGGAAAGTCCCGTCAGATCTTCTTTCTGCAAAAACAGGCCGAGTTTGGTACATACCCCACCAGGACGTTTACCATGCGAAAAAACCGAACAAGATCCGTGTTGTATTCGACTGTAGCGCCAGATTTGGAGGCACATCGCTGAACGACCAACTGTTTCAAGGACCTGACCTGACAAATAGACTAGTGAGAGTACTAACAAGATTTCGCCAAGAGCCAGTCGCTTTCATGGGTGATATTGATGCAATGTTTCACCAAGTCCGGGTTCCAGAAGGCCAGCGTGACTTCCTTCGTTTCTTATGGTGGCCCGAAGGAGATTTAACGCGAAATCTTGAAGAATACCAGATGAACGTCCACCTGTTTGGTGCGGTGTCCTCACCGAGTTGCTCGAACTTTGCATTACGAAAGGCAGCCGATGACGCTGAGAAGATTGTTGGAGCAGAAACCGCTGATGTGCTGAGGAAGAATTTTTATGTTGACGACTGTCTTCGTTCTGAAGAAACTGAAGAGTCTGCTATCCAACGAATACGTGGTGTTCGTGATGCTTGTTCCCATGGAGGTTTTAATCTGGCAAAGTTCGTTAGTAACGGTAGAACCGTGTTGGAAAGTGTCCCAGAGGAAGCACGTGCTCAAGGAGTTAAATCATTAGAGTTGGGCGATTGCTTCCTTCCTGTTGAGAGAGCTCTTGGTGTACAATGGGCTATTGAATCGGACACATTTGGTTTTAGGATTATCGTGAAAGACCAGCCATTGACACGACGAGGAATACTGTCTACAATTTCTTCCGTATACGATCCCTTGGGAATAGCAGCGCCATTTCTGTTGGTTGGAAAGCAAATACTACAGGATCTTTGTCGTACGAAGCTTAGCTGGGATGAAGAGGTTAGCCAAGAGTTCCGCGTACGTTGGGAGAATTGGAAGAGCCAGTTGCCTGCCTTGGAACGTTTCTCCATGGAGCGATGCTTAAAGCCTGAGAACTTTGGTACAGTCGTGTCGAGACAGATCCATAACTTCTCCGATGCTAGCTCGACGGGTTACGGTCAAGTGTCATACCTCAGAATCGAGAATGCGAAAGGTGACATTCATTGTGCGTTTCTTATGGGAAAAGCTCGCGTAGCTCCTGTCAAAACTACAACCATTCCACGTCTTGAGCTCACCGCTGCCACGGTTTCAGTTCGAGTGGGTGAAATGATTGGAAATGAATTGGATGAACCTGTAGAGAGCAAGACTTATTGGACAGACAGTACGACTGTGTTGAAGTACATCCGAAATGACAAGAAGCGTTTTCACGTATTTGTAGCAAATCGGGTACAGATGATTCGAGATGCAACGAATCCTGACCAATGGAGGTACGTTGAGTCAAAGTTAAACCCTGCTGATCACGCACCACGTGGTTTTAAGGGAAATGAGCTATCTAAACAGCATCGCTGGATTACGGGTCCGAATTTCCTGTGGCTTCCTGAAAGTGAATGGCCTCGGCCTCCTAATGATCTGGACGATATATCGGTCAATGATCCTGAAGTCAAGAAGGTCCAAGTGCACAGTATAGACGTCAACGAGGGTACAGACCTTCTGACGAGACTTGCACGTTTTTCGGATTGGTACCGAATGAAACGATCCATAGCATGGATACTTCATCTTAAGCCAAACTCAAGTAAGAAGTCGTTGTCACCAAAGGTTGTCGCAAATAGAGAAAGGCATACAGCAGGCTTAAGAGACAATCCCTTGAAAGTGGAAGAACTGGAAAAAGCTGAGAAGGTCATTCTAAAGCTGGTGCAAAGCAACGCATTTCCTACAGAAATTAAAACCTTAAAGCAGATTCAACGTGAAGATTGCAATAACGACCACGATTTTGCGAAGGCTAGAAAGTCTGAAATTAAGAAAACCAGTTCCTTATATCGCCTCGATCCATTTCTCGACCAGGATGGTTTAATTCGTGTCGGAGGTCGACTGAGTAAATCTCAAGAGCTACCAGAAGATTTTAAGCATCCAGTGATCCTCCCGAGGAAGAGTTTCGTCGTTAACCTCATAGTTAGAGACGCTCACAAGAGAGTTGCTCACGCTGGCAGAGGTATCACTCTAAACGAACTAAGAAGTCAATATTGGATTGTTGACGCAAATTCCGTTGTGAGACATCTCATCTCCAAGTGCGTGGTCTGTCGTCGTCTTCGTGGACGAGCAGGTGAACAGAAGATGGCCGACCTTCCTGAAGAGCGAATAACGCCTGCCCCTCCGTTTACGTATTGCGGCGTTGACTACTTTGGTCCCTTCCTCATCAAACAAGGAAGAAAAGAAGTAAAACGCTATGGGGTGCTATTTACCTGTTTGGCCAGCCGAGCGGTGCACATTGAAACAGCAGACTCGCTGGAAACAGATTCCTTCATGAACGCTCTTCGGCGATTCGTAAATAGAAGAGGACCGGTTCGTGAAATCAGATCAGATCAGGGCACCAATATCGTGGGAGCGACGAACGAGCTAAAGAAAGCCTTAGAAGAAATGGACCAAAGCGCAATCCAAAGGAGTCTTTGCAGAGACTTCAAAGCCGATTGGATAATCCAATGGAAACAGAATCCTCCAGCGGCGTCCCATATGGGTGGCGTCTGGGAGCGCCAAATACGGTCCATTCGATCAATTCTATCTGCATTGATGCGAGATTTTGGCCACACCCTCGATGATGAGTCGTTTAGTACCCTGCTAACAGAGGTTGAATGCATTATTAACAGCCGACCGCTAACCGTACCGTCGAGCGATCCCGAAGATTTGGATCCTCTTACACCAAACCACATTTTAACTTCCAAATCAAGAGTCGTGATGCCGCCACCTGGAAATTTTCAGAGAGCCGACGTTTACCTTCGAAAAAGGTGGAAGCGCGTCCAATACCTCTCTAATGTGTTCTGGACTAGGTGGAGGAAAGAATACGCGCAAAGTTTGCAACAAAGAGTGAAATGGAATCGTTCTAGAAGAAATTTAGAAAAAGGAGATCTAGTACTAATCATCGACGAGCGAGTGGCGAGGAACGTCTGGAGCTTAGGTCGAGTTATCGAGGTGTACCCAGGTGGAGATGGTCAGGTTCGGTCCGCCAAGGTTGCCACCAGTACGAAGAAGCTAGATCGTCCGATCGACAAACTCGTGCTAGTCTTAGAGAATGAAGAGTAAGACCAGGGATATCCCCACCAGAGGAGCCACAAAACATGATTTTTTTTTCCTTTTTAACCGTTTTTAAATGTTAAGAACATTGAACTTAAGAGTTAAAACTCTTAGGGGAGCCAGATGTTGCTCCCGCATTTGACTTTGTCTCATTAATGTTATTTTGCATGTTATTTCTTTGTTTTCGTTATTTCATTGTTTGCGTTCGCTTTCGTGTTTTCGTGCCATTTATATTCTGTTAGGTTTTTTATGCATAATTTCGCTTTGTTTCGATTTGTTATTCGTGTAAGTTTCACCGTTAGTTTGGCCATTCGTCTTTAAGGTTTAGTATCGTTCACTACGTCCGATCGCATCTCAAGGATTTTAATTTCTCATCGTTTGTTCCTGTAGCCATACAACGTTTGTAAGTGTCTTTTCTTGTTGTCTTTATAGTATCGTTTATTTTCTTGTCGCTTTCTTTTCATTTTATTTTATCGTAACTTGTTATTTTCGTGTTTGTTTTTTGTTAGCAACCGTATCTCTTCGTATTTAACCGTGTTACTCGTATTTCTTCGATTGGTTAATAAACTTGTGAACATACGGTACGCGTCTGGAAATGTATGGCAGTCACACTGGCTTAAAACAACAAATACGTTGGATTTATAAATTTTTTAAGCCGGACATTTTAAAGAATGGTAGTAAGGAAAGGTAGAAGGTTGAAAAGGATATTCTACTAGCTCCAGCGCATGAAACTCTTCCACGTGAACAGGAAAGAGTTCGTGGAGATTTTCAAGGGGTCAGGTAAATATTCCACATAAAATTGAACTAAAATGCGGTCGTGACATGGCCGCTAAAAAGCTGTCTTTGCAAGGTACTAAACGTGTGACGAGATGACGTCTACAGGAAAACAATTTTTAACAGATGCTGTGTTTTACTACCAATTAACGTATTCGGGCCTTGTTTCTCTCGGATAACATTGCTCGTGGTATATGAAGTTTTTTTTCTTCACCACCAATTGTAAAAGCGTATTGCATGACCCTGCAAATAAGGTAGACCCGGTAAAGCTTACCGAAAGCTAAGAACTCCGGTGGTGGAGCGGTGTCAAAAAGCTAAGGTAACCTAACTCACCATGGCCTTAAAATCCTTGGTAGATGTCAGAGAAAGAATATTTCCTTGAAAAGGAAAGTTTTGCATGCAGGAAACTTCGATAGTTACGCATCCACAACGTGATGCAATGCTTAGATACTACGATCTATATTGGGTGTCGCAGCTGCTTCGACACAGAATAGCATGCGGCCATCCATGTCGTACACAAACACGTTTTCTCTTACGATGGCTTCTAAGGCTTGAAACGATGTCTTACCTGACCTTTTAGTGCGGATAAAACCTAAGGAGACGCTCCAATATATCTACGAGATGATCTCTGGCTTATAACAACAAATACGTTGGATTTATGATTTTTTTAAGCCGGATATTTTAAAGAATGGTAGTAAGGAAAGGTAGAAGGTTGAAAAGGATATTCTACTAACTCCGGTGCATGAAAGCCTTCCACGTGAACAGGAAAGAGTTCATGGAGATTTTCAAGGGGTCAGGTAAATATTCCATATGAAATTGAACTAAAATGCAGTCGCGACATGGCCGCCAGTAAATCGTAAAAGCTGTCTTTGCAAGGTACTGCACGTGTGACTAGATGATGTCTACAGCAAAAACTTTTGACAGATGCTGCGTTTTACTACCAATAAAATTAACGCATTCGAGCCTTATTTCTCTGGGAAAACATTGTTCGTGGTATATGAACATTTTTTTTATAATTATTTTTCTATACCAACATAAAAAGCGTATTGACTCTGCCCATATAAAGTCGTCCTGTTAAAGCTTACCGAAAGCTAAAAGCTCCGGTGGTGGAGGGGTGTCAAAAACGTAACCTAATTCACCACGGCCTTAAAATACCTTGTAGATGTCATAGAAAGACTTTTTTCCTTCAAAAGTAATGTTTTGTATCGGGAAACCTCGGTATATATAGTTACGCATCCACAACGTGATGCAATGCTTAGATACTACGATCTACATTGGGTGTTGCAGCTGTTTCGACACAAAATAGCTTGCAACAACAAGCCTTATTACCAAATAGAAAAAGGAAAAAAAGTTAAACTTTACGGAAGAGTTGATGGAGATTTTCAAAGGGTCAGGTAAATATTCCATATGAAATTGAACTAAAATGCAGTCGCAACATGGCTGTTAGTAAATCACAAAAGCTATCTTTGCAAGGTACTGCACGTGTGACTAGATGTTTTCTACGGGAAATCAACTTTTAACAGATGCTGCGTTTTACTACCAATAAAATTAACGCATTCGAGCCTTATTTCTCTGGGAAAACATTGTTCGTGGTATATGAACATTTTTTTTATAATTATTTTTCTATACCAACATAAAAAGCGTATTGACTCTGCCCATATAAAGTCGTCCTGTTAAAGCTTACCGAAAGCTAAAAGCTCCGGTGGTGGAGGGGTGTCAAAAACGTAAGTAACCAAGTTCACCATGGCCTTAAAATACCTTGTAGATGTCATAGAAAGACTTTTTTCCTTCAAAAGTAAAGTTTTGTATCGGGAAACCTCGGTAGTTACGCATCCACAACGTGATGCAATGCTTAGATACTACGATCTACATTGGGTGTTGCAGCTGCTTCGACACAAAATAGCTTCAGGAAAAGTTGATGGAGATTTTCAAAGGGTCAGGTAAGTATTCCATATGAAATTGAACTAAAATGCAGTCGCAACATGGCTGTTAGTAAATCACAAAAGCTATCTTTGCAAGGTACTGCACGTGTGACTAGATGTTTTCTACGGGAAATCAACTTTTAACAGATGCTGCGTTTTACTACCAATTAAAGTATTCGGGCCTTATTTCTCTCGGAAAACATTGTTCGTGGTATATGAAGGGTTTTTTTATAATTAATATATTGTTTTTCAATTAAAAGCGTATTGACTCTGCCCAAGTTAAGTCGTCCCGTTAAAGCTTATCGAAAGCTAAAAACTCCGGTGGTGGAGGGGTGTCAAAAACTAAACCTTATTCACCATGGCCTTAACTGCCCTGGTAGATGTCATAGAAACAAAATTTCCTTGAAAAGGAAAGTTTTTTGTACAGGAAAATTTGATAGATCCACAACGTGTTGCAATGCTTCGATACTACAATCTATATTGAGTGCTCAGCTGCTTCGACACAGAATAGCTTGCGGCCGTCCATGTTGTTTAGAAACACGTTTTCATTTACGGTGGGTTCTAAAGCTTGAAACGACGTACTCCCTGACCTTTTAGTGCGGATAAAACCTAAGGACGCGCTCCAATATAACTACTAGATGATCTCTGGCTTATAACAACAAATACGTAAGATTTATAAATTTTTTAAGCCGGACATGTTCAAAGAATTGTAGCAAGGGAAGGTAGAAGGTTGAAAAGGATATTCTACTAGCTCTGGCGCATGAAAGCCTTCCACGTGAAACAGAAAGAGTTTGTAGAGATTTTCAAGGGGTCAGGTAAATATTCCATATAAAATTGAACTAAGAAGCAGTCACGACATGGCCGCTGGGAAATCACAAAAGCTGTTTTCGCAAGGTACTGCACGTGTGACTGGATGATGTCTACGGGAAAACAACTTTTAACAGATGCTGCGTTTTACTATGAATTAACGTATTCGGGCCTTGTAGAATTGGGTTTCCCATCAAAAATTGTGAAATTACCTTAGCGGATTAAATAAAACACGCTTAGAAATTCTATAAAGGTTTGGTCGCGGAAAAAAAGAAACGGTATACCTACCACAATTTGCTTATGAGCCTTTGTAGTTGCTCTTGACGATGCCTATTCAACAAACGGCCATAGAATTCTCTAAACTGTGAAACCTAAGCTTACCATTCAATTTCAGAGGGGTTTGTAGGATCGATTGCTTGCAATCGTTGTGGCTATTAAAGTTAAGATCCTTGCTTTCCCATTTATTATGAGTTCAATTGCGGTGGTGAAATGAGATACAAAATTGTTATGAATTAACCACGGCCTAAAAAAAAAGAGACTTTACTGAAATGGACAAATATTTTATTCAATAGATTGCCATAGCTTGGTGAAATGATAGAAACACCATATCTAAGTTTGACGGTATCGCTCTCAAAAATCAACTGACATAGATTTCAAGCAAATTCCTCTTTTTTATAATTGGGCGTAATACAACATGGAACAAAATATCCGTTTAGCTTGGATGGTACACTGATCACAAACGTTTTATTATAGCATTGCCTTTGCAAATTTCGCCTTTACCCTAGAATTCGGAATCTAAACAAAAATTGTGAAATTATCTCCGTTGGCCAAATAAAGGATGTTTAGAAATTCTATAGAGGATTGCTCGCGGAAAAAAAGAGACGGTATGCCTACCACAGTTTGCTTATGAGCCTTTGTAGTTGCTCTTGACGATGCCTATTCAACAAACGGCCATAGAATTCTCTAAACTGTGAAACCTAAGCTTACCATTCAATTCCAGAGGGGTTTGTAGGATCGATTGCTTGCAATCGTTGTGGCTATTAAAGTTAAGATCCCTGCTTTCCCATTTCTTATGAGTTCAATTGCGGTGGTGAAATGAGATACAAAATTGTTATGAATTAACCACGGCCTAAAAAAAAAGAGACTTTACTGAAATGGACAAATATTTTATTCACTAGATTGCCATAGCTTGGGGAAATGATAGAAACACCATATCTAAGTTTGATGGCATCGCTCTCAACAATCGACTGACATAGATTTCAAGCAAATTCCTCTTTTTTTATAATTGGGCGTAATACAACATGGAACAAAATATCCGTTTAGCTTGGACGGTTCACTGATCACAAACGTTTCATTATACCATGATTGCTTTTGCAAATTTCACCTTTACCCTAGAATTCGGAATCTAAACAAAAATTGTGAAATTATCTCCGTTGGTCAAATAAAGACATGTTTAGAAATTCGACAAAAGGCTTGCTGCCCCCCCCCCCCCTAAAAAAAACCGTTTAGCTGCTGCAATTTGCTTAGCAGCCGTAATAGTTGCCCTTGATGATGCCTATTAAACAAACGGCCATAGAATTCCCTAAACTGTTAAACCTAAGCTTACCATTCCATTTCAGAGGGGTTTGTAGGGTCGATTGCTTGCAGTTGTTATGGCTATTAAAGTTAAGATCCCTGCTTTCCCATTTATGATGAGTTACGTTGAGGTGGTGAAATAGGATAAAAAACTGTTATGAATTAACCACCGACTAAAAAAAAAAACTAAAAAAAACTAAAAACGGAGAAATCTTTTATTCGATAGATTGCACAGCTTGGGGAAAGGATTAAAGCACCACATCTAAGTTCGAATGCTCTCAAAAATTAACCAACATAGATTTCAAGCATATATACCTCTCTTTTTATAATTGGGCGGAATACAACATGAAACAAAACAACTGTTCCGCTAGGATGGTACACTGATCACAAACATTTCATTTACACCATTGCGTTTGCAAATTTCGCCTTTATCCAAGAATTCGGTTTCTCATCAAAAATTGTGAGATTACCTCAGGTTAACTAAAACGTGTTTAGAAATTCTATAAAGGCTTGCTCGCGGAAAAAACCCTCATAGCTACCGCAAACTGCCTAGCAGCCGTGATAGTTGCCCTTGACGATGCCTATTAAACAAACGGCCATAGAATTCTCTAAACCGTGAAACCTAAACTTACAATTCAATTTCAGAGGGGTTAGTAGGATCGATTTCTTGCAGTTGTTTTGGCTTATTATGCTTAAAGTTCCCGGCTTTGTCATTTATGATGAGTTAAGTGGTGGTGGTGAAATGAGATACAAAACTGCTATGAATTAACCACAACCTAAACAAAAGAACCTTTAACGTTTATTTAATAGATTGCCATAGCTTAGGGATATGATAGAAACACCAGATCTAAGTTTGACTACTCTCAAAAATTGACTAACAAGATTTCAAGCATATGTACATCTCTTTTTTAATTGGGCAAAATACAACTTGAACCAAAATAACTGTTCGGCTTCGATAGTGCACAGGGGCGTAGCTAGCCTTTAAGCCATTAAACCCGGGCCAACAAGAATTTCTGTGAGTTTTCTCAGTCGCCAAAAGGCTATTATTATTATTATTATTATTATTATTATTATTATTGTTATTATTATTACTATTATTATTTCTTCTACTGTTTTCTTTGCTACTATTCTACAGTTAAACCTCACCTTAAAAACGTAACAAGCCAATTGACTTTCAAAACAATATGTGTTAAAAGTGCTAATAGATTGTGCTCCAAACAAAGAAAAGGCTTTGGTCTAAAACCTTGAAACAGTTTTGCAAGTCCGAGCACCCAACCGGCGTTTTTTTCCCTTGTGCGCTTCTAATTTTCAGTGAGAGAGGATATGCCCCAAACGAAAACCAAGTAATTGTTTTGAGTCAGTTAGCAAAAGTACTAAGTAATTTCCTGTATTTAGCAATAGAGCAAAGTACATCTTTAGCAGAGATGCGAATCTTTCATACATAACAGTTTTTATGATATAAAGCGAGTTGGGCGCTTGGCGAGGGGGACAAGCCGAAGAACCTACAGGACAAACTAAGCTGCACAATTGAATTTTGTACTCTGGAGTACACACGTGTAAGAGAAGTCGCAATTAGCGTATCAAAAAAACAATACCAAAACATTAGAACAGTTCCAAAAGTATTGTCGCCTCTTCTATGAAGTAGAGTTGTATCAAGGACAGTTAAATCTGTCAGTTCATGTGGAATGGTGTTATAAAAAAACGAGGTATGCCAATCACAAAACTATTAACCCTCACTACTTTAATTTGGAACTCCATAATACATTTAATACAATAAATATTATACAAGTTCATGACAATATTATTTTAATAATACTATTGAGTGCAAGAGCTTATTTTTTTAATGAACACACACAAGTAAATTGCAAGAACGGTCACCGCCTAACCCTGGGCCTTTGACTCACGATTATCATGCTTTTGGGGTTTAGAACCAAAAAGTTAGGAACTTTGACTTAGAAGGTTTGCAAATTCTTCCTGAGAATTCCAAGTACTCTGTACCTAATCTTTGTGAAATAGATGCAAAACTGACAGTACAACAATAAAGACTAAATACAAAAATAATTTAAAAGTTCACTAATTACTAGTAGCTGTCAATGACGCTCTTCGGCTTTTGTTGTGATGTGAAAGGAACAACTGAGCATGCTGTGAAAAATTATTTGTGTTCATATACGAGAGCTTTGGCTTGACGTGGGAAAGTCTGTTGTTTTTCCGTTCCGCTACTTGACTGTTGATCCCCTTAAACTGCGAGTATAATGCCATTTTATACCCAAGAGAACAACCTAAAGTATAACAAAAGGAAACTATGAATGTCATAGCTTTCCTCCCTGTCACAAGCTCTTATAATTTATAAAGAGAACTACAACTTCGGACACATCTGTTGGAAAACCGCCTTCTCCGCTACCCAATGTTGATAACAATGACTTGCTACATGACCAAAATTGGTTCACTCAACATTGAGGGGAGGGAGAGCCGCAGGCTTAAACAGGTGAATTGTGACACTGAGCGAAGTGTTCCAACACAATGTGACCGGGGTTGTAGAAATGTTGACAGGATCTTTAGACTGAAAGGGATTAACTTTTTTGGGGGCTTGTTGCTGATAACATACAGCTACACTGTTGCAATGCAGATGGAATTAACACCACCAGTAAAGAAGAATACAAGCATTAGAGTCCTTGTTTTTCTTCTTGGACTGCAACCCTTCTGCTCAATAAATCATGCTCTCTTGCTACATTTGCAGCAAAAAAAAAAAAAACTTCAAACCACACCAAAATGGGATAAATGCACACCTTCATCATCTGAATCTTGATCAACTGAAGGGCTTACTGAAAACATGCCGTCAAAGGTTTGCATGGCCATGCTCTAGTGCTTAGCACCTTGGTACGAAGACAACCAGGATTCAAATGTGCCCATTCTGTGACAAAATAAAGAAACAATAATCTGTAACAGACATTGATATTTTTTTAAAAGTAAAGCAAAGACACATCAGGAACACATCAGGAATGTGTTCTAATATGCTTAATTTAAATGGTAATTAAAGTTAAGTGTCATATTAATGACTGGTCTTGTCGCCAATACAAGATTGCTTTGTCCCTCACTACATTCACAATAATACACCCAGGAACACTGTCCAGAAGAAAAACAACAGCTCTTCCTCCCCAAATAAACATATTGTTTATCCTGAAGAGAAATATAAATACAAATAATTGACAACAAATAAAATGAAAATATATAAACAAAAAATCTATAAATATATATAAGCATCATCACTGCACTGATGAGGCCCAGAAGGCCGAAACATTACGGTCTGCAGTTATAAATATATAAAATATACACATACATAATTTAACAAGGTAACAAAATGAAGTCCTCATCGACTATAAGAGTGCTCAATAGTTGAACTAGAGCTGTATAAGTAGATTTTTGGAGCTGAAATAGTCCAGCTTCAAAAATCTACTTATACACATAATTATTATTTGTCAGGCTTGTTGGTCTGAGGAACACAGCCGACCACGGTCATCATAATGTCAAAACAAAAACAATTAATTTTAATTAAGACTAGACTATGAGCAGTCCCTCATTTTCCTCAGGGATAGTAGTACCCGCGAAGAAGGTGACACGTGGACGGAAGAGAGAAGATGAGAGACTAAACACTTAGCCCAAGCATTGGAACCCCTACACAGCCGACTGATTTTGGGGTGTAAATCTCATATCGCCTTTCAAACCAAATAAGCACATCCAATAGAATTCCTTTTGAAATTATAAATATATTTGTCAGGCTTGTTGGTCTGAGGAACACAGCCGACCATGGTCATCATAATATCAAAACAAAAACAATTAATTTTAATTAAGACTAGACTATGAGCAGTCCCTCATTTTCCTCAGGGATAGTAGTACCTGCGAAGAAGGTGACATGTGGACGGAAGAGAGAAGATGAGAGACTAATGCGCCGATCAATTCGAAACTTCAACATCCCCCCCCCCCCGGGCAAACGCCGGGCATTTGACTGTGCATTGTGCCCGGGGAGGGGGGAATTTGAACGTTGCCTTGGAGGGGTGGGGAATTTGAACCGGATTTATCTCTTGTTCTGACGTAATACGCCCGTGAGTTGTTTTCGGTTTTGGCAGGGTTTGACCGATTTACAAGATAGAATTTTGCCTTTGTTAGTGAATAACTCTTTCAAAAGGGTCTTTAAAAGAAGTTTGAAGGTGTCATTCAGCATATATCTCTCTGAAAGGTGTTAAAATGTTCGATTGAAGACGAAATTTGTCTTTGAGGAGAGGTAGTTCAGTACTAATTGGTGGGGCATTTGAACGGCTTTTTTGCCCCGAGGGGAGGGAATTTGAACAAGCCAATCTTCAAAAGTTCAAATGCCCGGGGGGTTGCCCGGGGGGGGGGGATGTTGAACTTTCGAATTGATCGGCGCATAAACACTTAACCCAAGCATTGGACCCTTCACAGCCGACTGCATCTTGCTGTTATAGCACTTGTCACAGACAAACCGTAAAACATGACGTCCACCAAATGGCAACTTTACTGAGTCTCTATGTCTTTGCTGAGCTGAATATCATTTCACAGAACATTGTCAAAATCTTATTAGACCTCATACTGAATGCATCCCATTCTGAATTCCAAGAATTGTTTATGTCATAATGGTTGATGATGAGATCATGGGGTACTACAAAACAACACTGTGCACACACAAAATACTGTACATTTGGAGACTGAAAACTACAAACATTTTAGTACAATAAATGTTTGAAATCAAGTGCCTCCTTCAAATAGGGTCTTTCACAACAACATTTTAAAATTTAACACTGTAAGTGTGGTAAACATACCCAAAGTGTCTTTTTTTTCAAATTGAAATCCCTCAAAAAGAACTCTGCTCCTGCCTTATTAAGGGCAATTATGCCATTTTGTGACAACTGGAGTTCCAACAGGAACAATGAGGTATCATCTCCACTAAGGACACCGGATACCTAAAACAACAAACAATAACAACAACCGGCAACAGGTTGTTGGTGTACATGTATAAGATATTGATTTCTCATTATGCAGCTGTGAAGTCAGATATACAGATAACCATGTTTCATTACAGGAATGCCTCCCTACCTAGCAAAGGGTTGACCAAGGTCAAACTAGGGGAATTTCCACAAGCTAACCAAAATACTTCAAAATGAAGGTTGTAATTTGCACCATCTAAAGTTTGAAGCATTACTGAACTTCCTGAAAGTTTACTAAAAAAGCTCTAAGAGTTAAGAAACTGAAACTTCAGACCTGTTGTCACTAAAACTTTGCTTGAGACTTTCAATGAGATGAAACTCTTTATTTTGAAAATAATAAAGAAATTGTCACATTCAGTATGTATTTTAGTCAACTTTGCCCATGTTACCACTTCTAAATAAAAAGAAAAACACGTCAGAGGTGTAAAGGGGTGATCTTAAGGTGAAGGTCCACACCTCCGCAGGCAGACTTTCACTAAAAATCTGTTTTCCAGCAAAAAGAACAATACTCCTTATGCTATGTGGCTAATGACTCTTTTATTATTTTAGTAAGACAACTTGCATTGATCTGTGTTGAAGTGTCACTTGAAAGTCGCTTTGTGAGAGATTTAGCATCGATCAGTGCACATTTCAAATTCGAAACTTTTGTTAAGTGTCAGGGATGCCACTGATTTGCCAAGTGATTGTTTGCCACAATAAATTTGACAATTTATACAAGATAAGAATATAGATGGATTACTAGACTGATATATGTTTTGGATTTGAAAAACAACATAAAAAAGAACACACAAAAATGAACACTGGCAGATGGATCTTCCCACCCTGGCAGTTAGTCACAAACGGTATGCACTATGCGTTGCGGCAAAACTCTCACCAACGTTACTTGCATTTAATGGACCTTCTTCTTCAATGTGAGGTTTCCTAACTGTATGTTTGTAGAGCAAAGTGGCCACACCACACTGCCGAAAATCTCCTCTCTCTTTTACTGGTCATTTCGGCATAGTGAGAAAACACACGTTAAAACAACTGACTCCAACCGATGCCAAACTAATGCCAACCAACCAACGCCAACTAAACCCCCGGGAGGAACTTCATATACGATACATTATAACCAACTGCTGACTGATGAAACTGCAGTTCATGGTGGACACAAAGGCATTTTTGACACCCAACAACCATTTTTCACCATGGTATTCATGGGAAAAAATGAGTGAAGTAATGTATTGTTCTCACCATTATGATGACATCTTCTTCAATGTGAGGTTTCCTAACTGTATGTTTGTAGAGCAAAGTGGCCACACCACACTGCCTAAAATCTCCTCTCTCTTTTACTGGTCATTTCGGCATAGTGAGAAAACACACGTTAAAACAACTGACTCCAACCGATGCCAAACTAATGCCAACCAACCAACGCCAACTAAACCCCCGGGAGGAACTTCATATACGATACATTATAACCAACTGCTGACTGATGAAACTGCAGTTCATGGTGGACACAAAGGCATTTTTGACACCCAACAACCATTTTTCACCATGGTATTCATGGGAAAAAATGAGTGAAGTAATGTATTGTTCTCACCATTATGATGACATTTTTCAGCAACTTGTAATCAACATTGCTTTCTTTTATTCTTTGTAGTTCACATTGTAATTTGTTTGGACATTTGACATATTCAGTATAAGTATTTGTTCACTGTATTCTAAATAATTATTAACGGTCAATTTTTATTTACTTGACTAAGGAATTTTTAATCATGCTTTGACACAAAACGTGCAATATCTTTATAAAAGAGAAAGACCTTATAATAGAATGAAACTTGTAAGAATAATGTTTTAAGTAGTGTTGGAGGTACTGCAAAACTGGCAGGGACAAAAAGGCTTAGGATCGAAGATACCTCATTTCCTAAAAGTAAAAGTTAAGGTATCTTGAACACCAAATTAATAGCAGATACAGACAAAGTTTCATATCAAAACAGGTCAACATTGATCATGTGAGTAATAAAACACTGAAAATGAAAGTAAAAAGGGTAGATGTAATTTTTGATTTGTCATTTTGAAAATGCAACGGGCTAAAGTTAAAGGTTGGCCAGTTTCCGTTACCACTTCCAGTTATCAACTCTCCAATGACAGTATAACAAGTTGCCATTGTCATACGGTTATTAGGTGAATGACACGGCAAGTTCAATGAAGATAAAAGAAAATCAGAGTAGCACGATAAAATACCACCATGCATTGTAGTCAGTGCGCAGCCTGTACGTATCAAAGCTGATCAAAGCGAACAGCGGGCAATTTTCAAAATATGCTTCTGCCGTCAGTTTTCGACCAAGCTCAAAACTTCTCACCAAAGTTGTGTTCTCGTACGCAAGAGACTTAACTGCTGAGAATCACGATGTTGTGAAGGTATAGCGCGAACGCACTTCTACAAAAACGACGCTATCACGCTTCACTACAAGCTTGTCGTCGATCGTGCATGCATAAAGACATCTTCCGTATTGATCTCAAACATGGTTTAGTTGAGACTGCTTTAGAATACTGCGTACGGGAAGCTTTAGCTGTTTGCCAATGGCTGAGTCTGAACTAGTATCATAGCGGTATACAGAAAGGGAAATCTTACCAAATCTTCATCTACATTGCTGGCTGGTGAGCAAGCACCTTCTTCCTCTCTTCTCACAGTCTCTATAGTCTATCTTTGCAGGCGAACGCTTTGGCATCTTGCTTACCCAAATTAACGCTTACTCTTCAACTATCGACTTCTGTGTCAAGCGGTCGTTAAGGGACAAACTACGTCATGTAAGAGTCACTAGTTGACCAATACGAACGCGGGCTCGTGGTACAAACAAGGCACTTTTGAGCCCTCTATTACACTTTTTACCATGGTAAACCACCCCCTTTTTGAACGCTATTATACCTCAAAAGTTCAAGTTACGAAATTTGCTTTCGAGGACTTCATCTTTGTGGTCGGTTCTGCTGCTCACTCGGTCCACAACCATGGTTTTTGCGGTGGTGGAATACATTTTCCCAGGAAAACCACCAGCATGTTCATGTCGATATGCATATTGTCACGGAAAAAAAATAACATAAATGTCCTTTATTTACCCTTGGTAAGTGAATATAGCAAGGTGCTTGTGGGGCCGAGCAGTTAAACCTTAGAAAGAAAAATTTCAAATTGAACATAACAAGTTAAAAATCTTAACTGGCAGGAAGCAGACCAGTTGGCTATTTACAAGTGTGGCCGAGGAGTTGAACCTTGGTCGACCGTGAAACGGTTCCAGATAGTGGTCAGAGCGGGACTTGAACCCGGGACCTCCGGATTTTAAGTCCGGCGCCCTAACCACTTAGCCTTACTGCCTCCACAAGTAGTAAAATTAAATTGAAAAAGGTTGTGTCAGCATTTGTGGCTTAGCGGTAAATGTGGAAGCTCCCACCAAATACCTTTTTTTTTCTAGTTGTAGTAAGCATATTACAATGGATTGAATCCACTCAAATTGCGAATCACAAAAAAGGTCTTTGTTATAATAAATCCATTGAAATGGTACGATTAGCTGTAAAGCCACTGGAGTCAGAAAACTGTTAAACATAAGTAAATGTCACTTCATGAACTTACCAGGGGTAAATGCAACGGTAAAATTGAAGGGTTTTCCAGATGGCAGGAAAGGCCATGGATAAATTTTGATCTTTGCGGTCTTGTCATGAGGACCTGAAAATGAGTGGTCTGGTCATTTTCTTGATCTTCGGAATCCAAGTAGGGGTGTTCAAAGTAAGATATTGTAATGTTTAATAAGTTTCAGTCAGTATCGATTAGGAGTCACGCGAAGCAAGAGACAAAAATACTTAAGCAGAATTTGACAGATCGCTGGCTAATAGGGACAAAAATGGTGTGTGTATCACTGAATTACAACTATAACATAATTTATACTCTAATATAATGGTACTTTTGGAAAATTAAAGACCAAATTTGCCAACAAACTGGCTGAAACATATTAATAAAGGCTTGATATTATTGATATTTCAAAGTGAGGGTGGGAGAAGGGGGGCTTAATACAAAATCCGGCTTCCAAAAGGGGGCTTTATTAGAGGGGAGGGGGCTTAAAAGAGAAAGAGAGGGCTTAATAGAGATTTTGCGGTAGTAATAATTAATGCCATAACAATATACGACCAGTTTAAATAAAGGAGCCAAAAAACAATCTGCACCTATTGTTATGGAAAAGCTAACATTTTTTCAGTGCCAAATAGTCTTACCGCACAATTTTAGGCTTTTGATCTCCAGTCCTCGAGGTAAACTTTTAACACTTTTGGTGGCGCAGACAAACAGACCGAGTAGAATAGCAAGCAGATAAGCCGGATAGCTCGGAGACATTCTCTTCGTTACTTGCCAACTGCAAATTAAAACATCAAGACCTGTCAGTGAATAGGTTGTAACAAAACAGTGCAGCATTCGTCATATTATGGACATACACGAATATATTTATAACAAAACATAGGCCGGTACTTAAGATTACCAAATATCAGTTACGAGAGCAAAATATGTCCATCTCTCCAAAACGCAGAATACACAGCAGTTATTTCGTGCGGAAATTTCTTTTCAATTAGTTATATGCGTTTAGATTTGGGTTCCAGGAGGTCCGATTCAACGTTTATGAAGTAAGAGAGAAAACAATAAAAAGGGAAACGTTTGGTGTGGTTCTATTCATTATCAAATTTAAATATTACATTTCAATCACTTTCGAATCTAAATTTTTCTCAAGTTCCTTCCATTTTCGTCTTGATTCACATTTTAAATGTCATAAATTCTTAAAGATTCACGGGACCTCGCAACAACAAACCTATTAAGACAATTTGTGATTGGTTTTTAGCATGCCAAGTTAAAAGGCTGAAAACTTGTTAGTTGAGTTGCACGCTAAACTCGTAGTCATCAACTGACATAGTCGCCCTACGAACCTTAATTAGAAGGCCTGAAACACAGATATGAACATAAATGTAATTTCAACTCTATAGCGGCACCTCAGTTACTCAAGTGATAAATGTATCCGTATCAAATTCTTTACAGTGATGGAGCTGTGGAGGTATGCTTGTCTTCAGCGGAGGCATTAGTTCACCAGAAGACCCCTGTTTAGACGAATTTCACTGTATGTGGAAATAAAACAGTCGGTTTTTTTTCTCACTCGACCCAAGCGCCTTTGGTTCATTTTAATAACCTGACAAATTTCCATGAAGGCTAGTTTTAACGTTTTGTCAAGTAGTCATTCAGTTTCGTTTTGGGTATCCTTATCTCTCTACAAAATAAGCCTTACCTTTCCCAGCTGCGATGCGTTGATTGTTTTTCACTGGCTAAAAACGTAATATTTCAACAACCCATGCTTAAGGACTCATAAATATTGTGAAATCGCGTTTCTAACCAGAAATCATTCCTTAGCAGTTCGAAACCAACTGGGATGTGAAAAACACTCGAGGTACGAAACTTCTTCACAGCGCACGTCTGCTCAGTACTCTCGAAACCAGAGTCGACATCCACAGAGCAGCATCGAGCCATGCAAGATCAAGTATCCCAATTGTCTATCCTAGGTGTAAGTGCCTAACATCTGGACGGATTTTTGAAGCCGCATAGAATACAAGGCCTTCTATTTCAGAAGTTAGGTACTGTAGCCACTGATGCTTTGCGTAGGAGGAGCTGTGCAAAGTAAAGAACGAGCCATTTGCTTGCTTACTTCAGATGTCAATCTCAAAAAAGCCTTCCCACACACCCGGTCACCCTTTTGAATTTTAGTGCTTTAATAAGCACTTTGGGTTTCGCACTTAGTCTGAACAAACTTGGCAATTTGAGACTGCAAAATATTTCATGCAGCAACAATATGTCATGAGGTCATTACAAAATATTTCAGGCAGGAACAATAATATATAGATTTAGTCAAGCCTAAAAACAGAGCCCACCTTTTTTCTTTTTACTGTTGGAACTTATTTATTTTTTAATAATAACCAAAAGAAAAACAAAAAGAAACAAGAAAGAAAAGAAACGAAAAAGAATGAAAACAAAAGACTTTCCAACCTCACAGACTTGAACCCCAGCAGCCAGGATACTAGGAAATCGCTCTAACCAGTCGACCAACCTGCCACTAAGTTCAATTGATGTGTTCATTTAAACTGCTGTTTATTGATCGCAGTTTGGTCGACTAAACAGGTGGGTGTTTTTCTAGGAAAATGTGTTCGGACCGCGGCAAAAACCATGGTTGTGGACAGAAAAAACCAGAAGGCACTAGCTCTATATTTAGGGTCGGGA
Organism: Siderastrea siderea; assembly: GCA_964030785.1. Lineage (NCBI taxonomy): Eukaryota > Metazoa > Cnidaria > Anthozoa > Scleractinia > Rhizangiidae > Siderastrea > Siderastrea siderea. Next base: position 18,675,752 of record OZ034966.1, read on the forward strand.
CCGCTACGAAATACTGCGAACTCAAGCGTTGTGCCGACCGAGTTCGCAGCAGATTACCGACAACAAAGATGAAGTCGTCGAAGGCAAATTTAGTAACTTGAACTTTTTGCCTTCTACCAAAAAGACAACCGATAACAATGGCTAATAATGGCTATTCTAGCGCACAAAAATTATTTTAAAATAACTTTCTTTGGCCTGGGATAGCTGGAATAGAAATGGGTTCTAACTTGAAAATCTCGGGCCGAAGTTTTAAGTTTTTCCCTTTTGTCGTCTATACAGTCGCTAAACACTGATTGTGGCTGAGTCACTTTCTTCTCCGCAGAGGTTTCATGGAACGTTATTGGATTTGCGCTGCGCGAAGTGAGTGCAGGTGCGAAAACCAAAATATCTACTCACCTTTTCAGCGGATTCTCTCCGTAAGAACAGCCCCTTTGAGCCTCTGCAGAGGAGAGAGGCTCAGTCATTCCACTTGACATTCAAAGACACTAGATCAAGCAATTCATGTGTGAGCAAGGTACCCACCGAGGAACTGAACAAATTTGTGACTAAAAAAGAGGGAGAGGAGCTGCTGAGATCTTCCAGAAAAATTTAAATCCAGGCTGAAACTTCACATGAGAGTTCAAGGATATTCAATTTTTAATTTTAATTTTTCTTTGGGGTGTTTTTACTTAGCGTCTACCTCAAATCTTTCTTTCCAGATGCTCTTTTTATCTTCGTTTTTCTGTGATCTTGGTTACCCAGAAAAACTCTAATTCTCTTGAATTAATCGAACGTTTTAGAAAGATCACAAGAGCAGGCTATGTAGACCCCTTAGACGAACAGCAGTACATCGTTTGTTTGTAGTGACAAGCACGCAGAAACATAACAAATGAGAAAAGAATCAAGCCACTGATATTAAAATGCATATCTTTATTTGCTTTTTTAGCTACAATTATATTAGCTTCAGTGGAAAGGACAAGTGAAACTCAAAAAAAAATAAAAAACTAATAATAATAATAATAATAATAATAATAATAATAATGATAATGATAATGATGATGATGATGATGATGATGATGATGATCATAATAATAATAATAATAATAATAATAATAATAATAATAATAATAATAATAATAATAATAATAATAATAATAGCGGAGCTGCGGGCCTACCCCGCCAGCGGAACACCATTGCTAAGCAAATTTAGTAATCTATCGATCCGACAGAGCTGAACAACGTCTTCGCATGTGCCTGACGGGGAGAGGTCTGGGGTCCAGAATGGTTTCAAATTTTAAGGGATTTGTAGGGAACCGTCTGGGTATGTGAACATTTAGCGGATTTTCAACGTCGTTTCAGCATATTTAAAGCTAACATTCAAAACACATGTAGATTTGGCCATGTTCTATGTAATGCTCGTTTCTACCTTCACGATTTTCCTTCTACTTTTTGCTATAAACGTTCAAAGTTGCTCGTGATGGATTGAAATTGTTCCATCGATAGAACAGTTTACCGGACAAGTGGTATGTGAACATTTAGCGGATTTTCAACGTCGTTTCTGCATATTTAAAGCTAACATTCGTAACACATGTAGTTTTTGCCATATTTTATGTAATGCTCGTTTCTACCTTCACGATTTTTCTTCTACTTTTGGCTATAAACGTTCAAAGTTGCTCGTGATGGATTGAAGTTGTTCCATCGATAGAACAGTTTACCGGGCAAGTGGTATTTGAACATTTAGCGGATTTTCAACGTCGTTTCAGCATATTTAAAGCTAACATTCAAAACACATGTAGATTTGGCCATGTTTTATGTAATGCTCGTTTCTACCTTCACAAATTTTAAGGGATTTGTAGGGAACCGTCTGGGTATGTGAACATTTAGCGGATTTTCAACGTCGTTTCAGCATATTTAAAGCTAACATTCAAAACACATGTAGATTTGGCCATGTTTTATGTAATGCTCGTTTCTACCTTCACGATTTTCCTTCTACTTTTTGCTATAAACGTTCAAAGTTGCTCGTGATGGATTGAAATTGTTCCATCGATAGAACAGTTTACCGGACAAGTGGTATGTGAACATTTAGCGGATTTTCAACGTCGTTTCTGCATATTTAAAGCTAACTTTCATAACACATGTAGTTTTTGCCATGTTTTATGTAATGCTCGTTTCTACCTTCACGATTTTTCTTCTACTTTTGGCTATAAACGTTCAAAGTTGCTCGTGATGGATTGAAGTTGTTCCATCGATAGAACAGTTTACCGGGCAAGTGGTATTTGAACATTTAGCGGATTTTCAACGTCATTTCAGCATATTTAAAGCTAACATTCATAACACAGGTAGTTCTTGACATGTTTTATGTAATGCTCGTTTCTACCTTCACGATTTTTCTTCTACTTTTTGCTATAAACGTTCAAAGTTGCTCGTGATGGATTGAAGTTGTTCCATCGATAGAACAGTTTACTGGGCAAGTGGTATGTGAACATTTAGCGGATTTTCAACTTCTACTTTTTGCTATAAACGTTCAAAGTTGCTCGTGATGGATTGAAATTGTTCCGTCGATAGAGCAGTTTACCGGGCAAGTGGTATTTGAACATTTAGCGGATTTTCAACGTCATTTCTGAATATTTAAAGCTAACATTCATAACACAGGTAGTTTTATGTAATGCTCGTTTCTACCGTGGAGATTTTTTTTTTGCTATAAACATTCAAAGTTGCTTGTAATGGATTGAAATTGTTCCATCGATAGAACCGTTTACCGCGCAAGTGGAACATCAAAAACTATAGTCATTTGCCAAGAATCATAAGGGCAGAGACAATATCGGCAGTACAGGTGTATCTGTACCTGCTCGCTTGGAAGTGGGAGGCTATCTTGAGTATATTACCACCTTAGTTCCTTGTACAGCTGCTGCTTTAAAGTTAATTGCAGCCCTGTATGTTTATTTAGCTGGAATGCCCTACATTTTGCATTTTTGTGTATGATACTCCTGAACGTCTTTAATCTTTGATCATGGTAATTGTCACTAGTGTTACAATAATGCTAATCCGGCAATGGAGCAGCCAGCAGTCGGTCAATTACATGGTATCAGAATAAATGAAAAACAACGATGTAAATTAAATTATTATGTTAAATATTGTTTAAACAAATGTGGAATTTTAAAATAAACATTTTAATAATACCATTTATTGTTTTGATTGATGACTTTGTTTACGGCCTGAGGCTTTCCCTCTTTTTGGTTAACAGCATTCAGTCCCATTAAGATATTTTTGGGCAGCAAACAACATGACGGGAGTAGTAGGCAGTAAGAATCAAGATCTCCAATAATCCCCCATCTTGAGCTTCAATCCCCCCCTCTCTATTGAGTCCTCTCCCCCCCATGGCCACAAAATGACAGAAGGTACGGTGTGACTTAGGTCGAGTTAGAATTGCACTATATTCTTGATCTAAAACGTTTCCAACTTGCAATTCATATGGGACAGTTTCAGTACTTTTCTATCAAGTTCTGTTTTCAGTATATCAATGATGGTTTTGCTCATCTAGTCTCTCAAAAAGAGCTTATATGGCAAGAGACTTGTGTTCATTCAAATTTCGGGATTAGTTCCTGATTTTGGATGCAAAACTCTTGGCTAATCATGTTATCATTTTTTTGTGGGCTACATTTCAGTAGAACACATTTGTATGAGCTTGGATGGGTTTCAGTTTTAAGATTGTGCATGGCAAGTGCATGAAGACTGTATTGCTATCTATTAAAGCTGGCCAGCACTTCGCAGAAAAAAAAAAGATTGTGTCATCTTTAATTCCTTGAGAGTTTTAAATAAGCTCCCCACTCTATTAAGTCCCCCTTCTAGTATGCCTGAAAATAAAGAAGCCCCCAGGGGGTTTAACAGAGCATTTACGGTAATCACTGTGGTAAAGGACATTAAAAAAAATGGTTTATCATCAGGGTCCAACAAAGGTTTAGCAACATGCAAACAACTTAACAACAAGATGGCACACTAATAAATTTCAGAGAATAATGGGAAAGAGTGCTACGAAGGGATGTTATATGTGAAAGTTAGGATGTGCTCTTTTCCGGTAGGTGGGATGTGGAAAAGTATTGAAATCTTTGTGGCCTCAGAGGGTATAACTTTGGACCCAACTGCTTACAATGTGTACATTGCAATGATATTGTATAGCAGTGATGGTCTTAGGGGTGTGTACATGATACTGGTGCAACTGTCATTCTGGTATGAGTTCACCAAACTCTCTGTTGTAGCTCTTATTTGTTTACACGGTACCAGCACAAAATCTCAGACTAGAATAAGTCATACCAATGCAGGTTCACTAAACCAGATCGAGATTTTCACTCTTGCATCATGTAAACACAGTATCATTCTTATTGTTTCAATAATTTGGTTGTAGCACAAAACTCAAACCACCAGAAAACACACTTTATATTAACACAGTACAAGTTTTCAGCACGTATCAGAATGAAAGTTGCAGTGATACCTTGTAAACACCCCCTTTGAATCAATTCCTAATTTCACACCATTGCAAGGGACGATGTGTATTATAGGGATTCTTGGTCAATAGCATCTGCCAACACTCAGTGGAGCAGAGATTACTTCATCTGATAATAGGTAAAAAAAAATCAGCTCTTGACTGCACTTGATTAATATCAACCCCTTATCAACTGATTGTCCCTTACCTAGACATGATCACATGCAAGTACAATGTTCAAATCCTTGGCTTTGGTATTTCCTACTTCAACACCATGACAGCAACTCGTTCAGCTCGATTGGCCAAATGTGGAAACGCCAGGAAATTCAAAAACAAGTCTATCCAACGATAAATGTGCCAAGGGAAATAACAAAGAAAATGAGAAAAACAGCAAAGTATCGTGCAAAGGTGGAAAGCTATATAAGGCACAGGAGAAGTTAGCGAGACGAGCTGGTGTGAACGTAGGAGAATATCTATTTCCCACCGTGACGAAGTAATGAGGGCAAACAACCGCTGCTCTTTTCCTTCACGTAATTCAATCCAACATTCAAGGGCATTGGTGCCAATACCAAGGCATCTTTACAAGCAAATAGATAAGATAGGTGCGGGAGTTCAGGATTATCAGCCTGGCTACAAATGGTGCACCAAATGTAAGAAAATGGAAAGAAAGTTAGGTTGATACTTTGATTCAAATGAAAACTGCACTGTGGCAAAGACAAGACTGGTAAGTGTGACCATGGAAGGCTTTTTAATGACTTTTAAATTTTTCAGACATTTAGGATTTGCTTGTGTACCCTCCCCTATGCCCAATTCGTTGAGGTTGAATAAGAACAAACGGTTTACCTATGGATGATAGATACAAATAAAGAGATACATAACTATTGAGAATTATCTACAATTTTATTACTGTTGTCTCAACACATTAAAATGACTAACATCATTTTGAAATGTTATGAATACAACACAAATTGCAACACAAATTGTTATCATCAATAAGCATCATTAATATTACAAGTACAAATTGTACTGTTTACACCTGAAATCCAAATTTCTTTCCCACGACAGGTGCAGACTTCAAGACACAATGAAAGTGGATGCTCTGGGAAAAAGAAAGTGCAACAAACATTATTTCTCGTTCCTAAAGCGCGTTAAGAGGTTGACTGTAGGCGAAACGACCGAAAAGCACCGCTATACAGCTTGAAATAAAACCACAATTTCTACTGAATGAAAGCTTTACTTACCGTAATGATATCGCCAAAGGCATCGAATTCTTCGTTTAACATCTCCCAGTACTAAATCGGCATTAAAAACAAAAAAAATCCCACAGCTTGGAACACAAAATCAGCGAGAAACTGACTCATTCACCACGAGGGGAGCAGTGACGTAACGAACATGCGCAGTGCGTTATTCAGCTCTGTCTATCGATCCGAGAAGTTTTGGTTGTGACGTCGGCGTACGCCCGTACGCCCGTACAGACTCTGGGGGAGGGAAAGGGGAGTCCCAAGACAACCCGACGGGGGAAAGGGGGGGGGGGGGGGGTGGAGAATGCCATTTTTTCTTGGCGGGAAATCATGCGGTGCTTTTGGGCAACCGGCGTTTTTCTTGGCGGGCAATCGCATGACCACCGTCGCTTTTGAAAAAGAGGTGTTTTGAAAGGCTTTAATAGCTTGTTTACCAAAACGGTTGTTTGACAGTACTGATGTTTTAAAGTTGAGAAAAAAACATCTAATATCTATAAATGAGAAGAAAAAGTTTAAAAGAACACTCAGTTGTCTTTTTGATGGTAGACGAAAGTTCAAGTTACGAAATCTGCCTTCGAGAATTTCATGTTGGTTTTCTTCACGGCGGAGAGCTTGTCTTGTTCTGAAACAACGAGTAAGTGAAGTTTTAGAGGGTTTAATATAAGGTACATGATCTGGAGTATTACGGTCAAAGAAATTACGTTTGGAAATGGAAATTTCACTTATGTCATAAGAAATGTGTCATTTACTTTTGACTGTAAAAAATTATTAGAAATGCGGTCAGATTTAATTTGACAGTTGTAGTCGTGAATATTTTGCCATGCAGTCGCAAAACGTATGCCATAATTTAAAGCGTGTTTGGTGTTTGTTTGTTTTCAGTCTTGATGGTCTCTAGTTAGAGAACGAAATATAAAAGTTATTTAAGGAAGCAGTTGTCGGTTTAAACCTAATTTATCCGAAAAGCTTCCAAAAACAGTTCTGTGCATTTCTAAAAGCGCCCGAATTTAAAACAATTCGCAGCGGCAAAATTTATGCCATAGCGTTAAGCATGTTTGGTGTTTGTTTGTTTTCAATCTCGATGCTCTCAAGTTAGAGAAGTAAGCGAAGCAGGTTCAGGTTTAAAGCTATTTTATCCGGTAAGTTCTCTGTGTTCCTCAAAGTGCTCGAATTTCTTCGCGGCCGCTAAAACCTACGCGAACATTTCTTCGATAATTTTATTACAGGTGCTTTGAAGCTCCCAATATCCTTTCTTTCGGGTAATCCCATTAAAATGCTGGTGAAATGCCAGTATAAGTTAAAGTGCCTATGGACTAAAATTTCTTTTGCACATTTTGGTAGTTCATTATGTGTTAATTCCGAAATGGCAAGAGAAATTGGATGGCAAGAAAAAAAAATCCGTTTTTTGCCGTTGAAAGTACCCAAAATGACCAAAATCGTGTCTCCGAAGACTGGGAACGAGTTGGTCGAGGAAGCGCGCCGTATGACGTTACAAATCGCGCAGAATGTTTGTCTCTTTGGTCTTTGTCAAGTGTTTGAACGATGAAACTTACATTTTCCTTGCTAATATTGATATACAATGAAAGCAACCGACGACTGAGGAAAACGCTAAGATTCAGCTCGAAGCGATTTCGAAGATGTGCAGTTTTTGGGTTTGCCGTCCCTGGATAAAGCCTAAACAACGACAACAAAAATCTTGCGGGAAGCAAGATGGCGAATTGAATTGTTGGGCTTGACTAACTTTCAGCTCTACTGGCTTGACTGGCCTTGAAGGAGAAGCTTCTAGAATTGAATGGTCAGTACCTTTACGTGTTAATAAGGAGAGATTGACGCAGCCTTGACTTTACCTCTTTTGTTAAGAGCGTCATTGTATGTACTTCTGTCAATTATTTCACTCAAACCGATACCAGACATGCTCAAGTTTACGGTGTACTTGTTTCTAACTTAATTTGTTCATCTTTTCATAGGTTTTCGCGCCAAGAGAAAGATAGACTCAGTTGTTCGGCTCTTTCGAATGAGGACTTTTGCAGAGAGAACACTGATGTAAACTTATTAGTTAGCAGGAAGTATTTTATACATTGAAGATAAGCATATCCAAAATTTGCTTGAAATATTACATGCCCGTAATGGCTGAGACATCAATAGTAATTTCTAAAGAGCGTGTTTTATTTATTATAATCAGCAGCTGCAAATGATTTTCAAATGGAAGTGCAGTGCTTTTATTGTAAATTTCAAGCCATTTATGAGGGAGCATCTCAAAGCAAATAAATAAGAATTTTTGAGTATGGTGCTCATTGGTGGTCTTTTACTCCACCTGGAGGTGCTATGAGGATGATGACTGTGATATATAAACTTAAGATGGACATTGTATGATACGCGTGCAAACTCAGACTAGTGTGACTTCAGCTTTGTCCTTGTAATAATCCATCGCTTCTGACTACATGAAGTGGTTTAAGTAATTGCCCTACACAATATTAGACCAGCTGAGATTTTTGTCCTTCTGTTCAGCAATTTGCTTGAGGATTTTGGTACATACCAATTTTGTGGAAACATGCTATGGCAGGTGAGAGCTAGTGTGCTGAATTCTTACAGGCTTTATGTGATCACTTATACTTTCATGATGCTGGTCTCACGTAAATAAACTTAACCATACCTGTCCAGTTATACTGGCCCCAGTTGTTCAAGAGTTGGATAGCGCTATCGACCGGATAAATCTCTATCCAGTGGATAACGCAATCGGTTTCCCTAACACTTATCCACCTTTTGAACAACTGGGGCCTGGTCTGAGCTCCCTTTGTATACTGGTCGCATATGACAATAACTCCCTTGGGTCAATCTCAACACTGAGATGAATATGTAATTTGCTCCAGAAGTACACTTTGAAGTGCCATTTTCATTGAAACATGCACCCATTCCAGTTCCATGAAGTATGACAGAAATCAGTGTCGAGTAGAAATTGCCCTCTTTGTATGACTGCGTAGTTTCATGTTTTTTGTTATTTTATTTGGGGGGGGGGGTGGGGAGAGGTTAAGGCAGCTCCCTTGGATCCATAAACCCGTAAAATTGCAGTACCCTCCCAGTACACTGTACACATTATGCATGTATTAGCCTTTTTTGTTGTTAAGAGATATGCTCTTCAGTTACAAATGTCTAAGAGTCTCTGTTCGATCAAGCTCGCACAATCCTTTGAATTCTCCCAACACTCTCGTTTTTGCATCAGGCTTCTGCTACGTAACCATGCATGCCACTATTAATGTTTGAAGATACGTATTTTACTATCTTGGGCACTTATTTAGTAATAGAACCCCCCTTTGTTACCAGTGTTTTTACACTGATGGGGCTATCCTGTGTATACATCATTATTATTAGTAAAGCAGTACAAGACGTTTGTATGTTATGTCCCCAAATAGCATGCATAGGGCGGGAACGTAGCCTATGCAGCTAATTTTCGGAAAAATTATTATTATTATTATTACAAGTGAGACCGGAAAACAATATTATAATTATTAGTTAATCATTAGTAATACACCTCTCATCAAATTAGAGCCAGTGTTTCATAAATTTTAAATAAGCCTCTGTTGTAGTCAATATAAACTTAAATATCTAAGCAATTTAAATGCTTTATTCAATAAGTGATTTGAAACCGGGATAATATAGTTCAATACGTTTTCTACAGTGTAAGACGCCATCATACTCATATTTTTCTCCTTATATGGTAAAATGACGCTATAGTTGAATGATGATGATGATGATGATGATGATGATGATGATGATGATGATGTACCTTATTTACTTGTATTAATTCTCCGGGACGTTTAATTAATAGTAGGAAGTAGTGAACCCTAAAACATCCCAGGGCATTGCTTTCTTTCTTGACTGTCCAATAGTGGTAGTTACTTAGAAGGAGTACCTTACTGGAGTTAATATGAAATATTATTTAAATTACTGTAAAAGCCCTAATAGTCCTGCTCTCTAATACGCCTTCTTACCTACTACTTGCTAATTACAAATAAATTATTTGCTTACAATTATGTCATGACATTGGGGCTTGAAAATTATTTTATGTTTCGACTGATGCCGGGTATTATTTTACTGCCAGAGGAAGATTCGAAGAAGTGCAGCATTATGCATGTAATTACTTACATGTAATTCAGGTGAATCAATTCATTCATCTATTTTAAGTACCAATCAGTCAATCAATCAACCCCTCAACCAACTGGCTGATAAATCAGTCAATCAGCCAATTAAAAATAAATCATTCAACCAATCAATCAATCAATAAATCAATCAATCAATCAATCAATCAATCAATCAATCAATCAATCAATCAATCAATCAATCAATTAATCAGTCAATCAATAAATCAATCAATCTGTGACTTCAGTGTTGCCAATGCGAATAACAAATGGTCCAGTAATGACTAGTGACTTTATTTGATGCACAGATTATAACTCACTCTCTTACTACCCCAGACCGTGATGGCAGTAGATCTCGAGACTTTAGTTCATTTTTGGTTTGATAATTTGTTACCAATAAGCATTGTTACTGATTGCCATAATCTGGTACCAAAGAAAAACAAAAGGAATAGCCTCTTCCTAAATCATTTCAGAATAGTCTGAAACCTATCAGGCAATGAACTGACAAAAAGGGATCAGACTGTGGTGAATCAGTCAATCGATATAGTTTTCCCCATAAAGAGAATTCCATCAAATAGGTCTGACTCTTCATTCCTGGGATAGTAGTGGGGAGGGGGGGGCGATAGTCCTCCAAAAAAAGATATGGGGCAGGGTGCGCTCATCAGATATTTTGAAGTAGAGCCCTAAAAGGTGTACTCCAGGATTCATTCCATTTTCATACATCACCCACTTAGTAGTACTGAGGGGTCAGTCAAACTTATCAATGACATCAAAATGTTAAGCAGAAAAAGACAAAAAAATATACAACCTTATTTCAAAACTGCTCTTCAAAATTTTTATTTGAATTGATAAAGTGTGTCTGGGAATATAACTAAAAGTACAAATTTCTTAACCAAGCCCTTACAATAAACTGCCATATTTTCCTGACATCAGGTTGATGGAATAAAAACCTGTAAGAAAAACAAAGCAGATTTTAATTATCGCAATTACCAATAGTAGGACAGTCAGTGTGCATGCGCCAGAGAAAAATGAGAGACTGCTCGTAGTCTATGAGAATGGTACCAACTTGGGCCGGTACGACTTCAGATCGACTCCAAATGCTTACCTCTGTTTACACGAAACGTACGAAACATGAAGCTAGTATAAAATAATTATCATCTTAGGCTGTGTTTACATGAGTGATTTCATCCCGAGAAGACTTTCATATCGGTGTCTGGTCATTTACCTGCAACTTTTTACATGGTTTGGAGCTGAAATGGTGCTTACCCCGGGACGATTTCATCCCGGTGGTGAAGACCGGGATGAAATCGTCCCAGGGTGAACACATTTCAGCTCCAAATCATGTAAACATTTACAGGTAAATGACCAGACACCGCGATGAAAGTCACCCCGGGATGAGATAAAAGTCATCCCGGGATAAAGTCACGCATGTAAACAGGGCCTTAGGCTGCTTTAACTCATCACTACTGCTGAACCAATATGAATGACTCAGAACGGTTTGAAATCAGACTGGGGAGCCACTTAAGCATGAAAAGGGTTCCAATTGGTCTGAGATATTTATTTTGGGTATGCACGATTAATAAGTAGCGTTGGAGCATTCCAAGCTGTTGGATAATAGATAAACTGGATTTTTAAGGATGGGATGGTTGCGGACCATATTAACACAAACAGAGTTTAGATTGGTCTCAGGTAAACACTTCATGCCAGTCTGACTTTCAGACCGGTCTCATGTAAACAAAATCGTACCAGTCTGAGTTTGCACCGGTCTCATGAAATCAAGGCGTTACTGCCCCTGGGTCTCTGAGGATGTTGTTAAACATTCTTGAGAGCTGCTTGACTTTAGGCTGACGGGTTGTTTACATAATACCAGCATGATTTTCATTCTGGTACAAGTTCCTCCCGATTTCCTCTTGTTTCTCTGTATTTGTTTAATGATTACAGCACAAAATGTCATAACTGTTCAAGTCATACCTGTGTGAGCTTGCCCCAGTAGTGGTACTGGGTCACAATAATCACTGTGGTATGGAAACCCATAAATGGTATAACTGTTTGATTCATTCTGCATTACGTTTTGACCCTTTAACCATCAAGAATAAATCTTACATCACCGTGAAAAATGGATTTTGTAACTTAAGTGGGTATAAGGTTTTCATCACCTTAACCCCAGTGGAAGTCTTGATGGAACACTCATGTAAATGTCGTGATTTAATTTCATCCTTGGTTCAACTGTTATTTTCCTTTGTGAGTATTAGGATTGCCAAATTTTCTTTTTCCGAAAAGGCTGTTTTAGCCACCCAGTCTTCATGTGTTTACACGACGATATAAAACAGATCATGCTCAAATTCCACACTACAGAAATTTGTGCTTGTTCTCACACACTTAAAGGCAGATGGTTTAAATACCTGGTATATTTGAATGATTTTAAAACTGTTTAACTGCGCTTAATTATGTTTGACTGGGTTCAGTTTAAACCGATCATTACATTTGACCCAGTTCATTTTACTGAACAGTAAGATAGTACCTAAGCTAAGATAAGTATATGATTGATATCTTCCATGTGCATACCTTCACTGTAAGAAAAGCTGCATCACTGATCACTGCTGACATATACATGCCTAGTATAGGTAAAAAAGGATCAGTGAAAACAACAACTTCAGGGCTAAAAATTGACAGTCTCCTGGTTGCCAGTAGCAATTTAAAACTGACCAGGGCCACTAAAAGTTGAGGTTTGTTTTTATTGACATGTGACTCCAGTCTTACTTAGAGTTCTACAGTATGTGGTACTTTTTCCACATGATTATTTATTACGGTTTCGCGCCCCATGAACTGCGTCGCCTGAAAAATGTGGGGTATCCATGATGCTGTGCGTGCTGACAAAGCACGCCACCATTTTCGGTTCTCTTTGACTTCAATACCGACTATTCCCAAAAGGGATTTATACGGCTGTCCTTCCCGTCCGTGAAAAGACAATAGGAGTAATTGCTATTGTGGAAATGTGCAAAATATGCTCCCACTTTCGATTAATGCTGGCTGTAGAGGAAATGAAAATTGCTCAACCAGAAACAGAAAACTTCGAGCGACCGCCGCGTGGGAATACACTTAAGCTTACACGAGTCATGTGGAAATCTACACAGACATCGATCATCTGCTGTTGTCTGTTTAAACGAAGAATTTTATTTGCGTGTTTGATTGATCGTTTGCTTGTTTTCCTAATAGTTTATCCGTTTATTCTAACCCATTTAAAAAAATCTACGGACTTCACACGACATGTTCATACTGCTTCAAGTTTATTTTAATTTCAGGTGTGAATTATTTTCAACAATAGAGGTTAAACCGCGATGGCTTTCCTAATTATGGGCATTGTTCCTCGATGAATAGGTCATTGATTCGAACACTGAGAGCAGAAACAATGGTTATGACATTGATATACACTCGGGACTTGAATGATTGACAGTTTTGCATCTTGTTACGCATGCCCTGTACGTGTGTTTGGAAGCTAATTTGCATGTTCGATCGACGTGTTTCATGGGGCGCAAAACCGTAATGTAGTGGCGAAATCCCTGGATAAAAGACTTACTTCTCACCCAGGTTGGGAGGGGTCTATTCAAGTAAATATGGTTTTAAATTTTTTTATTAAGACTAGAGGATTCTGAAAGCCACTTTATCTAAATGGCCTGGTCTACTATACTAAGCGAGCAAGTGAAAAGACCCTGGGGACGGGAGGTTGGAATTCAAGGATACTGGCCCAAGTTGCAATTCAATGATTTAAGAGCCAGTGTCGGTAAATATCGAAAACCAGGCGCCAGTTGTGAAATTTTCGATTCCTTCATATTTTGCCTAAATAAACCCTTTAGTGAGTTATTTTCGAAAATACAATTAAAAGTTCCTAAAGCGCTTTAGTTTTTTCAAAATCGAGGAAAGTCTGAAAATCGCCATTTTGGCTTCCCGCCGCCATCAAAAAAAGGGTAAAATGGTGCATTTTCTATTCGCTCGTACAGCTAAACGCTGTAATGTTTACCGATGTACTTTAAACAAATCATAACACCATTCCTGCTCTTTCCAAAATTGCAGTTTATTTTTGAAAAGCTTTTAAATTTTATATCTTTCTAGCTGTTTTATCTACCCCGCTCTAAGCGCTTCAGCGGATAAGCAAATTTTAGCTAATTTGTAAACCATAGAAAGCCCACTGGTACATTGAATTTCAAGCCGAAACTACGATGGTCGTTAAGCTTATACTTGATATTATGCTGTGTGAAAATTTCTTCCGCGGCCTGACAAAAGTGTCCCGTTGAGAGACGGAAAAGATGAGTCAATTTTGGCAACGCGACCAATTTGTACTGCAAACAAACGTCACTGTAAATAAACCCAACATCAATCAAAAATCAGCTCAGAAAACCTTCTACAGTTCAATATCAGACATCATACACATTGTAACTTAAAATACTTTTTACTTTGATGAAAAAACATCCTACCTTTGGGTATTCGTCGTAAAATAGATGCTAAAAGAAGCTTTGATTATAGCTTTCGTTATCCGACACCGAATAAATTACATATCTCAACCACAGGTCATCTGTTCGTCACACAAGGGTCGTATTTGAGTATTTCCCTCCTTGTACTGCAAAATAACATGTTTTATAGCAAGGAAATTAACTTATAATCTTGAAAAGTTAACATTCGTGGTACTTTAAGCGTTCTTAAAAACAAACATCTGTTTCCACTCGCTTACATTTGCGTGACAAGAATTCGCTTGCTACTAAAGCGGCAAACTGTTTCGAAAAGATAAATTGCAGTTTTCAATAGATTAAAACTGCTCATCGTAGGGAATATATTGCAGAATTTGCGTTGAATAGTTACTGGCAGCTAGGAGGACTTAAAGTCCTAAAAATAAAACAGTGACAGACTAGTGAAAGCCAGTCATTTGAAATTAATTTCCAGCCAGTCTGTCCAACTGAAATACCCTTATTCTGAGAAAACACAACAAAGTCTAACATGGTTAAACTTACCAAGGTGGTTGAAGGATGATCAACTTGACTGTTAGTATTCTGGTAAAATAATAGGAATGTGTTTCTTGCCTAGCTAGTACTAAAAGCTTTACGACGGCCATGTCAAAGAGCCTGCATGTCGTGACAAAATTTGTTTTAGCGTGATTGGGGATTCGGGCGAACGCCGGGGAGTGGGTGGGGGTAAGGGGAAGGTAGGGCTTTCGGAGAGGAAAATATGCAGGTGTTACACTAAAGACTACATCACTGAAATGATACGAATAAAGAAAGTTACAATGCACATTGATATTTTTGTCTGTATTCCCGTTGTGATTTTTATAATAACGTTAATCGACAATGATCCCTTAACCTGTCCAGTGATATAAACAAAATTCATATTTTAAAAAATCTATTTGTATACATATACTCTGCGACTAATTGTTTTACTGTAACCTGAATCGAAAGTAAGAAATAATGTGTATAAAGTCATTTCTCTTTCGTAAAACCCTTCCTGTTGCGGTAATATTTGTTTTTCGGCCCACGGCACGAGCCAGTTACAAATCAATCTTGCAGTGTTATTGTGTGGTCTTTTTGAATTTACTCCACAGAGCAACTACAACAATCTACTAATTCTTAAAGAAGAGAAATGTAGGGTACATTCCTCCGTACTGGTGGGGTTGGTGCTTGAAGTTCCAAGGCAACCCTTCAGTTAGCTTTTATATTTCCTTGCTTTTAACTAAGGCACACAGATCGTACTGATCGACAACAATAGTGTGGGCGATATGAGGGAAGGTGTCTCTGGCTGTAGAGTAGTTAACTTGCTCTTCTACCGCGAGCACATCTTGCTCCGTCACCTGCACTTCTTGCTGACAACCTTTCGCTGCCAAACGAGAGAAGAAGGATGAAATTTGCTGGGCGGATAGAATTTCCGTTACGGCAAGCAGCTTGTCACCATTTGGACCGCGAGCTCGAAGCATTTCTTTGGCGCAACATCGGGGTTTACTTTCTTCCCGGTGCCAGTTAAGACTTCTGCATGTCTCTAAATCTTTCAGCCTGAGGCCCAGTCGTCCTTGTAGCCTTGGTCGTTGTCGGCTGACACATACGAGGCTGGGACTTGTAACGAAGGCACAAGGCCTGTACCTTCCTGAAGGTGAGAGGCGTACTCCTGTTTTGCAAGGTCTAAGATGCAATACTTTTCAGGGGACAGCTCGCAGGCTTCCAGGGAAAGGTGCCGTTTCATAGTAGAGTCGTTGGAACACACGTACACAGCCCTCTTGTGGACACGAGAACAAATCTCCAGTACTGGGCAAAGCAGGAGTCTTACGAACTTGAGGAACATCGGTTGTTTCTGTGCTGGATTGCCTAGGCTGCCTGACCGTGGATATCGTTTTAAAATGACCGTTTGAAAACGGAGCAGAGAACCAACTTTACTTTACATCTGAGATAAAATAACAACTTTGGATTAAATTACTATACCAATGGTAAAGAATTAGTAATTAAAATAACAGAGTGCGAAAATTGAAATGTCATTGGAGTGCCATCCAAGGCCCCTTCCCTTGTACACCCTAGGGTAAAACGTTGCTTGACTTTGAATTTATAAAGACGTTTCTGTATGAAATTTCACCTCAAAATTCGTTTTCTCGTAAATAAAACAGTTATAGAGCCCTTTAATACCAACATACTACCTTTTTAAAATCATAAAATAACAAACGTAAAGCGACTGACCTGTATTTTTGTCCACCACAAATCGCTTTCCTGAAACAATGCCATACGCTCGCCATACCACATTTAGTTCCCCATCGCCAAACTCGAAACTGTGCAATTGATTATTCCAAGGAATAATAAATTCAAAGTCAGGAAATGTTTTACCTACGTCTTACCTAAAAGCCAAGTTTGACATCGGTCAAGGCACCGGGAAGAAACTAGACCCCGATGTTGTCGTCAAAGGCATGCGTCGAGCTCGAGGGCCCAAATGGTGAGAGGTTGTTTGCCCAGCAAATTTCATCCTTCTTCTCTTCCTCTTTGGCAGCGAAAGCGTGTCAGCAAAAGGTGCAGGAGACGGAGCAAGATGTGCTTGCCGTAGAAGAGCAAGTGGACTTCTCTACAGCCAGAGACACCTTGCTTTCCTCCCCTCATATCACCCACCCTATTGTTGTCGATCAGTACGATCTGTGTGCCTTAGTTTAAAGTAGGAAATCAAGAGAAAATAGGGGGCAGAGAGGGACACTGTCAGTCTAGGCTTTGGGATTTGTCACGTTCGGTAAAGTCATTTTTAGATAACAATTCTGGAACGGAAGTCTGTTTTCCGGACGTCCGCATAAAGGCAACCTCGATATGGTGTTTGAAGATCCACTCAAAATTTTGCTTGTAATGGCGGACCAAGTGGTGTTATGTTTTGTCGATGAAAACAACTTCGAAAAACAAGGGAAATGGTATTTATGCGGACGTTTCGGGAAACAGACCCGTTGAAAAGCCAGTATATAAATAACTTTTGTAGAATTGACATATCCCAACCAACGCCCTCAGTGTCCCTCTCTGTTTCCTTATTTTCTCTTGAGGAAATATAAAAGTTAAAGGTGGGGTTGCCTTGGAACTTCAAGCACCAACCCCGCCAGTACGGAGGAATGTACCCTACATTTCTCTTCTTTAACAATTAGTAGATTGTTGTAGTTGCTCTGTGGAGTACATTTAAAAAGACCACACAATAACACTGCAAGAATTGATTTGTAAAGCTCATGCCGTGGGCCGAAAAACAAATATTACTGCAACAGGAAGGGTTTTACGAAAGAGAAATGATTTTATACACATTATTTCTTACTTTCGATTCAGGTTACAGTAAAACAGTTAGTCTGGCAGAGTATATCTATACAAATAGATTTTTTAAAATATAAATTTTGTTCATATCACTGGTTAAGGGATCATTGTCGATTAATGTTATTATAAAAATAACAACGGGAATACAGACAAAAATATCAATGTGCATTGTAACTTTCTTTATTCGTATCATTTCAGTAATGTAGCCTTTAGTGTAACACCTGCATATTTTTCTCTCCGAAAGCCCTACCTTTCCCTTACCCCCACCCACTCCCCGGCGTTCGCCCCAATCCCCAATCACGCTAAAACAAATTTTGTCCCGACAGGCTCTTTGACATGGCCGTCTTAAAAGTTTTAGTACTAGCTAGGCAAGAAACACATTCCTAGTCAAGTTGGACAGACTGGCTCGAAATTAATTTCAAATGACTGGCTTTCACTAGTCTGTCACTGTTTTATTTAAAGGACTTTAAGTCCTCCTAGCTGCCAGTAACTATTCAACGCAAATTCTGCAATATATTCCCTACGATGAGCAGTTTTAATCTATTGAAAACTGCAATTTATCTTTTCGAAACAGTTTGCCGCTTTAGCAGCAAGCGAATTCTTGTCACGCAAATGTAAGCGAGTGTGAACAGATGTTTGTTTTTAAGAACGCTTAAAGTACCACGAATGTTAACTTTTCAAGATAATAAGTTAATTTCCTTGCTATAAAACATGTTATTTTGCAGTACAAGGAGAGAAATACTCAAATACGACCCTTGTGTGACGAACAGATGATTGCATTGACTTTTCGACCTGTGGTTGAGATGTAATTTATTCGGTGTCGGATAACGAAAGCTAGAATCAAAGCTTCTTCTTTTAGCATCTATTTTACGACGAATACCCAAAGGTAGGATGTTTTTTCATCAAACGCCAGTATTTAAGAGGACAAAGAGTCGGATTCATTCACCACAGACTTTAATATGGCAGGCGGCCATGGCGCCCGAACCGTGAACGAAGGTCGGCGGCTGTACTACCGCTGACCACACAGTGTGTGCATTGTTACATGTGCTCAATGGCTCTGCAGGGGGAGGGAATAATCCCAACCCAGCCATAACTACACTATGGCGCAACCTGTTTTCTTATCTCCTTACTTACACAACATTGTGACTAACTGGAAAATAAAGAAATTACAAGGAATACTGACTATGCTAGCATGGTTACAAAATATAGGCACTGAGACTGATGCAAACTGAAAAGGGACGAGGTGAACTAGCCATTACAAAGGTACACAATACAGGGTACTATAAGTAAACAAAATGGGGGTAAATAAACCGAGACTGTATGATGGTACAAAAATAACTACTGTGGGGTACGCCCACACTCCTGTTACAGGGAATACACTACAGGGACACATGGATGTTACTAATACCATACATGGCTACCAGTGGTACCATGTATGGGGGGGAGGGGTGACCACTTTTTCTTTCTTCCCATGTGAAATTCTATGATGTGGTCAGATGGGCAGATGGAATGACAAAAAAAATACATGTACATGGCCATGTGTCTAAAATGGGGAAACAATAATAAAATAAAAACAATATATAACATTTAACTTAACAAGTCCGGGAGAGTGTTAATTATAATGGGCGGTCAAAATGCATAAACCAGAGTCCGGGATAATACATGTACAATGTTCATGTGCTTGGGTGGTCTTAAGCAAGAGCAGTCCAGGATAATGTTGCTACACTGAAAAAGTCCTTGGGCGTTGGTAAGGATATTCTGGGGCCACTAGCATGGTTGCAGTACCACTGAATCATTTCATCTCGTGGTATGATTTTTTGGTAGGAAAAGACAAATCCATGTTATAATCATGTCAGACGAATACAGTAGCTCCAAGGCCTCCGCTTACGAAACGCTCTTGTGATACGTCTGCTAATTTTTACTTGAGTGTCAAATCCATGTAAACTTATATATATATATATATGACTCCTGGTAGTTGTTAATAAAAGGATGATAAATGGCGGCTTAGTAGCACCGTTTCGCAGTTTCAAAGTAAATAAATCGTTCCACACAGCTTCAAAGAACAATGTCAAGATAAATAAATTAAACCAGGCAGTTTCAAAGTAAATAAATTGATCGAGTGGCTTGGATGACGTTTGGACTTCGTTGCGCTTCGTTGCAACCACGTGCTCGTGTCTCAGATCTTGTTGGCCCACTCAAAAGAAGAAGTTTCCTTTTGTCATCGGAGAATAAATAACTCGGGATCGTCGTAAAAGCTGTAGTCGTTATTGGGGCAGTCGATAATGTAGTTGTGAGTCGTCGTGGATCACGGCAGGGGCCCATATTTGCCCTGCCATTGAAGAAAAAGCTGCTCCAACCGGATCTCTTACCGGGCATGAATGGTGCACTTTGTCGCACTAAATCGTTCTCAAAGTCACTTGTGGAACCATATTTCCGGGGAAAACCTTCTCCTTTGGAAGGCCGGTGAATCAGCATTCTCGTGATCCCGCCGCAAGCCACCACGCCAGTATTTAAGAAGACAAAGAGTCGGATTCATTCACCACAGACTTTAATATGGCAGGCGGCCATGGCGCCCGAACCGTGAACGAAGGTCGGCGGCTGTACTACCGCTGACCACACAGTGTGTGCATTGTTACATGTGCTCAATGGCTCTGCAGGGGGAGGGAACAATCCCAACCCAGCCATAACTACACTATGGCGAAAATAAAAAGTAATTTAAGTTACAATGTGTATGATGTCTGATATTGAACTGCAGAAGGTTTTCTGAGCTGATTTTTGATTGATGTTGGGTTTATTTATAGTGGCGTTTGTTTGCAGTACAAATTGGTCGCGTTGCCAAAATTGACTCATCGTTTCCGTCTCTCAACGGGACACTTTTGTCGGGCCGCGGAAGAAATTTTCACACAGCATAATATCAAGTATAAGCTTAACGACCATCGTAGTTTCGGCTTGAAATTCAATGTACCAGTGGGCTTTCTATGGTTTACAAATTAGCTAAAATTTGCTTATCCGCTGAAGCGCTTAGAGCGGGGTAGATAAAACAGCTAGAAAGATATAAAATTTAAAAGCTTTTCCCAAATAAACTGCAATTTTGGAAAGAGCAGGAATGGTGTCATGATTACCGCGTTTAGCTGTACGAGCGAAAAGAAAATGCACCATTTTACCCTTTTTTTGATGGCGGCGGGAAGCCAAAATGGCGATTTTCAGACTTTCCTCGATTTTGAAAAAACTAAAGCGCTTTAGGAACTTTTAATTGTATTTTCGAAAATAACTTACTAAAGGGTTTATTTAGGCAAAATATGAAGAAATCGAAAATTTCACAACTGGCGCCGAGTTTTCGATATTTATAGACACTGGCTCTTAAGCACTGAAGTTAATTTTTTACCCTGCAAATTATGGAATAACTTAATCAGTAAAAGTAGAGAATGAGATATACAAAAAAATTACATCCACCCGCTTTGAACTTGATTATCTTAAGGATATTTTCCCAATTCAAAATTTAAATTTGTTGTTTGTCATCAGATCATGCCAACTATAGCTTTGAACCTTACTTGATCTAAGAAACATTCGTGAGTCATTAGATGTATATAAATAATTTGCAAGCAGTGAAGAAAAGCCCAGCTAATAAACAAATGGAGTTGGAGATAAAATAAAGTATGTTATGTGTTACAGTGTACACTGTATGTTATGTTGTTATGAGATGTTTACAACACGTAAGCTTAAATGATGTTACACAAAAGAATTTAAGCTTATCTGCCAGTATCAACATTAGGAGAATAGCCTGACCTTCTTGCTTTAAGCAATAGCTGTTTGAAACATTAATTTTAACAGCAACGCTGTAATTAAAGCTACTGAAAACATAAAGGATGCGTTGCTGCACTTTTACTTGGCCAACAAATAACATACGATTCACAGACGAGTGTACAAAAACTACATCACTTCATATAACGTTTATTTTAAGACTTACGAAACTTAATAAACTTTAGTTACCAACCTAAGTGTCTATCTTTCGGCTTTTTGCTACCGGAACGAAAATGGCAAATTATTTAAGCACTGGACTATCTAAAACGATAAATATGAAACACTAAACTATAATGATCGATCGGTAAAGCCCTGCTAATATATTAAGCTGTTTACCGCAGACAATAAAAAGCTATAATTACACGTACCTGACGTGAGCAATGCAGCGAAAAATGAAGTGCTGTCCTCTTTCCGAGAAACCATTATTCTTTAGCAGAAATGGACCACAGAAAGCTAAAACACCTTTTCACCCCATTTTTTCAGCTTTTGACGCTAGCTATGGCGCCGCGCCTAAAAAGTGCACCAGTCTTCCTGAGCAATCCGTGACATTGGTGCCCAGTACTCCGCGTGCCGGCAAATTCACATCCCTAAGCTATATGAAAACGAATTTTTTTAAAAAAACTGTTAACGTAGTTAGAAAGAGCATAGTTTAAAACCAAATATGCTGATTCGTTTTTACATTTATATTAAAACCTCACAAAACAGGGGATTATCAAAAGTTTAAGGTTCATTTTTCATCGTGCTTTTTTCAAAAGGAAAAATAATAATGGACGTTTTTGAATAACTTGCAATTTTTTCTGCAATATTGCTGTGAGAAATTAGAAATTTATTGAGCTTAAAGAAGTTTTAAAGTGATTTGAATTTTCTGTGCGCTCTGGTCACGTGACCAATGACGTCACAACAGTGAGCATATCATGGTCGTTACTTTCAAGCGAAGTTCTATTAACCAGCCAAGCTTTGTTTCTCTCCGCCTTAAACTACCATAGCTAGCTGACTCCTTACCAGTCCCCTGGGAAATGCTCCTGTGCAGAGCCACCTTAACTTTCAAATGCCAGATGTCAACTGGCAATTTCCATATTGCCCATCACAATGACTATCAGGGCACGTTATCTGCTTTTGACTTGACGGAGGCCTGTTCTTGCAGTGAGCGAAAACATATTTTTTGCCATAGTCACGTGAATAATGACGTCATCACCCTAACGTTAATATGAGGGATAACTTTCACGAAGTTGTAAATAACACATGGTACAGCATTCTCTTCAACCACAAATTAACTAAGTTATTTTGCATTGAAATTTTTCTGTTGCAAAGCATTTTGGGAAGGTTCTTATTATAATTATAATATTGTTTTTAATTATTATTACAAATTAAAGGTGGAGAACGAGATCGAAAAGGCCCATTTTGAAACCTCATTATTGATTTTCTGTTGGCTAATTAGGTGGCTTGGGTGGTAGCTTTCTTGGGTACAGGGAAAGAGTCAAGAAGAGACTGAGACAATTCAGTGTGTGAGGAATTTCCAATACAAAGCCTGCCACAAAATTAAATAATGGGAAATGAAGGTCACATATTTTCATTGCCCTTCAGTAATATAAATGATTAAATAACTTATGCCATAAATTCAAATTAAACCTACATCACCAAGACTGTACTGCAGAAGGGTCAACTAGACGGTGTTAAGTGTGGTAGGTGAAATTTCATATTATTTGGTCCTCTTGAGATAACAGGAGGAGGGTCAACAAGTAGAGAGGCACAAATCTGTTTGAAATGTGTGGTGTATAAAGAGGACCACATAAATCAAATGCAGTGGAAGCAGAGTGACTTGCAATAAAAATTATCAATGCTGAGCTGAACTGCTTCCTTTTATTCGACGAAACATCAGACACGAGCGATTTATAAATATTCCTATAGCTTTCTCTGATTAACTAAAACGTCTTATCTCGTCGTCGGTCAAGACAGTTCCGTTCATTGTTATCCCTTCAAACTCTATGGTGAACATCCAGTTTGAGAAACGTATTGCATGTGGTTTCCAAAAAAAAAAACGGAAATGTAAACAAAACTTTGTAGCTCAGTTATGCGTTGTAGATCTTGGATGCTTTTAGGTAATAGTGGACAGATGCATATAACAATAGTTTTGTGGCCAAATATTGAAAACCTTCTTTATCTCGATCTTTAATCTTGAATTACGATAATTGCTACTAGTAGAACTAATCCAACAGTGGCAGAAGTTACATATATTAACGCGACATTCAAATGCTGAGGCTTTTCCGAGAAGCAGCTCTCTAATGCAGGTCGAATCGAATTCTTACCGAGTCGAACACGGTTCAAATGAGTCCGCTTCTCTCCCTAATTCGTTTCTTTTTGAGAAACGACACACACATGCTCTAATTGTGCGAATCCTGCCCTTGTAGCTTACAATCCTGGGCCCACGAGTCGCTCCAAAGTAATTTCTCTTCTGGAAACCCTCTTGTAAGCCATAACACTCTTGTCTTCTATGCGATTTGTGACGTCACAGCCTTGTAATGCGATCGTTTTGGCTGCTTGCAAAATGGAGACACATTTCGGATGCCAAATTCGAGCTTTGCGGCTGGAAAAATATCCCATGCAAATGATCCTACTCAGCAAAACTTACATATTTCGACTGAGGGAGTCATGAACTATCATATTTAGGAGAAAAATGTTTTAGTTCATTCGCACTTTAAGGTTCTTCCACAGTGCAAAATGGACTCAGTGGATCGTAGCAACAGCATCAAAACAGAAAAGCTCGTCATGGTCTTCATTGTAGAGACTGCCCATTGCTCTGATCGTCATCTGATATTTCAAAAAAAGGCAAAAGAAATTCATGGTCAGAAACTGATAAACAGTCAAACTAGGACACACCGTGCTTAGGAAGTTATTACAGAATATTCATAAAAAAAAGTTTTTCAGCTTGCCATATCGGTCCTTATTACGATCAACTCCTGATTTAGGCCTAGTGTTTTTGTCCTTTTTTTTGTTCTTTTTGGTCTGCAAGTGAGATAAGAAGGCGGGGAGTGGGGAAAGGGCGGTGTAACTCAGTACAGTGAACCACACGACGGTTGGAAACGGTTGTTTTTGTCGCGTTTGAAATTTCTAGGTAGAAGTGTACTTAAAGCTGATGGTCAAGCAGCTACTTTTAAATGCGTGCGCAAAGGATGCAACACTTTTCCTTTCTTTCACAATGCGAACAAAATAACAGGACCCAAGCGATCGACTAAAATCACTGATCGTTTTACATGCACCTCTGCGAATGTTATCTATTACATAACATGCACTTTATGCAAAACACGCCGGGCCAGGAGAGGGCACGAAGCTGCATGCTCGGAAAAACTTTTGCGTCTTTTATCTGATAGAGCTCAAACTTTGCACAATGATAGAAATTTTAATTCCAAACAATCGTATCGTTTTTGTTTTTTGATTTTAACGGTTTTTGGCGGGAAAATGACGCCACAGTGCTAAAGGCAAATTTTCGTTTCCCTGTTATGGCACAAAAAGTACATGATTCTGAAAGAACTCATTGAGATAAAGTGAAATGCGAAGAAATTATTGAAAAAGCTCGATCCGTCTTGAAGATATAAAGTTCGGAAGTTTGAATTTTCCGCCATTTTGTTACTATTTTTAGAACATTTATAAAATTCAGATCTTTATATCTTCAAGACGGATTGAGGTTTTTCAATGATTTTTTCGCATTTCACTTTATCCCGACAAGTTCTTTCAGAATCATATACTTTTTGTGCCATAAGACACAATTGAAAATTTGCCTTTAGCACTGTGACGTCATTTTCCCGCCAAAAACCGTTAAAATGCAAAAACAAAAACGATACGATTGTTTGGAATAAAAAGTTCTATCATTGTGCAAAGTTTGAGCTCTATCGGATAAAAGACGCAAAAGTTTTTCCGAGCGTGCAGCTTCGTGCCCTCTGCTTGCCCGGCGTGAAAAGATATACATTGGTGAAACAGGAAGGAGATTAGGGGACCGTTTCCGCGAACACCTACGAAACGTTGAAAGAAATGACAAGGACGCATCCAAGGCAGTCGCCCGACATTTCAATCTCCCTAATCATTCTAGTCAACATATGACGAACTGAGGCCTTTCCCTACACCAGGGTAACACGGAAAGCCGTAAAAATCTAGAACAAAAAATTCATTTTTCAAATCGGCACACTTAATCCCCACGGTATCAACGAACGCTTTTCATTCAATTAATTTATTCTTGTTTTCCACGTTGCCGCGTTCCCACCAATAGCGTAGCTCCACCACTCCCTATATAAACCAAGTGCAACCCACAATTCCTTGATTTGCTCTGACGAAGGCCTAACGCTCGAAACGCCAGCTTTCAATCTCTTTACGGTGGCCAATTTACCTTATCACCTCAGTTGATAAATCCAAAATTTTGTGTACTCGTAGTGTAGCTCGCTGCCTGGGTGATATGACAGTGTGCATGGGTAAGGTACTGGCCATACCACGGAGTTGTGTTGCGTAACCAGTGCTTTTAAATGGTTCATCTAATAACGTACTCTATCGTCATCATCATCATCAGCATCATCAGCATCGCCGTCGACGACTTTGTCGTCAAAAATATTGATATTACACTTAATTTGCAAGCATCAAGGTAAAACACAAGAGAAGGGGCATTTTTTTCCCGCAAGATCGCAGTTTTAGGACGAACGTTTGCCTATTTCCTCTAGGGCTGAGAGTGAACGATCAACCACGGCGAAATAAGGAAGGCTAGGAACTTGGCAACACAAATGTTAGGTTCTTGCCAATAAAATTGTCTCAGCCATTTTACAGCCGAATGAGATCGTTTGTTCATATCCATGTTTGTTAGGGAACTGAGATGGACGTAACACTATTTTTACCGTGTGACCAAATTACCCCGCCCTACACCCTGTAAACTTGTGACATTATAGACATTTCAACCTGTGTTCCTTCGATTCGAGCTACCAAGATTACGACCTTATTACATGAAATTTTCGCGACACGTTTATTTCGCGATTTTGACAGTCCGGGCCATAACCAGAACTGGATATAAAATTTCTTGTAATCTGATTGGTTCACACATGACCAAAACATTACCTTGACCGCGAAAGGACTAAGTTCCAGGAGAGAGTACAGCGAGAAACAGATCGAAAGCTTTCGATTTCAGCTCGCAGGTCTTGTTAAAGAAAGGGTTCAAACATAAATATAGACAATTTTCTTCATTCGGATGAGGTCTTATTCGCCAAGTATTAGCTAGGACAGCCGAAGCGTCCTGAAAACTTGCTTACGGCTGGTATGTAATTATACCATCAACGAGCACGTTTCTGCCTCTATTGCGTCGAGAATAATTTGCTGCTCGAGTTTATAAAAAGCAGAACGCGTGGTATTCGTTGTCTCTAAATTAAAGTACTCATTCATCAGAGAATTAGCATAGTCGAAGCTGTGTGGATGTATGGTTCGGCTTGTTGTGAGACTTGCGCCTTGCTAAACTGAAGGCGGACGGTACCATTCATAATCTTTCTCGGGAGCTCTGTTTTGCTTATCGGTAGCTGTTTTACTTAGCAGCCATCACAGGCGGCCCAAGCTCAAAATGAGAATACGATCAAGTTGCGAAATATGACCTTCGCTATAATTTTTTGTATGGGAAATTCACTTTGGTTCTCAATATGCTAAAATAAAGCTATGAATGTGGAAATAAACGTCACTCACCTTAACATGGCGTTGTCTTTGTGTTTTGTGTCGATTTGGGCACAATTCATGCCGTTTCAGGCGAGTTTTTGGTTCGGTGTTGTTCACAGTGTTGTTTCTCTGAGCTTGGGCCGCCTGTGAGCAGACTAGCCGAAACTCCACTGCTACATCGAAAGCCGTGTTACCGATAATGCAGCCGCGTTACCATACAAAAATACCATCAATTAAAAGCAAATTTTATAAAGATATTCGTGATGTTTTCTTGGAAAGACGAAAAAAATGCTACGTACCTTGTTTTTCCACTTATCTGATGCCCACTCGCTATGTAATCGGATAAAACTTAGCGAACCTCGCGACGGTTGTCGTGCTCAAAATCCTCAACACCTCACACGACGCCATTAGTTCCCCACTCGACTGCATCTTCATTGTTTAGTGCTATTGTGTGCAAAGCCTTTTGGGAAAAGGGTCGTTTACGACCGAGAAAAGAGCTCAGAAATGACTAAATATAGTGTGCCCAGCTTTGGCGGCCATATTGACTTTTCTGATGAGGTCACCAGATATCCAGTTCTGGTTATGGCCCGGACTGTTTGAGGTGCACAGAGTTCGTGGCACTTTAATTTCGCGATTTTGCGAAATTTTTGTGTTTTGAACAACTTTAATTTCGCCTTTTTGGGTAAGACACATTTTTTCCCTTGGCAATGTTATTTAACATGATTTAACATGTCCTTGAATTAAACGAAACGACTTTATCAAAGATACGATAACGTCAAACTTAACACTGAAAAACGCAACAGGGGGACTATACATGTCAACAGTGACAAAAAGCAGTTCTCACGATGTTCACAAGCAGTTCATGCTTGTGCGTGAATTATTGGTCTTGAATCAATTGACCACAATATCCATTTACATTGAAATCATTGAAATTGTTTTTTGGTATGGACGAAAATTATGAAAAAATGATGACGCTCGTTAACATAATGCAGTTTAGAAACATATACACAAGTCATTTCACGAGTCATTTGTGTACAAGTCTTGATATGGATCACCATGTTGTAATCAGTTCTCTTTCAGTTACTACACCCTTTATTCCCGCTTCCTCCTATCCTTTCAAGACATGAGCCCTCCGCTGTGCGCGGGTGAAAAAGTTATACATTTCCACCAACCAAGTTGCATGAATTGGTTTCACAACCGGTAGCTCACGTTCGACATTCAAATCTTCAAAGTGAACTCTACTATCCGCTTGATTTTGGACTTCTGCAGAATACCACGTTGCAAACATGTTCTTGCAAATTTTCTTGATTGTTAATATAATGTGAATCACTTAATTTTCGTGTTCATGTTATGTTCGCGACACGTATTATTCGCGTCACTTTAATTTCGCGATTTTTTTTAAATCGCGAAATTCGCGAAATTAACTTGTCACGAAAATTTCATGCAATAAGGTAGACTGCAGAATGTGTTTTATTCTATCCAACAAAGAACCACCTTTTTATCAGGCGCTTCTCCTTGCTTACTTTTTTTCTTGTAGATTTTAAGATCAATTTTACCCATTCAGGCCGAGTCATCATAGTTAGCCTGCGAGCAAGCTTTCTCGGGGGTGGAGGCGCGATAGAGGGAAATATTAATATATTCCATCGCGCCCGCACCCCCGAGAGAGCTTGCTCGCAGGCTACATCGTAGTTAATGCACCATCTTGAGGACTGTGAACCATTTAGTTTATTGCATAATTTTGCAAGTCTTCGCAATTCTCGTGATGTACGAAGAAAAAGCGAGGTTAAGGAAACTTTTGGGAGGCAACATTTGAAACCCTTTTTTCTCCGAGGTTGTTCAAATCAATGTTTCAATCCTTTCGTGGAAGTGCTATGCAAATTTGGGAACGTTTTTTGACTGTGCAGGTGAAATGCCGAAGTGTAACCTTTCGGTGGAGAAAGCTACGGAACAGTATTTTCCCGTGGTGACGTTTATTATCCTGTACAGGGCGGTTCTAACTTTTGTCTGTGGATGAAACCCTTGAGGGTGTCCATTCAGATGAAAGCTACTGAGCCGCAATTGTTTTTTGTATTGTTGTTTTATTGTGCTATACGAGATAGTCCTAAAGCTTTTTAGCCTGTACATGTCACCTTGGTCTATCCATGGATGAAACAGTGTGACCGTTCAAATCAAACCTACTGAGCGTGCAGTACTTTAACTAGCTGCACTTATTATTTATTTTATTCTTCATTGTTATTATTCTTCATGGATAGTCGAGCGCAGATGACGGAAGACCTCAACGAGAATGGCGTTCGCCGCTCGCCACTTGGGGTGGCGCCATTCCCAATTCTTTGCGCGCGCTTTTCTATCCCAGAAGAAAAAATCGTGTGCACTCTACTATCCCTGAAGAAAAAATAACGACTGCTGGAAGTCTGCCAGTGCCTTAATGTGGTACTGTTTATTATGCTGTACATTAGGTTCTATATTAAACCTGTCTAGCAGTAGGTTCCTGCGTTGTTTTTTTAATGCTATGCAAGATGGCTCGAGCCTTTGAGACTGTCAATGAAGTCCTAAAGTTTGATTATTCGACAAATGTACTTTTCAAATTCTGCTTGTTTTTCAACATGCACTTTGACAAAAGGATTACATATCTTTCGTGACTTTTTGGTAGTTTCTAATTTGAAGATTCGTTCTTAATTGAGAAAGGGAAAACAAGTCTAAAACATAGTAATGCATTTCTTAAAGCCAGTTTACTTAAGTTTGTAATGACTTAATCGCACACATCATATGATCTACATCACCCTTCGACAAGAGAGAATAAATTTAGAGAGCGAATCCCCAGCCTTGGGCCTCTTCCGATGAAAATATATCAAGATCTGTTCTTGTTTCTGTGTCAGTCTGCGTGGTTATTTTAAGGGCGACACCTCATTGGTCAGTTAGAATGACGTCATGTTATTTTAGATTGTTGACATGGGAACAACAGATAAAAATAACTTTCGCAGGATGGGTGCGAACTAATAATAAATTTCAAATAATTATCATGGAGCACGGGGATTCACTCTTTTACTACATCCTCCCTTGCCTTCGATCTTTTATGTAAGGTCTTTGAAGGACTAAAAACTGTTAAGGTTCTTCCACAGTGCAAAATGGACTCAGTGGATCGTAGCAACAACATCAAAACAGAAAAACTCGTCATGGTCTTCATTGTAGAGTCTGCCTATTGCTCTGATCGTCATCTGATATTTCAAAAAAAGTACAAAAAGAAATTCATCGTCAGAAACTAATAAACAGTCAAACTAGGACACACCGTGCTTAGGAAGTTATTACAGAATATTCAGGGAAAACAAATTTCAGTTTGCCATATCGGTCCTTATTACGTTCATTCGCCGATTTAGGCCTAGTGTTTTTGTCCTTTTTTTTCTTTTTTGTTCTTTTTGGTCTGCAAGTGAGGTAAGACGGCGGGGAGTGGGGAAAGGGCGGCGTAACTCAATACAGTGAATCACATGACGGTTGGAAACTGGTGGCCATCTTGGATCTACCTTCTTGGATTCCTTGATTTTACCAAAACCTAAGAAAAACTATCAAAATTGACCAAAACGAGATTATACCACTAAAGAACACTACAGAAACATTAACATGATAGAAAATTGTTTAAGGCATTGCCAAAAATTAAATTTCACATCGATAAACAGGACGGTTAAAAATTTGTTAAAGCTCCTTGTTAATATACTAAATGAGTGATTTTACTTAACCCATGAATTCAAATAGATATTAAACTATTGGGCACTGCTACACACAACGTTTATTGTTATCTTTAGTTTACTTTGTCTATTTAGACACTAATTATTAGATAGTGTTTCACGGTTTAAGTAGAACCACTTACTCTAAAGTCAAATCCTATGATAAATGACGTTTCACACCAAATTGTTCCCTGTTAAATTTCAGGAAAGGCTTGTATCAAAAAAAGTTGTTGCCGTCCACTCAGATCACATTGCGTAAGCCGCCTCGATAATGCAAGATAGATCTTTTTTGCGCCCTAAATTTCTTTGTCTTCTCTGAGATTCGAGTTACAAGGGCTTAAGATGCCGTACATGTATTTACTACAGAAATACTTGTCGTTTTTCATCACTATTTAAGCCCAATATTTGACGCATTACTAACCGGTCAGTATCGACCAAAAAAAAAATGGACGGGTTCATCTGATAGATTTCTTCGAAACAATTTGGTGTAGCAAGTCCTTGTTCATCAATTTTGACGTTACTATGGCAACCCCATGTGCTTGTTGTGCTTTTCGGAGGTATTGGAAAAAGTCAAGACATCCAAAATGGCGAATTCAAGATGGCCGCCGTAATTCTTACGTCATATGACGTCATCAGCCTATGTTTGGGACGTCAAAGGAAACCTTGTTTTAGACGTACTATCAGCAGCCCTCTAAGTTTTCGGGTCCCAGACGGACTTGCAAAAAAATGCCCGCTCTGAATAGGTCTGAATAGGGAAGGACAGGGCTAACTATTGTAGCCAAATGACAAAGTTTCGAAAAACGTTAGGGATGTGGCTCCAGATCCGAATAACTAAATCTTACAACATTTACCTTGAAGCCGGGAGGAAAAGTCCTCATCGTGTCAGTGTACTTCCAAACAAATTTTTCTACGAAAGAGAGGAACGAAGTGAATACTCTAGGCCCCTGGATTACTCTCACAGTAATTTTAAACAGAATATTTTAACCCCAAAGCCGGAGTTCACCCTATTTAGCCTTGGGGGGGGGGGGCACATTGGGCCCGGCTGACTTTAACGAGTTATAACTTTTAAACCGTTGAAGGAATAATCACCAAATCTCGTGACTTTTCCTGAAACTTATTAGAGAAACTTTTCCTGTGTCAATGGCGTGTCTATGATGATTGACGGTTTCATAGCAACCATTTACTCAGGAGGTGTTTTTACTATTTTTTTGCTTTTTTATCAGTCATTTTATCAGTTTTTCTCCTTCGTTTAAAAAGAGAAGCTAGTCCTTTACTTTTTTGTGCTTGTTTTGATTAAGTATGTTTCTTAGAACAAATTGATATATTTTTCGATGACGTCATTGTTAACTGTATGACTGCGTGCTCGGGATTCAAAATGGCGGCTCAAAATTCAAAATGGCTGCTTTGTGACGTCATTGTGACGTCATAAAACGTCATAATCGGCACGTCATAAACCCAATCTGTTAAGTTAACGACATACTATAAACGTGCCAAGCTTCATCGCAAGAGGCTCAGAAACTTAAAAAAAGCCCAGGCGAAATAGGGTTAAAGTAATTTTAGGTTTGAAATAATCACATTTGATCTCATGGTTTTTTTTGTAGTTCAATCATTTTTATTGTTCTTCCACACTAAAACGCAACAGTTACAACAGTTACAAATTACTTAACCCTACCGCACAGTTACAATATTACAAACAACTACACTTACATAATTACAACTCAGGATAACAACTACAAAAAGACAGTACCATATTGTCACTACAGTAGATACCAACTCGAAATTACACTCATCCACGAAATAAAAAACTGAAAAACAAAAAAGGGCACTTATAAGAGACAGAGGGGTAACATAGTCTATAAGCTAACATGTGGCAGAAGCTTCTCCCATTTCTGGAAATGTCTTATTAGTTTATTCTGCTTTGTTGCTATCGTTTTCTCCACTTGGGATACACCTCTAATCTTGGCCTTATAAACTCGTAAGGAGGGATTCACAATATTCAACTTACACTTGTAAATATAAAATTTTGCTGTCAGTATCAGATGATTCAAAAGAATAAAATCATCTTCCGTATTGAAAACTCCAAAGAAAATATCCATTATTGTAAAGGGTTGAAACTTAACCCTACATTCACCAAGCCAAGAGCAGAGAGCTTCCCAGAAAGTCTTTGTCACATCGCAGAAGAAAAATAAATGTTCGAAGGATTCAACCTCTCGTTGACAAAAGGTACATAAAGGCGAGTCCGTCATTTTTAACCTAAACATCTTTTCATTTGTAAATAATATATTATTCAATACTTTACATTGGAATTCCCTAATTTTAGTGTCACTCGTGACTGTAAAAGGCAAGGAGTATATTTTCTTCCAGTCAAAAGGAAACTGTGAAAATTTCTCCTTAAACTTTTTTTGAGCAGTTGGAGGAACCTGTTTTTTACTTTTCAAAGCCCTGTAAAGCAATTTGGACGAAACATTTGTCAGAGCTACCTCAGAATTTTCTATCTTTAACTGAATTGAGTCACCAATATTTGAAGGGACGTGTATTGTGCTTTGTCTAATGATCTGTCTCCATTCACAACGGATTGCGTCGACGATGCTCATTAATTTAAAATGCTCTATTGGAGACAGATTTGCATTTAACACCTTAACACCCTTTAGGAAGATTCCAGTGTCGGAAAGAAGATCGCCGATCGTAGCAATTCCTTTAGAAAACAAATGTGTTTCGAAAAGCGAGAGCCCTTGAACAGTAATATTTTTATTGTTCCAAATAACCTGATGGACAACGTCCTCGTACGATAGTACCAAAGATTGATTTAACACGGACCAAGCGTCAAGGCACTCTTTATAAAAAACTGGAAGGTAGACAGGTAACTTTCGGGTATCAAAATTGCTCTTAAGAATCAACTCTCCACCTATTTTAGAGAAAAAGTGGTTCAATGTTATCTTCCAGGCACTGGTATTATCCTTATCCGCAAATCTCTTTAATACCATCACCCTCTGTGCGAGGATCATCGATTGAATGTCTAACATCTTAAGTCCACCATCCTCGATATCGTTAATAAGGGCGGCAAGTTTGATTTTATCGTTTCCTTTCCAAATAAAACGGTAAATTAGACTGTTTATCTCTTTGATCAAATCTCCTGTAACTGTAATCAATGCCGCTTTACTTAAAACTTTAGGAATAATAAAGGATTTAACAATCTGTATTTTTCCTAGTAATGTAAGCCCTCCCCACTTCCACATATTCAATATATCTTTGATAGACTTGAGAATTGAGTCGAAGTTTGCTTTCATCCTTGATGATGTATTATAGTCGAAGACAATTCCCAAAATTTTTATCGATGTTCGTATTTTGTGAGGAAAGTTGATTTGATCAAGACGATGTCTACCAATGGCAAAGATCTCCGTTTTTTTCGTTGTTGACATGGAGGTTTGAGAATCTAGAAAAGAGCTGCAGAGTCGCCACTAAGCGGTGATATGATGCAATATCTTTGAGAAAACAGGTCATATCATCAGCAAAAAGAGTTAATTTGATTTTTTGCTCGTTAACTAATATACCTCTAATTTCATTATCTTCTCGAATTCGGCAAGCGACTACTTAATTCGAGGGCTAAGATGAATAATAAAGGTGACAAGGGATCACCCTGCCTAACCCCACATCGGACTTGGAATAGATCAGAAAACACAACTGGACACATTAGAATAGAAAGTCTTGATCCACTGTAAAAAGTATGTTCCAAAATTGAATTTTTCCAAGACTTTGAGAAGGAAAGAATGATTTAAAGAATCGAACGCTTTCTCAAAATCAATTGCCAGGAGAATACCGGAACAGTCCGTAGATTTAGCGAATTCAAGTACATCTTCAATTGTTCGAACTCCATCCAATATTGATCTCCCCTTGATAAACCCATTTTGATTATTGTGAATAAGATTAGGTAAAATCAGTTCTAACCTTCTTGCAATTGCCTTTGATGCGATTTTAACATCAACATTAATTAAAGAAATTGGTCTCCAGTTTTTGATAAATCGTCTGTCTTTATCTTTCTTTTCTAACAGAGTAATCATAGCCTGTTTTTGCGAGTTGGATAGTTGTCCCTTTTCGTGAGCGCAGTTTAAAGCATCGACAAGGCATTTCCCTACGAGATGCCAGAAGCCGCGATAAAATTCCACAGTCAGTCCGTCATTACCTGGTGTTTTGTTTTTCTGAAAGGATTTCAATGCTTCGAAGTATTCACTCGTTGTAATTTTGTTATCCAAAAGCTCACGCTGCTCGTCTGTTAACATGCTAGTATTTATATTCCTAAGGTATTCGTCAGTTGATAGGCCGCCACGTTCACGAGAATCTGTGTGGTAAAGATTTGCATAAAAGTTATGAATCTCCGACATTATTTGTTTCGGATCAGTCGTGCATTCATCATTTTCCACTACTAACTTTCTAATGCAGCTTGGTTTCTTTTTATAATTTTCTAAATTCAAAAAATACTTATTATTTTTCTCTCCGTATTCATACCAATTTACTCTTGATCGAATTATTGCTCCTTGAGCTATATATTCATATTGTCGATCATATTCAGTTTGGAGGATTTCCAAATCATTTAAATTTTCTGGACTGGGATATTCGTCGCATTTTACTGTGCATTCCGTGATCTTTTCCTCCAGTGCTGATAATTTCTTCCTTCGATTTCTGGCCTTCTGCTTACTATAGGTAATATTTTCATAACGGATTTTGTGCTTAATGAACTCCCAAAGGACCCTGGGATCTTGAAGATCTTTTCCTTCTTCCAGCCAGTCACTATATTTATCAGTTACTAATTTAATATAAACTTCATCCTCTAAAAGACTGGAATTAAACTTCCAAAAGGAAGGGCCCCGTCTTATTTCTTCAATTCCATTTATGTGCATTGATATGGCAGAATGATCAGTTCTTATTGCAGGAATAATATCTACATTCTCTACCTCTTCTTGAATACTGCTGGTGATTAGTCAGAAATCCAAACGGCGCTGTACTATTGGGTTCTTTTGTCTCCGTGTTAAACGCTTAACGTCTGGATTTCTAATTCTCCAGATATCAATCAAGTCAAATGATGAACACAAACTATCGATCTGTTTGCAAGATTCTTTTACTTGGGGCTTGCCACCGGTCCCATCCAAATCAGCATCAAGAATAACATTAAAGTTGCCTCCAATAATCACTTCACAATTTTCCTCCAATTCTAATTCATCAAGTTGTTTTTGAATTTCTTCGAAAAAAATGCATTGATCCTTTACCTTATTTGGCGCATAGATATTGACATAAACAAAAGGTTGGCTTTGAGTGAGGCTCTTTAAAATAACAAATCTCCCCTGCTCATCATCTCGGTGTACCTTAAAAGAATCATAACTCCCCTGCTGTGCTCCGAACCATGACTAAAGAAAATATCTCCCCTCCACTGTGACTTCCAAATATTTTCAACTTCTGGGGTACTGTACGTTTCTTGCCAAAAAATTATATTGGATTTCTCTTTCGATAGCCAATGAAACAGTACCTTTCTTTTGTCAAAAGAACGAATTCCTCGAACATTTAATGATAAAATTTTAAAGTTGAGATTACGTTTCATAGAAATACCGGTGACTATGTCGAAAAACATGTGCACATAGAAAGCTCAGATCACAGGTGTCGTGAACGCCCCCCACGTTAATACAATACACAATCAACACATTATCTTCTAAGGATAGTAACAAAAAGGACAAAACAAAGCTACAACACACAACTATGCACTTAAAAAAGTAGCCAACAAAAGCTGTTAGATATAAAGCTACCAACAAAAAGGGTCTTGCATTCCTCATAACACGCAAAGACAATAGGTTTACAAACTCTGGTTCTTGGAAGAAAAAATATTCAAAACTTTGAGAAAAACAAGGAAACAAAATTATACATGGCCTGGTTATTAGATCTTACAAACAAATCTATACTTGATCTCATGGTTACAATAGCCGGGGATCACATTCCCGTGGTTATTTCCGTGAACTATTGTGTAGATTCCTTGATGTTTGAGAGACCCCCGATATTCCTAAGAGAGGAACTTAGTTGTATCCAGTCCAGTTATGTCGCAGTTACAACTACTCTATATGGAGTCAAAGCTAAGCTTAACTGTTGCAGCAAATATAAATAACTCCCATTTGATATAATAACTGCAAAATAAAGCAACTACAAGCACATTCTCGTGGTTATTTCCGTGAGCTATCGTGTAGATTCCTTGATGTTTGAGAGACTTCCGATATTCCTAACTTAGTTGTATTATCCAGCTATGTCGCAGTTACAACTGCTCTACTCAAGGCTAAACGTGACTATTGCAGTATAGATAAATAACCCCTCTTTGATATGCTAACTGCAAAATAAAGAACTCTAACTTTCAGAGGATAACTCTAGTGGAGGAGTTATATATAATTGGCTGAAAATTGCTGTGCTTAGGTAGTGAAAAACTAGCACACCCGTACAGACAAATAAAGAGGAAGCTGAAGCTGACGTAAGGGAGGTAAGGTCGCTCACGAGCCAGGGTGGCCCACAAAAGCCGGGGCTAAAGTTTCTTGTCTAAGGAAACAACACGATGGCAGGGACCAAGCTTCGAATCACAGACCTTCAGATCTGAAGTCCAACGCGCTAACTACTACATCACCGAGCCTCCCTTTAAGCTGAAGCTCACACAACATATTTTACCTGTTTTTTGGCCGATGCGTGAGGCAGGCTGACTTAATTAGTGCTTGCAGTAAAACATTTTAAACGAAAGCCCAAGATCTCTCTGTTTATAACCGTATCCAGAAATACTGAAAGAAATTAGTCAGCTCCAGGATTAACGGTTGTTGTTTTCTGACAGGTCTTAGAAGCAATGCCATCGTTATTTAGTAGTTATCTTGTTTTACTCATTTACTCACCACCAGACGGGATGGTGCATAGGTTCTCAAACTCCTCTTGGTGGCACAAATCGTCCCTTCCTCTCGCCAAGGTTCGACCGTCTGGTACAGACAACACTTCGTACTCTGCAGTCACAGCAAAAATGTCTTCAGCTGTTATAGAGAAGCAAAAAATGGGTGAAATTTTTAGTGGCTTCGGCTGGTTACTTAAGGTGGGACATTGAAAGCTAATTTGTCCCATAGCTTTAATTGCAGTTATCTATTGATTGTTTAATTTCAAACAAAAATTCGCTTGAGGTATATAACTGTTGAGACAACAGTAGTCTCAAGGCAATAAAGTCGTAAAATAACAGCGGCGGCAGAAGAAAACTTAAGAGCCAAAACGATAACTAAAGTTATTTGGCGAAAGTTCAAACAGATTTTTCTTCGAAGGATGTTCGTTTTTACATTAACTGAATAGAAACTGGGGTGCTGCTAAGAAAAGGCGACATTTCCAGCGTTAGCCCTACATCAGAGCGACCACCCAAAGCGATAATGTTGGTTATATCGTAGACTAGACTAGAATTTTTGTACTCTTGGTACAGAAATAGTCATTTGCTCGGAAATCACAAATCCCAACCAATGAGAATTTTAAAAAAAAGCCGAATTAGAATGACATCTAAGTAATTAAAGTAATTCCATCGTCTAAAAAGATGGTGACTCTTACACGAATTTTGTTTGAATTACAAACGTGTGCGTTACCATGAGAAAAACAGTATAAAAGAAAGCTCTTGGCCACAGAAAGCGACACAGGACGTTTACGAGAATGTGACCTTTTTTCGCTCACTATGGACAAGAAGGATTTTTGAAACAGCAGTTTCTGTGCTTAATTATAATATATAAATTTATGCCAGGCAAGAATGTGTGATTGGTTAGTGTAAGAGATTATCAAGTGAGGTAGTCAGTCCCTTTGCCGGGACTTGTCTATACCCACTGACCGTGGCTGGGGTTTTGTTGGGTCCTGGATATGCGGCTTGCACATGCTCAGCCTCAAAATGCAACAACTAAGAGCCACCCGTTCTCTAGGAAGTCCAGCAACATCGCTCGATCGAGTCTCCAGGACGCGAGGACCTCCTTTTAATTGATGCTAATCCAATTTTTTAAGCGTCTAGCGCTTACCAAAAGCAACTATAATGGCGATACTTCAATTGTTGATTTTAATGATATTTTAATCTTAAGAAGAACGTGACACGAGTTAAAAAATTCTTTAAGCGAACAAAAATCCTGTGAATAAACCCAGAACAGCTATATTTTGTTATTTTGAACTAGTGCAGCAGAGTTATTTGATAACTGCTTTCACCAAATTATCCCGTTTAGGTGATTTTCTTGAAAGCAAAAGCTGAGGTCACGCTTCATAGCGGAGCCGGCCACGTAGCGCGCCAGCGGAGCACCATTGCGAAGCAAATTTGGTAACCTATCGATTTGAGAGAATTTGGTTCTTACGTTAGCGTAAGCCCAGACTCTAGGAGAGGACGAGGGTAGACCCAAGGCAACCCCCGACCGGGGGAAGAGAATGTCATCTTTTCTTGGCGGAAAATAGCGCGGTCTTTTGGCCGACCAGTGCAGCAAAACGATTGTTCAATAGTTCGGAAGTTTTGAATTTGAGAAAAAATATGAAATATCTATAAATGGAAAGAAAATGTTTAAAAGAATACTCAGTTGTCTTTTTGGTGGAAGGCGAAAAGTTCAAGTTACGAAATTTGCTTTTGGAGGACTTCATCTTTGTGGTCGGTTCTGCTGCTCACTCGGTCGGCACAACGCTTGAGTTCGCAGCATTTCGCAGCCGTTTGACGCTAAATATAGCACAGCTAGTGCCTTCTGGCTTTTTTCTGTCCACAACCATGGTTTTTGCGGTGGTGGAATACATTTTCCCAGGAAAACCACTAGCATGTTCATGTCGATATGCATATTGTCACGGAAAAAAAAAACATAAATGTCCTTTATTTACCCTTGGCAAGTAAATATAGCAAGGTCCTTGTGGGGCCGAGCAGTTAAACCTTAGAAAGAAATATTTCAAATTGAACATAACAAGTTAAAAATCCCAACTGGCAGGAGGCAGACCAGTTGGCTATTTACAAGTGTGGCCGAGGAGTTGAACCCTGGTCGACCGTGAAACGGCTCCAGATAGCGGTCAGAGCGGGACTTGAACCCGGGACCTCCGGATATCAAGTCTGGCGCCCTAACCACTTAGCCACACTGCCTCCACAAGTAGTAAAATTAAATTGAAAAAGGTTGTGTCAGCATTTGTGGCTTAACGGTAAGATTCTGGACTGCGCTACCAGTGCGATACTCAGCTGGGTTACGAATTTTTTTCTTTCTCTTTTTTTCTTTTTCAATTTTTTTTTTATTTAACGACTTGAATGAGAGTATTTTCACAAATTATTAAGTACCAAAAAACAAAAAGGTGGAGCTCCGCTTTTAGGCTTGGCTAAATCTGTATATTAATTGTTAAATTGATCACTCCTAAAACAAACAAACAAACAACCGCGTGCACTTGAAGCTCGAAAAAAAGTGTTGCGCTAAATGTGGAAGCTCCCACCAAATACCT
Source organism: Siderastrea siderea (assembly GCA_964030785.1). Taxonomy (NCBI): domain Eukaryota; kingdom Metazoa; phylum Cnidaria; class Anthozoa; order Scleractinia; family Rhizangiidae; genus Siderastrea; species Siderastrea siderea. The sequence continues at coordinate 18,716,042 of OZ034966.1, forward strand.
TTCGTTTTCGTTTTTGTTATAATAAATCGATTGAAATGGTACGATTAGCTGTAAAGCCACTGGAGTCAGAAAACTGTTAAACACAAGTAAATGTCACTTCATGAACTTACCAGGGGTAAATGCAATGGTAAAATTGAAGGGTTTTCCAGATGGCAGGAAAGGCCATGGATAAATTTTGATCTTTGCGGTCTTGTCATGAGGACCTGAAAATGAGTGGTCTGGTCATTTTCTTGATCTTTGGAATCCAAGTGGGAGTGTTCAAAGTAAGATCTTGTGATGTTTAATAAGTTTCAGTCAGTATCGATTAGGAGTCACGCGAAGCCATATACAAAAATACTTAAGCAGAGACATTTGACAGACGTCTACCACAAGTTGAATGTTTCCTTTGTTGGCTTGGTTTTCCACGACATAAAATACTGGAAAACATCGGCTTATTTGGGGGTCTGTTGGCTTGCCATTAAGAACGTGGGTAAAAGGTGAAACGTCTTAAAACCGTCTTAACTAACTAAGACGTAACCAGACTATTATATAGACGCTGGAAGGGCTTACATGCTTCTGTTAAGGCATGAAAACTTATATAAAACTGGGAGCCAAAGATAAAAACTATACACCTAAGTACGTAGGTGTGCATGTCAAAACTGGGTATGCTTGCTTTAACATTCATAGCATGTGACATCAAACTGCATCCTTTTATAAATTTAATTGCTCGGCCAGTCAATCGGTCAGTCAGTCAGGGAGTCACACTTTCAGGCAGTCGGTGAGTCAGTCACTGGGTGGGTGCTAAATTCATCCTAGCGACAGTTATTAATTCAGTCAGCCTAAGAGTTAGTCAATGATTCATTTATTCATTCATTCATTTATCCATCCATCCATCCATCCATCCATCCATCCATCCATCCATTCATTCATTATATTCATTCATTCATTCATTCATTCATTCATTCATTCATTCATCCATCCATCCATCCATCCATCCATTCATTCCTTATATTCATTCATTCATTCATTCATTCATTCATTCATTCATTCGTTCATTCATTCATTCATTCATTCATTCATTCATTCATTCGTGAACCCACTCACTCATTCAGTCAGTCAAGCAGGCTGTCTGTCTGTCTGTCTGTCTGTCTGTCTGTCTGTCTGTTAGACAGTACGTTGTCCGATCTGTTCGTTCCTCTATAAAATTATACCGTAGAAGCTCTTTTAAGCCCCCGGGTGACTTATTTAATTTTCAGCCTCAGAAAGGGTGGGGGGGGGGGGGGGGACCTTAATAGAAACGAGGGAATTATTGCAAATCATAAAATTAAAAGAAAACCCAAATAAATGTTTGGCAAAAATTATTCTAGATCGCTGGCTAATAGGGACAAAAATGGTGTGTGTATCACCAAACTGGCTGAAACAAACTGGCTGAAACATATTAATAAAGGCTTGATATTATTGATATTTCAAACTGAGGGTGGGGGTAGGGGGGGTTATTACAAAATCCAGCTTCCAAAAGGGGGCTTTATTAGAGGGGAGGGGGCTTAAAAGAGAAAGAGGGGCTTAATAGAGATTTTGCGGTAGTAATAATTAATGCCATAACAATATACGACCAGTTTAAATAAAGGAGCCAAAAAACAATCTGCACCTATTGTTATGGAAAAGCTAACATTTTTGCAGTGCCAAATAGTCTTACCGCACAATTTTAGGCTTTTGATCTCCAGTCCTCCCGGTAAACTTTTAACAGTTTTGGTGGCGCATACAAACAGACCAAGTAGAATAGCAAGCAGATGAGGATAGCTCGGAGACATTCTCTTCGTTACTTGCCAACTGCAAATTAAAACATCAAGACCTGTCAGTGAATAGGCAGTGACAAAACAGTGCAGCATTCGTCATATTATGAAAATACAAGATTATAAATTAATAACAAAACAAAGGCCGGTACTCAAGATAACCAAATATCAGTTACCAGAGCAAAATATGTCCATCTCTCCAAAACGCAGGATACACAGCAGTTATTTAATGCGGAAATTTATTTTCAATTTGTTATATGCGTTTAGATTTAGGTCCCAGGATGTCCGATTCAACGTTTAAGAAGTAAGAGGAAAAAAAAGGGAAACGTTTGGTGTGGTTCTATTCATTATCAAACTTAAATATTACTTTTCAATCACTTTCAAATGTAACTTTTTCTCAAGTTCGTTCCATTTTCGTCTTGATTCAGTTTTCAATGTCATAAATTCTTAAAGATTCACGGAACCTCGTAACAACAAACCTATTAAGACATTTCTGATTGCTTTTTAGCATGCCAAGTTAAAATGCTGAAAACTTGTTAGCTGAGTTGCACGCTAAACTTGTAGTCTGCAACACAGTCGGCCTACAAACCTTAATTAGAAGAACTGAAACATAGATATGGTCATAGACGTAATGTCAACTCTGTTACGCTAGTGATAAATGCATCCGTATCAAATTTCTGACAGTGATGGACCCCAGTTAAGAGGAATTTTGCTGTGTGTGGAAATCCCTGAACAGTCGTTTTTTCTCACTCTACCCACGCGCCAAATTTCCATGAAGGCCAGTTTTAACTTTTTGTCCAGTAGTCATTCAGTTTCGTTCTGGATATCCTATTTCTGCAGAATAAGGCTTACCTTTCCCCCTGCGATACATTGATTGTTTTTCACTCGCTAAAACCTAATATTTCAGCAACCCATGCTTTAGGACTAATAAATAATGTGAAATCGCGTTTCGAACCAGAAATCATTCCTTAGCGGTTCGAAACCAACTGGGGAGGGAAAAACACTCGAGGTACGAAACTTCTTCACAGAGCACGTCTGCTACTCTTGAAACCAGAATATGCATCCACAGAGCAGCGTCGAGCCATGCAAGATATCGAGCTAATTGGTATTCTAAGTGCCTATCCTAGGTATAATTGTCTAACATCTGGGCGGAACTTTTGAAGCCGCATAGAATGCAAGGCCTTATATTTCAGAAGTTAGGTACTTTGCTCACTGCTGGATTGCGTTGAAGGAGCTGTGCAAAGCAAAGAGAGGGCATTTGCTTGCGTACTTCAGACGTCAAACTCAAAAAGCCTTCCCACACACCCGGTCACCCCTTTGAATTTTTTTTTACTTGAATAAGCACTTAAAAGTTTTTCGAACTTAGTCTGAACGTAGTTAACAAACTTGGCAATTTGAAACTGCAAAACATTTCACTTCTTTTCTTGCAACTGAGCTGTTTTGCAGGAAGCCAACTCTAAAACGACTATGAAAGGGCCTATGAAATACCTTTGTTGTAGATATCAAACAGCATGCAGGAACAATATAATGAAGCCCAAAATTGCAAGACAGTTCAATTCTTTTTTCACTAAAAACGTAAACTTAGGACCATTTTCAAAAGCTGAGAAAGACATTTGCATATCAATGGGAAAATAACTATCCATGTGCTAAAAATGACTATTCTAGCGCACAAAAATCATTTTAACATAACTTTCTTTTGGCCTGGGATGGCTGGGATGGAAAAAGGTTCCAATTTGAACATCTCAAGCCGATGTTTTCAAATTCTTCACTTTTGGCGTCTATGCAATCGCCAAAAACTGATAGCGGCTCAGTCCCTCTCTCCTCCGCAGGGGTTCGCTGGGGCGTGATTGGATTTCCGCTGCGCGAAGTGAGTCAAACCAAAAGATCCACTCACTTTTTCAGCGGATTCTCTCCAAAAGAAAGGCCCCTTTGAGCCTCTGCAGAGGAGAGAGGCTCAGTCATTCCACTTGACATCCAAGAACACTACATCAGGCAATTCATGTGTGAGCAAGGTACCCACAGATGAACTGAACACATTTTTGACCGAAAAAGAAAGAGAGGAGCTGCTGAGATCTTCCAGAAAAATTTAAATCCAGGCTGAAGCTTCACATGAGCGTTTAAGGATATTCAATTTTTAATTTTTAATTTTAGTCTTTCTTAGGGAGTTTTTACTTAGCGTTTGCCTCAAAACTTCCTTTCCAGATGCTCTTTTCTCGTTGTTTTTCTGTGATCTTGGTTATCCAGCCAAACTCACTTTATCTTGAATTAATCGAACGTTGTAAAAAGAAAACAAGAGCAGGCTATGTAGCTCCCCCCCTTAGACGAACAGGAGCACATCGTTTGTTTGTAGTGAAAAGCACTGACCCCATTTAACCGCGGACACAAGACAAATAAAAAAAAAGAATCATTAGCCACTAATATTGAAATGCATATTTTTATTTGCTTCTTTTTAGCTACAATTATATTAGCTTCAGTGGAAAGGACAAGTAAAGCTCTAATGAAGGTAGGTTTGGCCGCGCGAAATAACAATTCAGGGATCCGGGGTTTTCTGACACAGGGGGTAGACTCTTCGCTACCACATTGTTGCCATGGAAAGTTTCTAGCCATTACAAAAAACATCTAACTTCCACAGATAACCTGCTCGGCCACATTTGTTCCATAGGAAAGGTTTTCAAGATTTTCCGGCGAATCACAACTCGGCATATTTGTGAGGTCATGTGACCATAACAGGAAAAAAATGCTAAAAACACAGACAGCGTACAGTTTTATAGTTATTGAAAACAGTGCCAATATTTAGCAATCATCAAGATGCAAAATGCTTTGTATTGATTTCTTGGAATCTACATTATTACAGAAGTAATGGCGTCGAAAGTACCTTATTACACTTAATTTTTGCGACAGTCTTTAATTTCGCGATTTTCGCGATCACGGCTAAAAGTCGCGAAAATTTGATGTCGCGAAAATTAAGTGTCGCGAATATTTGCATGCGCGAAAATTAAGTGTCCATACACATAAGCTCTTTTGTACACCTCCTACTCTACTTTGCCCAAGTTACCCTCTTGTTGCAGTTGTACATCGCTATTTCTTAACACTAGACATTGAACCTGGCAGGTTTTTACCAAATGGTGTACCCTTATTACAAGCATAAGAGAATTACAAATCAAATACAAAAATTTATACGTAGTCTGGTTAATTTCGTTTTTTAAGTCAAATAGCGGAGGTATTTAATGATTGATTATCGACGAAATCGCAAAAATAAAGTGCCTCATTTCCACAAAATTAACAAACTGGCGAAAATAAAGTGTCGCGAAATGTGACCATCCCCAAATCGCGAAAATAAAGTGTAGCGAAAATAAAGTGTAACGTAAGGTACGTATATTAATACATTTTCTACTGCAGTTTTTCTTTTTTTTGCAAACACAGATAGCCAAAGCTTTATTTATGACTGGAGATCAATAAATTTTTTGAAATAAACAGTGTTTCTTTGTTGATATCTTACTTTTGTCTGCAGTGCTATCTGGGCCAATGGCTCGCTCTCCGAGCGAGAAGAAACATCTTTCTAATTTTTGCTCCCAATAAGTATTATAATATTATGCAGGGTTGCACACCAAACTGCCATTTCACCTGCACAAAAGCATACTTCTTTTTACTAAATGAGCTATATTTCTTGAAATGCGCCTATTCCACTCACAATTTCCTCACACCGGAATAAATCCATAGTGAAGAAACAATTATACCCTAAAAAAGTTCCAAGAAATCAAATGTCGGTATTCGTCCGCCGACCTCTGCACACACTGTACAAATATGCTAATCTAATCTAGCTAGCTTCTTATTGGACAATTCGCACAAGAGTGCGGAAATGACAAAATCTACTGTGCCTGGGAGGTGTGAACGGCAAATGCGTGAAGCGTGGCTATTTGGGCTTGCTTACTGTTCACAACTCCCAGGCACAGTAGATTTTGTCATGTCCGCGCTATTGTGCGAATTGTCCAATACGAAGAGAAAAGCTAGATTAGATTAGCATATTTGCGTATATTTGTGCGCAGAGGTCGGCGGACGAATACCGACATTTGATTTTTTGTGCAAGAAGTTCGAAATATTGCCGTTTTATGGTGACAAATAATGTAGGCAAAGATGGAACTTTTCCGGCGTATAGTTGTTTCTTGACTATGGATTCATTCTGGTTTGAGGGAATTGTGACTGGAAATGGCGCATTTCCGAAATATAGGTCATTTAATGAACAGAGATTTGCTTGGTGCGGGTGACTTGTGTACAACCTTTCATAATTATAATACTCATTAGGAGGATAACTTAGGAAGGCGCTTATTTTCGCTCGGAGAGCTAAACTTTGCCTCAAATAGCACGCTAGCAAGATACAAACAAAGAAACGCTGTTTTTTTTAATACAGTTGCATTGATTTTCAGTCATAACTAAAGCTCTTGCTACCTGTGGTGTAAACAGTAATTGCGTACAACAGATTATAAAGAACTTTGAATACACTCCAATTCCTTAAAGGATTTTTACGTCCAAGCGTTAAAACTCTAGTACACTGCAACCTGGACGCCTTCTTTAGTGTATCGTAAGCTCCATATCAATTCGGAGAAACTCGATGAGCTCTTCATTATAAAAACTGATTATTGCTCTGACTGTCATCTGATAAGAACAAAAGAATATTGAAGGTCAGAAATAAACTGAGAAACTGGAGTGGTATCCTAAAAATATTCAGCAAAAAACGACACTGATCTTCCCCACATCATTTTAAGCCCTGCGATCTTTAAGCACTAGCAAAGGATCCCGACATTTCAAGTACCAAAGAACTTGCCGATGATGATACATCGGGTGAAATCACAAAACAAACTGTCAGGGTAATACCTTCGTTTTTCAGTTTCCAGCCAAATTGGCGAGTTATTCACGAAATGGTTGACTGGAAGTGGTGGGGGTTGCAAGAAAGATCGTGCAGCTCAGCAGATAGCCAAGAGATGCTTTAAACTTCTCAAATTTTGCTGCAAAGATGAAGAGGAATTGAGTTTTGAAGTGCTGGACTTTAGCCTGTGTTCTCATAGTCTGTTGTTCAAGTTTATCGACTACTTGCAAGATGAATGCAAACTCGGACACGGTGGCCGATTGGGCTACATTGATGCGATCTCCGAATTAATCGACGAAAAATAAACGGCGCATCAGACACAGTTCTTCGAAATTTGTCCTCAACGGAGTTGTACCTTAAACGAGCGCGCAAGACGGTGGCAAAGATGATGAGACTGCAGTGGACACAAGATCTAGACATTGAAACTTTGGATGCTAGGGGGCACTCGGAAACCATGGAAGAACTGTTAAAAGTGGTGACATTTCATTTGCCTCGTTACGAGAACACTGTGAAGACGTGCAAAACTATTCCAGGTCAAGTTAATCCTTCGGACTTAACATTTGCCACGAAATTTGTCGCAGTGTATTTGTTCATTAAGGTGAAGGGACCTCGGCCTATGACTTATCAGTATTTGACAGTGGACATGATCAGAGCAGCTAAGGAGAACGGGGGATTCATCGACCAGAAAAATTTCAAGACTGCTAGCAAATATGGATTTGACTCCTTAATTCTGACTGATGCAAGCATGCAGGTGCTCGATAGCTACATAAATTTCGTAAGGCCGTTGCTAAAGCCCCAGTGCGAGTTCGTTCTGGTCACGAGAAATGGAGGCCAGCACAGCAAATTGGGCGACGTCATGAGTAAACTAGTGTTTGATGCAATCAGAAAGTTCATTCATCCGACGCGCTATCGTCAAATTGTCGAGACGCAAAGCCTCAATCTGCTCACAAGCAAGGAGCAACAAATTTTGTCCGAAGACCAAAAAACACAGTTCTGCCGTTGCAAAAGTTCACTATCAAAAGCAAAGATCGCGCGAAGTTGCTGTCAAAGCTCACGAGTGTCTACAAAAGCTACAAGGCACGAAAGGTTCGGAGGTGGATAGGGAAGTGCAAACGAGGTTTAGCGGCTCAACTTCAAGTCTTGCAGCTCCAGTCGAAACGGCAGAAACAAAGAGCGCGCCCCCTAAAGAAAAGGATTCCCCGCCCACAAACCAATTGCGAGTTCAAAGAAATTATCGTCGGGTGTTGAAATTCACGGCAGACGAGGACGATTTTCTCAAGAAGGGAATCGATCGGCACGGCTTTGGGCAGTGGACGGCAATTCTGAGAGATCCCGATCTCAAATTTCAAAACGGAAGAACGACGGACTCTCTCAAGAAAAGGGCTGGAATGAAAATGCAGCTATAGCTTGACATAATGTTTAGAAACAAACTAATGTGCCAAAACTCGTCTAATAAAATATGGGACCGACCCGACGCACCCTTCATCGTGTAAGAGATAGTTGAAGTAAAGTAAGCAAAGTTGCACTCGAAAAGTGACTTTCTTTTAATCAAGGTTGACGTTTTCCTTTCCTTTCCTTACATGCATTACTTAATCGATACGCTAACTTTCAATCGACGAGATAACAAAATAAATCGCAACTGACGAATTCTACTGGTTCATTCTTGTGGACTGTCTAAACTATTCTGAGAAAACATAAATGACATTCATCATTTCAACTGAGAAATACATTTGATTTCATCTCGCACAATGTCAAAGAAACAACTAATATTCACGCCCGTGTTTTTTTCCCTACTGTTTGTGTCTTCTACGCTTTCAGTGAACAAATTACATCGAATAACACTGACTGAAAATAGTCACTTGAACAAAATACTAATTTCGAGGGCGTTGCTGTGAGAGGAAAAAACTGGTTATTTTCTTCTGCTGTCCAATGGACGACTGGCTTTCGGCAAGGCGAGGTCTTTTTCTCGGGGTCTGGCCAACGAGAAGGGCGACGGTGGACACGGAAAGTCGAATGAAGTGTCGTAGGAAGGCATGTAGGAAGGCGTTTTGGGTTTTTGCGTGATGCACATCTCCTGTTCGTCTTCTTCGTCGTCGTCAGTGCTGTTCTCGCTTTGCGGTGGGTGCATAGGCCATCACGGCCGACCACCTTCCTCGCTTCGTCTTGGTAACAGTGTTTCAAGGACGAGCTAACGAGGTCTTGCATGAAAGGATTTTTGTGATCTTTCAACACTTTGTAGAGTTCTGCTGTGGCTGGGGATACTTTTCCCTCTTGAAACTGTACCTGAAGGATATCAAATTGAAGTATTTTACCAAACACGGTTCTACGTTTCCTTTTTCTTTACTGACTGACCGCTTGTATCGTTTATTATTATCATCAGTACTACTATTAACAGCAATCAGGGTGCACCAAAATCCATGTCCGATTGTCCGGGATGGGTAGAAATTCAGTTTGGACATGTAAACCTTTGACATGACTTTTCCGTGGGACAAGCACATTTTCAATCAGAAAATGACAGAAACAATTGAAAACTGAGTTCATCATTCCCAGTCACAAAATTCAAGTTGATAATAGCAGTGTCACAAGAAAAAAGTACAGTCTTCGTTGTTAGGTTTTCTTTCAAAGTAACTGAGAAGAGAAAACATCTTAAATGCTAGCAAAGAATTAGATGAATCCAAAGAGGGTCATTAATTGCCTGTTTGTTTTTGATTCCCGAGTTTCGAGCAAACCGTTTTGGACAAAACCTCTTTGGCTTTGGCTTTTCCTTACTCTCATTCTTCATTTTTTTAGTTCTCAATTTTGACTAATATGTTCACGGCTAAGGGAATGCTTGGGTTATCGAAAAGTAAGAAAACAATTTAATTACCTGTGTTGCTGTGACTTCCAGTCCTGAATTCAACAGGGTTTTGTGTACAGAAATTGGGCTGGCTGGCGTACCGTTTACTGTAGTCAACGCCACCCGGTATGCGATGGCAAGGCAGGGTGATTTGTTTACGTTCGTTAAGTTTCCTTCATGCCATTGTTGGGAAATAGAGCTTGGAATTTCATCGCCAGAACTGCTCTCCTCGTCTGTGTTCTCGTTGATACTTCCACTTTTTTCTCTTGGCTTGCTATGGTGCTAAAGAAAAATGCTACGTTGTAGATACCTGCAGTATTAGAAAGATAAAATGCGTCGAACTTTTGCACTAAGCTTCCGCTTAGTACTGGCGTACTCTTTATACCCTCACTGTTGAGCTGTCGACATGGTTGTCTTGTTCGCTGCATTCTTCTTTCGTAGCACAAATGTTGTGGCATGGGTGCGGAGTTTATATAGTGGATTAGCGCTGTGAAATTTTGACGAATAAATTTGAAAGTTTAGGCTTTTGTTGGCTATGTTTTCGACGTGCTGATGAATAACTGTGAAAGATGATTCATTAGCTTTTTTTTATGTTTTGAAGTCGAATTTGTTGACGAGGACGTGTCGAAGATGATGTAACCATGAAATGAGCGTTATAAAGGGCGTCCCTTTTTTTGCACGTTTCTTTAAAGCATGAGTCGCTGTTGTTAGCGCAGGACGATAAGGACGCTCTGATGTAATTTAGAGGGCAAGTTCAACGCAAAAAATGCATTCGCTTCATTATGATAGTGCTCCCCAGGAAAAATCGAAGCAAAAGACCTACCCTTTTTAGTGAAATACAATAACGATAGGATCATTAGACTTGTTCTCTGACTTGTTTTCTCGGGCACTCAAACAATGCAATCAAAACTGCCATTCAATCCAGGTAGCAGCCGGTGCCTTTTCTCAAACAATGGTTCAAATGAAGGACCGAAAAGATGTGATGCATTTAGTGTCACCATTTAGGAGCAAACTTGGTAATGAAATGCAAGAAATGATTGTCTTTCTCATGCCTTTTCACAACGGACCTTTTTTAAAAGAAGTTTCTGTAATGCTCAAGGTGGAACGTAAACTCAACCGAAGCTTCATGTCTCTGGGAAATCTGTAAAAAACAATTGTCTAAAACGAAAACAAAAAATGTATGAAAATGTATGAACTCGAAGCTCCACAAAATCGTAAAATCCATCTTATCCGTGTGTGGTGAAAAGTTCTTTGAAATGGAAAAGAAATGCATTAAGCATTGACTGCTGGTGAAATTCATAGACAGTAAAACTCTTAAAAAGAGTAGCGGAAAATACGGATTTCACGGATGTCACGGATTTCACGGAGAAATGAATATTTAATATTATTCAAAATGAATTTGATATAATACTTCTCTTTTTTACTGTAAGTATCTTAATACAATTATATATATATATATATATTTATATATTAATAATAGTATAAAGATACTTACAGTAAAAAAGAGAAGTATTGTATTAAATTAACATTGAATAATGTTAAATAATCATATCTCCGTGAAATCCGTGAAATCCATATTTTCCGCTACTCTTTTAAGAGTCTTTTTCAGTTAGCAGTCAGTCAGGACTGCAAGTTATCTTTTAAGAGTCTTTTTCAGTTAGCAGTCAGTCAGGACTGCAAGTTATCTTATTAAACATTCATGTCTCCTGGAAATCCGTGAAATCCGTATTCTCCGGTACTCTTTTTAAGAGTTTTACCGTGTATGAATTTCACTAGCAGTCAATGCTTAATGCATTTCTTTTCCATTTCAAAGATCTTTTCCTCACACACGGAAAAGATGGATTCTACGGATTTAATGGTGAACCACCAAAGATCGTGATCAACCTTTGCTTTAATAAAATTTTTGCAATCCAACACTGATTGTATAAACTCAACGGATATAACGGATATGCCGGAGACAAACTCACGTAGATATCATGAAACAAAATCGCTCCTTGTTTGCTGATATAAATTTAAGGCTACAGTATAGGAACAAGCGTGCCTTTCCCTGGCCGTTCCCCTTACGAGGAACGCTTTTGCGGAAAATCGTCCGGATTTATTTGTAGTTCTTAGCAAAAGATCTGAGAATGTACTTTTTAGCTTTTTCCTGTATAAGACTACCAAGAGATATAGTTTTAGAAAGATTTTCGCAGTACTTAGTGTTATTTTAAGGCTTCAAAAAAGGGAAACTAAATTTTTGGGAAACGATCCTTCCTTCCTTCCTTCCTTCCTCCCTCCCTTCCTTCCTTCCTTCCTTCCTTCCCTCCCTCCCTCCCTCCCTCCTTCCCTCGATCCCTCCCTCCCTTCCAAGTCCTTGCGAGAAGATTCCGTCCCTCCGGTCTGATTAAAGTTAAGTTTTAATCCTTTGTTAAAAAACCGGACGTGTAACACAGTAGGCAGGTCGATATTGCTCACTCCTTTGAAAGAATGGCTGATGGTAAACTTTCGAGTAAACTTTGGAGTAACCAACAACAAAGTTGAAAGAAACGTGGGAAGGGTTTCCCATCATCTAGCTACTCTGATACATAAATAAATACCTTGAAGCCTGGGGGGGAAAGCCCTCATTGTATCAGCATAGGTAAACACAAACCTTTCTACAACAGAGTGATAAAAGCTAATAATTATGTATAGCCAATGAAGAAAAAAATTCAACCAAACGCACAAACAAGAGAACTCAATTTCCTCCAAACAATCCTGTTGGGATTCTTACTTGTTATCTTCAGTTTGCTATTTCTTGCTAAATATTTATGTTTTTTACACGGCCCCGCAAGCCCATGGCTTTTACACATACCGTGTATAAACAAACGTTATTTTTCTATTTTATTTTTTAACAAATCTACACTGTTAACTCAGTCATAATATTTTGACTATGGACAAACAGACGCAACATTTTCATTCAAAAACGTTCGTCATCGTTGAATTTAACACGTTAAGGCAATGAAATTCCGTTCAACGCCATCGAACATCACTCTACTTGGTGACCAAGTATGAGTAACATTGTGACTATAACAATGTCGAACGTTGTCAAATGAAAATTTTATATCCGTTTGTCTGGGGCCCTACCCTTGCACTAAGAGAGTGGTAAAAAGTCTAGCTAGTAAGTCTGGTCAAGACTGGTTGAGCCAGACTTACCAAGCTATTGTGAAGAAAACAAGTCTTGTATGTCTGGTTTTAACAGGATTTTAAGTCTGGTTGAAATGTACCTCAAAAGCCTAGCGAGGTTGCTTTAGGGACAACAAGAAATTCTGAGGAAGTTACAGGCGGCCGATAGTCTCTCCCCCCCCTCCCCATTATCTGAGGAAAAAAAGCTTCTTTAAAAAAAAAACTTAAGTAGTGGTGACCTGGTAAGGACAATTTGCACTTCCTGTATGTAAAGAATTAAATGTATGTAAACGTATTACCGGTGACAGATGACTTTTCACGAGGAAAATGTCCGGTATTTGACAGATTGGTTTTGAAAACTGATAAAATCAATAGCAACTTGAGAACTTTGTTTCGTTGACAGTTGTGTCCTGTGTACGAGTTTTAGCGAGACGCTTTTCAGAGACAGAAAAAACCCTGTAACTTTTCCTGGAGAAATAAATCGTTCTCAAATCGTGATATCGTGAAGTACGGCCCCTAGGCATTCACGACAAATGTTTCAGCCTTCAGCCAAGGGCTCCGCTTGGATCCTAACGGCACGAGTGTGGGCTACTTGCAATCTATTGTTATGGGAGTTGGGACATACAAAAGCGAGGCAATTGCCATTCAAAGGTCCATTTTCATTTTGAATATTTCATTAGCTTCATCACTGAAGGCAGCGAAATTCAGATATGCACGGGAATCCAGTGACTTCTTTTCCGAAATCGAGAAAATGGACACTTTAATTAAAGAAAAAAAAGAGAAAATTGTCTTGAAGGTACAAAGCTAGCAAAACAAGCTGCGATGTGCCGCGCGACACCAAGAGGACTAAGTCAAGTGACGGATGACTACTAGCGACGACGACGACGACGACGAAAATGAAAAACAAAAAACGTCTATTTTATGAGTCGGCGCGACGTGCGCATGCGCACGACGGTCGCCTAAAAATTGAAACCCGAAAAGCCAGGTTAGTCTGGTTTAGAAAGTCTGCTTCGAAAACATGACCAGAAAAGCCAGGCTCGAACACAACACAAAGTATACACTAGAGATTTGAAGGCCGTGAAAAAACTTGTGCGTTGGATAATTATAGCGCGTCATTAAAACGTGCAATCAGCTCTAATATTATCATCACTTTTACTAGATTCTTATTAAGTTTTATCGATTTTTCGACTTGCTTACTAACCACCAGACGGTATTTTGCATAGTTTTTCAAGCTCATGCTGTTGGCACATATTATCTCTTCCCTTTATCAAGGTTCGGCCATCTTTAACAGACATCACATGATATTGTGCAGTTGTGGCAAAAATGTCTACAGCTGTGAGACAGGATGGTAAAAACCATATCAGGAGAACCGTTTGTTGGCTTTAAGGGCTAATTTGCAATATATTGTTTTTATTATTCCAATTGATGGTCTAGAAGTTAGCAGTTTGGTAGAATACAATAATACAAAAGGTGCATTATTTATGGCTTAGAAACCAAATAATCTGTAAATTGTTTTTCTCATGCAAGAATTAAATAACGGCCATATTTGATCCTAACCTGTGGAAACCGGGAAAATGGACTGAACTTTGAAGCGGTTGGAAGCAATTTAAAAGTAGAATAAACCTGCACGTATAACGCGCTTGAGTTAGACAGGGCAAGATTAAAGTGGCTCGCAAAAAAGTTTTTATTTTAGCTTGGAATGTATCTTTTGAAATCAAGATTTTCATAAAAGAAAAACTTCGCCTGGTTTCCTTGATTCTACACCATCTTTTCAACGTATGACCAAAGTTTATTTTCATTAGTTTCCTAGCAACAGCTGTCACCATATCAGCGGTTATGGACAGCCCCCTATTTATATAATGTAGATTATCTTAAAACCTAGTAGTCAGACACTTTATGACGAAACATTTGGAGTATTTGAACTACACAACCTACACACCTTACATGCAAAATAAGTAGAAAAATTTGTAAAAGCGTTTTCCAAATACCTCGATTTATCATATCAGTTCATGCAAATTACGAACTTTTTGACTGATTTGTGCTTTGTTTTACCAGTTCTCAAACATAAACATGCATCTAACAATCACAGACACCTAGAAAACGCAACGTACATTTAGAGGGTTTTATTATCGTAAACGATTTTTGGATTGAAAAGAGAAAGTGTAAAGATCTTTTTCTTGAAATATTGGAGACAATTGCAGCAATGACCGAAATCAACCCGTAAAAATCATTTATTTTTTACTTGGCAACGGTTTTACAGATTTTCTCTAATTTCGCATTCAAGTTATTTAGGTTGTGCAGTTTTTAAACTGCACTTAAAAATGACATTTAGAGGATTAAAAAATCCTCCAATGTCATTTTTAAGTGTCTGGCCTAATTAGAGATAATCGACTTTATATAAAAAGAGGGGCTATCCACAACCGTTGCTACGGTGAAAACTATGTTGAGAAGATGGAGTAGTATCAAGGAAAACGAATTTCGTCTTCTATACGAAATTTTGATTTCAAAAGGTACACCCCAAGGGCGAAAAAGCTGTTGCGAGCCTAAGGAAGCTATAGCAGGTCAGGTTATGCAATGGACAGAGTAAAACGCGTGTCTTGATTGGTCTAGAGGAGTTTGTGATTGAAGTACAGATGCAAGAACGACGTAATGAGCCGCAAAGCTCCGCGTGCGTAAATCATCACTACGAAGATTTAGGCATCTACTTGGTAAATATAGTGTTCATAGGTCCGTAAATTATGATCGTCTGGGTGAGTGTGGTCCTGAGAAGGACTGTTTGTGGTGACATTGACTGACGTTTCGACAACCTGAGCAGAAGTCATCATCAGAGTCAAGTGAACTGTGAATCGTCAGTAAATGTTATAAGTTACAGTCACAGCCAATAACATCACAGCTTAACTGACAGACGACCAATGACATTACAAGACCGTCGGCCAATCAGGACAAAAGACCAAACACTTATAACAACCACTGACGATTCACAGTTCATTTGACTCTGATGATGACTTCTGCTCAGCTTGTCGAAACGTCAGTCACTGTCATCACAAACAGGCGTTCTCAGGACTACACTCAGCCGGACGATCAGAATTTACCGACTTACGATATGACTCCTGGGTTCAAACCATTTAAAGTTAAATATAACTTGTTGTCAAGGTTCTTTATTTAGCAAACTTTTGGTATTTATTCAAGTTATGGCATCTCTGCCAGGCTAACATGACTTGAATAACTTACCAGGGGTAAATGCAACGGTAAAATTGAAAGTTTTTCCGGATGGTATGAAAAAGGCCATGGAGAGACTTTGATCTCTACAGTCTTATCATGTGGACCTTTGAAACGATTATTAGATCGTTAATGTTTAACTCTCGGTAGTAAGAGGGGGAGGGAGAAGGAGAAGGTGGCTGCTACCCTCAATAAGGTTTTTCTTCAATTTTTTAGAGGGTGTTTTTTGTCACAGCTACCGTTTTCAGAGAATTAATGGGAATCGGTTGCTATGTTAGCAAGAAATGACGTCATATGTAGCATGTGGTTAAGAATTGTTGAATAAAAATGCGTCTTTAACCTCTTTTTGATGAAAAAAGCACCCTAAGATTTCGACAAAAACCAGCAAAGTATTTAATCATGTCATGGTTTACGTCTAGCGTGTTCAATTTTCGTCGTCTTCAGTTGATAATTTCTAATTTGAGTAAAATCTAAGATGGCTCCATCTTGGCCGCCATTTTAGATGACGTCACAGACCCCCAGCTTAACATATAACCTAAACGACGGGGCTTTTAAGGTCTTCCTAGGATCGGGGTGGAAGGGTGGATATTTGCAGAACAATAAAACATAAGTACACTAAGGCGACGATGATGAAACTATTTTTTTTTAGAATTTGAACTACACATAAGTCAGTTATAACGACACAGTAATCTGCCTCATAGCTCTGTTCAGGCGGGGGAGAGGCAGGCACAAAATCCCTGTTCTGAATTTGAACACTTATAGCCGCTTCTTTAGTATCAAAGTAAAAGCCATTAAATTTTGTGACCTTTCCTAAAGTTTATGTGGGAACAATTTGCTTTGTCATTTCCCTGTTCACCAAATTTAATGTTCCCATGGCAACCATATTTTGACAAGCATTTACCGTAAAGTTCCGAAAGTAACGACCCTGGTTACTTTCGGCTTTAGCAGCCTTTTCCTATCGTTACTTTCGGAGGGTCGCTACTTTCGGGGGGTCGCTACTTTTGGGTAGCTAAAACGTGTACCGTACATGGGCCATTCGAAGTTAATAAAATCGCCACGAATGTGAAAACATAGACAATTTTTTTTTGGAGAAACTCATTACATGTTATTGTTTTGAATAACATTTCGAAAGAATCATGCTTTGAATAATCTACATTAGCAGCAGTCAGTTCCCATTAATACCGGTAACATTAAATCGTATTGTGAGCTGTTGGAGTTAGTCGTTGCAGGATTTCCTTCAGATCTTTCCTCAGCTCTCGTAATCGTGTTTTGACTTTTTATTCATATGCACATGGCATTGCCTTCCCAATTTCGGGAAGCAGGGATACCGACTTAATATTGACGGATTGGCTGACTATTGCATTGGCGAGTCTGCCGACGTCGAGGAAATTACCTTTCATTACGATTCGGATGCTGAAATGTCTGATTAATTGCCGTAATGTAGGATCCAAGGGGCACAACTTTGTGCGTAAAATTAACTTAACGCATAAGAAGTAGTTTTCGCGGTTACAGTTAACTTTGTCAATAGATTCTGTTTGTTAGATGTGAGCATATGCATATGAAAGAGCTGGTCAGTTAATGTATCGTATGGTAGTTTTGTTACCAGAGAAAAAGGTTTCATTATCCCTATTACGCATGTAACGGGTATTCAGAGACGAAAGGAATACTCTTTGAAAACAAATGTATGTACTTTAAAAGTTTTGCATTATCCTTTGAAGAGGAATGTCAAAGATCATAATTATATAATCATTAAAAATAAGCCTCGGATCAGTTGGTATAGCTTGTTATATCTATCATTTCCGTTATTTCTTCCTAAAAAGGGAAATTACTTTTGAGGTCGCTACTTTCGGAGGGTCGTGAAATTCGGGGGATCGCTACTTTCGGGATTTGCTAACACCTGTGAAATTTCATCGCTACTTTCGGAGGGTCGCTACTTTCGGGGGGTAGTTACTTTCGGAACTTTACTGTATTTTAGAAAATTGAAATTTCAAAATTTAATAAATCAAAAATTGTAACTTTCGTTTGGTAACTGTTACAGTTTTAGATCACTTAATTGTTCTTTCTATGGTTCTAATTTCTTTTTAGCCAATTTTGGTGGTTTTCAGAGGAATGAACTAAAATGGTTACCGGTATAACGCCGTTGGAATTCCCTAAAAACGTAATTTCCACGATGCAGTGCGAGAAATTTTAATGAACGAAGAATTAAACAGCATCATCACAAATGTGGGTAGCGTGCCTCTACAAACTGGGCATATTTTCCTTGGAAACATTAACTTCGGTAAACACAAACGTGTAACACCAGGTAAATATTTTCCCAGATCAGTACCCGCATAAAAATTTTCTTACATCAATCAAAATGTTGATAAGTCAGTCAAATACTCGGTTGGTCAGCCAGTCAGTCAGTCAGTCAGTCAGTGAGTCAGTCAGTCAGTCAGTCGGTCGGTCGGTCGGTTGGTCGGTTGGTCGGTAGGTCGGTCAATCAGCTAGTCAGTCAGAAGAGGTGGCCTTTAGTGGAGGTTCGACTGTATACAACATAACTAGTTCAAGAGTAACAACAATTGTTACTTTTACAAACTTCTTTACAATGCATGCTGCTTGACATTGGCAACAAATTGTTTTATATTACGTTCGGGTTCGTTTACTGCAAATCCCTTCTTATCTCATTTGTAAAAGACCAAAACATGAACGCTGCAGCATCAGTTTTAAAACAACAATTTCATAAATGTTCAACCTCAATCCAAGAAAATAAACGTTCTCTCATCAACACAGAATACTTTGGAAAAGCTGCAGTTAAAACTCGTGCCTGCCTTGGAATCATTTAGGACCACGCGGCTAAATGCGAGGCAAAGAACCGGCTAAGAAAAAAGCACGTGGATTGAAAACAACTGAACGCGACACTGGCGGGATGCACCATCTGGGCAAGCGATTGACACTTCTTATCTAACTAATCTTTTTAGTCTTGATCAACGCTAACCATAAAATAAAATTAAAAAAATGAAAACGTAGAAAAGAGTGCATGGGAAGGGTCTGTTGAGATTAACGTCTGGGAATCCAAACATGCTATTAAAAAAAGTGTCTTTAAAACTGAGGACCAGGAATCAGGCTAACCAACCTGCAACAAAGTGTGACAATGTTTTAATATTAGTACCTTTAATATTTCTGCCGCTTTTAATAAACTTTAGTCAGTATAAGAACATCAAACATTGCCTTTAGAAAGGTTAATTTGATAACCGGTACAGCCACTTAAAAACACAGCCCAGCAAACAAACAGAGGGTTGTTAGCCTGTGAAGGAACGTGAGAACAAACCAAAAAACTTACAAGAAATGTCTACCAGAAGGGTAGAGTTTTAGCTTAGTTTTGCAATTCTCAAAATAACAATAATTCTCAAGTTTTAAAAACAAGGAAAGTCGTTAGCGAACTAACTTGCTTTAATTATTTTATCCTGATGAAATACGCTGTCTCATGCATGATAATATTTATTACCTTTTTCTGACATGTGCAGTCCAGCATACGAATGTGCGAATGACATTGCTGTGCGATGAACAAGTGCTGTGAATAAAGATCTGGAAACGTTTTATGAATGGTCGTCGCAACGAAAACCCTTACTGAACCCGAGCAAAACGAAAGCAGCAGGCAGGCAGCAACGCAACAGAGGCTATAAGAAAAACACCAACTGATAACGTAAAACATGAAGCCAGTACCAAGCTACTGCCTCCCAATGAACGGAGGGATGAGATCATGCTGAAATATGTTAGCAGACTAAAAATTCTCCCAGACAGTCACATGAATCAAGAACTCAGATGACAAAATGGCAGAGTATTTTCTTAGTCAGATTTGACCACTAGCCAGAAGCTCAATGAAGTTTTACATCTAGCTGTCTCGCAAAGGTCATCCCATAACTATAAATATGAACAGTGGGTTACAAACAGCATTTCGAACACCCAACTAACACAAAAAGAGCAATGTTTAATTGCAAGAAAGCCGACCCAGGGAAGGTCAAAATATTGCAGAAGATGTTCTTAATTCTGTCCACCGATGGCTTAAGCGATAAATTCCTACAGGCGCTAAAAGTAGGCTGTTTCTCAGTCTGAAAAGCTATTTTTTATTTTCGCCGTTGAATTTAAGTCTTTACCATTTTATCCCCACGAATTTGCAGAACGAAGTTCTACAAATAAATGTATATATCTGCCACTTATAGTTATCGATTCGCTCTGAGCCACAGGCAGCTAGATCAGGGCCACTAGCAGATCCTAGATCTAAGCCAGTGATCGTATGCCGGACACAGAAAGTTATTTCAGAACTCAAGAAACAAAACAGCATTAAACCAAGCATACGTCAAAGTAGGTTGCCATAAAGCGCGTGCAGATGAACTAGCGAAACAGAATCTCCACTGTTCAGCTACCAGATGGTTGTGCACCAATCATTGCGGCCTGTAATGAAGTTAAATGCTTCAATGGACATATAAGCTACAATTAGCAGGTTCAGAGGCAATCATACACTCAAAGATGTTGCTGAGGCAACCGCAAAATTTACAATCGAACAGCATGGCCAAGCTTCCTAGACACGTCAGTCAGTCAGAGCACCTGGCAAGTGAAACTCGCAGTAAACTCCTTTACTGTTAAGACCTTTTAAGAGTATCAAATCAAAATTCGGAATTCTAATTTTGCAAAATGGTTAAAAATTCACCACAGGGATGTACCACTGAAAAGACGTCACTTGGATTGTCAAACTACAGAAATTCAGATCATCTACCGACTCAAAAACGAGGACCACTTCTTCTTTCACAATGTCTGATGCTGAGGAAGGAGGGCACTTCATCACAGCTGATATTGGATGTGAATGAAAATGTCTGAAAAATGTTAATATTCCCACTTCACTTGTTTCGCACACTTAAATTTCTACACTTCTTGGAGCTTGGCGTAAACGTTTGTTTATCCAGTCGAGTAGTTTCTTCGTTACAGATGAATTGAGTTCGAGTAGGCAGATCACGGAGACACAATATTACATTAACGACGAAGTTAGATAAGAATTTAAGATATCATGACGGAAGACAAGATTCTCCGTTTCGAAAACAACACCACTTGAAGTCACGACGACGACTATTTCCCTCATTAACACATTTATTCAAAAATGGTAAAAGACTTGAAAAAAGACATGGAAATGAACTGCAACTCAGTTTTTATTCCGTGGTTTCGAAAGCAACTACGAGATATTTCAGTGGAGTTGAACACATTCCTGTGGTTATTTTCATGATCTCTCGTGAAGATTCCCTGATCACGTACGGTTTGCGAGATTTTCGGTATTTCTAAGCGAGGAACTTCGCTGTATTACCGGGCTATATCGGAGACACCAGTTCGTTACGTTTAGGCTCTAATGTATCAGATAACTAGGATGTCTGGGTTTTCTGCTGTTTAGAGTGATAACTTGTTTTAAGCATTTCACGCGCAGTAACATTTAATATATTGCAGTAAAATTCAAGAGAAATAGCATCAGATCACAGCGAACAGCAATGTTTCTTAGAATAAGTTTCTGTCAGGAGCATATCGCGATTTTACTTGTGTTGATTGTAAAGCATGCACAGTCGATAAGAACAGTTGATTTCCGGTTTTGATTACAAGATGATCGTGTATAGTGCAATGTTTGATTTTGCTGTTGTGACTGCAAATGGAATTCTGTGTTGGAACATTCAATCCACCTTTTGCGTCTTCCTTCCATTGGCGATTGTTATTCAAGAGATAGAAAGGAACAGGAACAACGAATGGAATAATTTGTTCTTTTAAGCAGAGACGAAAAGAGGTATCTTGATATTCTATTTCGATATAACATGGAGACGCTTTTTGAGTGTGCTAATCAAATTAATTTCGTTAGGGAAACCTGAAAACTGCCTGGTTTGCGGTTAAAAGGCTTTCAGACGGTCAAGAAACAACAAAAGGACAAAATTTTATCAGCTATGTAAACTTAATTAGCTATTTATTGTCCTTTTTATTTCCTGACTAAACAAGCGAGAAAGTTCCATACAAATCCTTATATGTTGCCACTAACTTGGTCTGCTCGTGAACCTGGGTGTCCTGTGCATCTACCACGAGATCTCATCCGTGGGAAGGGTAACTTTAGCTGAGTTTTCACAAACGAGTTATAATTCTGAGTTACTGTTGAAGTAAGAGTTCTTTTCGCGGAGGAGTTTAAATTAATTGAAGAAAATGTTCCTGAATATAGAACTATAACAGGAAGCATTTGTGATTAGAAAATAACGGTGACTGACATGACCATCATCTAAATATTACTTCAGTCAGCCCTTTTGGAATCCTTTTCATTACAGCAACTTCTATGTCATGATAAGAAAATCTATATTGAACATCATCGCTGACGATTTGGAAGTCGGCTCACTAATGTTCAATAGCAAAGCGTTATCCGAAGTTTTCTTAGGGTCAACCTTGTTTAAAACCAGTCCACCATTATGCATCTTTTGAACTTGCACCATAATCGAAAAGTCGTCTGCTTCCTTTCACTTGTGGTTTCGTACCTCTAACATTTTCCTTCCCGCAGTTAGTTTCGAATCATTGAGGGTTTTCTGGTTCGAAACTTAGTTTCATAATATTTATAGTCTGTCACGGAAAGATGCTGA
Source organism: Siderastrea siderea (assembly GCA_964030785.1). Taxonomy (NCBI): domain Eukaryota; kingdom Metazoa; phylum Cnidaria; class Anthozoa; order Scleractinia; family Rhizangiidae; genus Siderastrea; species Siderastrea siderea. The sequence goes on from OZ034966.1 coordinate 18,738,500, forward strand.
TACAAGTCAAGACAAACAAAGTATTCGAAAGAATTAAAGGTGAGTAAACGTAAGCCTTACTCTCAGAAAATAATGGACTAAAATTGGTCGTTGATTTCAACACCTATAAATTAATTTTAAAATGAAGCCTCTTTGTTTGGGTAGCTGACGACTGAATGATGACTAATATTAACCCTAATAGAATTATAACAAGTGAAAGGAATTAGGGTTCACTTTCTTTCTTCAGGGTATTCGAAAGGAAGTCAGTCCTTCTCAGTCAGAAGGGATATGTTGGGCTCTATGTTGGTTGCGCGAACAATACTGTGAATGTTTACTGGGCCCATCTTTAATTGAACACAAATACGATGGTCGTAGAATCAACAACGAGTTTCCGCAAAATTGAGCGTGCGATAATAGCAAGACAGCTCAAACCATTGGGAGGGTTAATCACTTATGCGCAAAGTATGCACTGACTCAAGCCACTGCCAAGTTCGTGTCACAAGTCCGACGAGCTCTCCACTCACTTGCTGCGCTACTCTTGTGAAAGCTGTTAGTCACGTTCATTTGAGCAAAACTAAATTTGGATTTTGCAACCGAAAATACGATTCTGAAGAGAGCCAGTGAACACAATATCTTCAAACTGATCAAAATCCCTTAAATCTACAAATCCGTAATTATTCAACTAAATGACGGTTAGTCGTTTTTTGTTCCTCGTGATTTACTCCAAAACAGCGCCGGTGCGTAATAATAAGTTTGAGACTGTCTGAAGGTAATTGAAACTTAAGAAAATATATGAGTCAAAGATGTGTTCATTTTTTCATTTACACTGGCAGATCTCGCTGTCTTCCACTTGGAAGGTAAAGAAGGCAATGGCTCTGAAATACCGTCATCTGCTTATTGTGGCTCTTAACCTACTGCTGGATACCGCCACAAGTTTCAAGGATTTACCGCGGGGAGTGGAATTCAAAAGCCTAAAGTTGTGGAGTAAGATCACCCGGCCGACCTACCGACTGAATGACTGATTGACCGACTAGCTATCTGACTAACTGACTAACTTACTGGCAACCTCTCCACAAAGGCCACTTTTTTATGTCCCGGCGGACATTCCATACATTCACTCTTGTTTTAACCTCTCTACGACGGTCATCTCTCCACTTTATGGCAAGGGCCACGAAATTGCGTCCTACCTGCCCAAATAACCTCTCCACAACGGCCATTTAAGGCGAACAATTTACAAACTGACGTACTTACTGTACATTACTCGCTTTGTTTGGTTAACATTTTTGTTCCGAACGACTGGTTTCTGTTTTAATGATTATTTCGATCGTTTAATGTGTTGATCTGCTAATATATAGATTTAGCCAAGCCTAAAAGCGGAGCCGCGAAGGAATAAACTGGTGTTCGTTTCTCAAAAATAGTCCTGAAACTTTTCGGTCTGAAATATATTTCGGGGCTTTTTTTGGCTCGTTCCCTATCGAAAAGTGTTTCTCAAAAAGCCTGAAAGTGTTCCGAATTGTCCTCCAATATTTTGGGGATCCGTGTTCTGTAAAACCAAACTCGAAAGGTCGTTCTAGGGTGAGCACAGCTTGATTATTTTACTCACGAGCCGCCTAGCTTAGTGTTTGCAATGTTTCCATATCCTGTCATTAACTGTCAAGTCTTGTCAAATCTCCTTGGTTTATTGGCTGTTCGCTTGAATGAACTTGAAACGGCGCTCATTTACAAAAACAAAATAAAAATTATTCGACTGTTTAAATGGGTTATCTTCATCGCGTTCGGATGTTAACAAATAACATGAACTGCCACTAAATAAAAATATTAGTCTGGTCAAAAATTTATACTGGCATTTCACCGGCATTTTACTGGGATTACCCGAAATAAAGGATCTGGGGAGCTTCGATAAACTTATCGAAGAAATGTCGCGCAGGTTTTAGCAGCCGCGAAAAAATTCAAGCACTTTGAGGAACACACATTACTTACCGGATAAAATAGCTTTAAACTCAAAACTGCTTCGCTTGTAGTTACTTAAGTAACCCTTATATTTCGTTCTTTAAATTGAGACCATCGAGATTGAAAACAAACGAACAAACACCGTCCAAACATTCTTAACGCTGTTGCATAAGTTTTGCGGCTGCAAATTGTCGGAAATTCGAGCGCTTTAAAAAATGCACCGAACTGTTTTTGGAAGCTTTTCGGGCATAGTAGGTTTAAACCGACAACTGCTTCGCTTATAGTGTTTCAAATAACTGTTATATTTCGTTCTCTAACTAGAGACCATCAAGATTCAAAACAAAGAAACGCCAAACACGCTTTAATTAAATTGTTATTATGCCGGCATAAGTTTTGCGGATGCGAAGTAAGCCTATATAAAGTTAGGCGCTTTGAGGAACGCACAAAACTGTTTTCGGAAGCTTTTGGGATAAAATAGCTTTAAGCCGACAACTGCTTCGCTTAAAAGATTATTACTATTGAAAACTTCTAGGACAAGAAAATCGACAGTCGCACAAAGAGATGGACCGGACAGTCAAAATTGAAGAATCTGTCACAAATCTGAGCGCGTTTTCTAATAAATTTTTAAAGTCAAAAGTAAATAACACATTTCTAATGGCATAAATCAAATTTTCATTTCAAAACGTAATTTCTTTCATCGTAATATACTCAAAATCATGTACCTTAGACCCCTTAAAAGCATCACTTACTCGGTTGTGTTTCAGATTAGGGCAAACTCTCCGCCGTGAAGAAGACAAAACGATGAAGTCCTTTGAATGCAGCTTTCGTAACTTGAACTTTTCGCCTTCTACCAGTATTCTTTTGAACTTTTTCTTTCCATTTATAGATATTAGATGTTTTTTTGTCAAGTATAAAACTTCAGTACTCTCGAGCAACCCTTAAATGCTAAAGAAGATTAAGCTTTTAAAGAAACCTCTTTTTCAAAAGCGACGATGGTCATGCGATTTCCGGCCAAGGAAAACGCCGGTTGCCCTAAAGTACCGGGCGATTTCCCGCCAAGAAAAGATGGCATTCTCTTCCCCCGTCGGGTTGTCCTGGGAATCCCCTCCCCCTTCCAAAGAGTCTGTGCGGACGGACGGACGTACGGATGTACGGACGTACGGACGGACGGACGGACGGTCACGTGACTATTACGTCATTCTCCGATTGATAGGTTACCATGTTTCCTTAGCAATGGAGCTCCGCTGGCGGGCTTTGCCCTCAGGCTCCGCTATAATAAGTATTTTTAAAAATAAAAATGTCCTATCTGTTTCCCCCAAAAGTGGTGTCGTGTTACATCCCTACTTCCCCATAACGGCCTACTCTCCACAACGGCCACTCACCTCTGTCTCCAAGGTGGCTGTTGTAGGGAGGTTCGACTGCATTCTTCTCATTTAAAAACAGTGGAAAAATGAAAGTAATCCTTTAAAGGACATTTCAGCTTGTGTAAGTTCTTATAGTATTTTCTGAGTAACTAGTGAACAACAACCCTTGAGAGCTAGAGGAGCTGACGAACGACCTGAAATATACTCAATTTCTTCTTTCTTGACGACTGGTGGTAAAATTTTGGGTCGTTTCACCATGCATTGAAGGTTATCCCCTCGACAGTGTAGAAGCCTCTCTTATTTAAACCTGACCCTTTATATTCTCTACCCTGTGATCTCGGTTACCCAGCTAAACGCACGTTATCATGAACTCATCGAAAGAATGCTTGGTATTTCCAACACAGACAGAAGAGCTTTGTTTTGAGGACTTTGACTGCATAACCTCGCTTTAGCCGCACACAAAACACAACAAAAGGTAAAAGAAAATGAAGAGACCTGAATGGTTTGAAATGAATTCATTAATCCTTTTCTTAACTACACGGGATAATAAGTTTAATAAGAGGACAAGTGACCTGTTATCGTAGGCAAGGTGGGCCATATTTGATAAAATACCCCATACCATAACCTCGTGCGAAAATTAATTTGGCCATTTCCGAGTTGTCCTTTGTATCTTTTTCAAAACGAGGCCTGGTGCACAACCTTTCATATGAAAATGAGTTTTATTTGCATGTAAACATATCTTCATACAAAAGGCTGTGTACCAAGACCCAGTTTGAAAATGAGGTACAAGACCACCCGGAAATGGCCTATTCACGGAAGGAATTGCTTACCATAGCAGAAACGTACTACTCTATACTTTTGCAGGGGGGGGGGGGGGGGAGGGGCAATAAGTATTTGCCGATAGCATTTGACGTGCGATCGACAATTGCAGTGCTGCACGCCTTAACGTTGCCACTTGTACAAATATGGACATCATATTCATAATGGTAACTATTCCCCTCAGCGAACTGTATTGAAGAATTTTTTTCTCCAGAACTGGTAGTAGCAGTTATTCGATTCCTTATAGAAATTCCGTGATTGTTTTGTGAAAGTCGGTTGATGGGTGCCCGAGATATGAACAAACTAGTTTGATCAAGTGTTTTCTTTAGTTACGCCCAGTAGTTTCGGATGGAGAAAACTAACATTTATTAGGGGTTAGAAAAACTAAGTTAGGACGTAAGCAAACGGTTCAAATATTAAAAAGATAAGATAAAATGCCGGAAAAAAAACATGATAATAATTAACCTGAGCAAGTATTGAAAACTATAACCTATTTACCAAAAAGGTTTATCACCAAATGTATGCTAAACAAAGACTCGAGAACAACTAAGGAAAAACTCAAGTTTTGTCGTGTCTATTCAAGATGAAAGTCATGCCATTACATTCAAGTGTATTTCCTCTGGAAAACTTAATATTCCTCTCCGGACCAGCTGTACGAGTGCTGTCTCCTTGAGAATTTACTAGTTTTAAGGGAATGTTTTCTAGGTCGAGGTGTAGTATGATAAGCAGCAGCGTGAGGCCGAGTTCTTTAATCAAGGTCAAAGAAGCGTTTATCAACCTATTTGCAGGAGCACTGTTTCATTGAAAAAGTTTTACAGGCTAACAGTAAGCAGCAAAATGTTTAACTCAATCATATTCTAGATGGTGGATAGTCAAAACTTGAAATTCTTTGCACTAATTCTAGGTAACTGAGCAAGAATTCTGTGGAAAATTGCAAATAAATCACTAAGAGGCCACTATGTTACATGACGTCACCAGCCCCAGCAGCGTCATCAACGTAGTTCCCAGAGCACTTTTTCTTCATCAGGAAGTAGAACAAAGGACATTGGGAACGAGTTGAGAGGTCATATAAATACTTAAACCATAATATGAACCTCAACCGGAAGGATTTATTCAATTTCATAATTTTCGTTCTTTCAAAGGTTAAATACAGCCAGGACGTCTTCCTTAGTTTATCGAACCCACAGCATCAATTCGGAGAAACTCGAATAGCTCTTCATTATAAAAGCTGAATACTGCTTTGACTGTCATCTGAAGGACAAAAAATAATTATTAATGGTCAGAAATAAGCAGGCAAAGAAGGGCATCCAAAATAATCATTACATTAAAGGTTTACAATAAAGGTTTATTACGATACAATAAAGGTTTATTCAGGATGCAAATAAATAAATGTAACAGAAGATAACAGAGTCAAAGCTAAGCGATAACCGTGATTACAACAATGTAATAGGCACCCTGAAAGAAAGTAAGGAGGTTAGCCCTGTGGTCAGCCCTATGTGAAAACTCCCTGGAAATGACATACACGAATGGACGGAAAAATGGCAGTAGCAATATAATAATAATATTATTAATCTATATATATGCAATTGGAAAATTAAAAATACTTGGTAATCTAAATACCTAGGTGAGATTTAAGTTCCCTTTTGAAAGCAGACAGACTGCCTCCCTCCACAACCTTAGATGGCAGCTCGTTCGATGACTTAATGATTCTTGTAGAGATGGAGTATTTGTATGCGTTGACCTTCCCACCTTTAACATTTAAGCTTATAACAATGACGTGCTCTAGTTGACTTAAGGTTCATATACTCAAAAAATCATCATCTGTTTGGATAACGTCGGTTTACCCTGCGAGCAGTGGTTCCCTGGCAAACGAGAGAGAGAATCTCCATGGATCTCCATGGAGCATGCGCGAGTGACGGAGTACCCGTGGCTCTCCATTGTCTGAACTGTCAGTTTTTGGCCATTAAGTGCAAACACGCGCCTGGGTTGAACGCGACAAAATGTCAAACGGTTGAACTGAGAAAAATGTAAATGTTAGCCTGAAGCTCCCGAAATTTCTTCGCTATTTTCGACTTTTTGTGCCAGTAAAAGGGTTTTCGATTATTTCTAGCATTTTGGCGGCATTGTAATGACCATAAAAATCAGCGCTAGATGAAGCGAGAATATTTCACATTCTTTTCAGACAGAAGAAACTCTTTTATTAATAGCTTTTATTTTCTTTGTTATCATCGCACATGAAGGATTGTCATATTTTCAATTAAATATACACGAACAGATGAAAACAAAAGTTACCAAAGATAGCTGAGCGGACTGCATTACCACTAGCAGATCTGATTTTCAGATTTTCTTTTTGCAGACCTTCTGCAATTATTTCTCCTCGTTTTCTGCAATTTTTAGGGATTAATTTATGGAAATAATCGAAATGTTGTCAGTGGGCTTTCGCTTTAGCGTTCATACCGGCACTGCGGAGCGAGACAGGTCGTCGCATTTATAATTCAGCTCGTGAAGAATGCGCTCCGTAATGAGGTAAAATATCTGCGAATAAGCTTGACCAGCACTTTAATCTATTGGATATCTTTTGCGTGCGATAACCAAGAAGATCCTTGAAAAATAGGCACGTGAATCACAGCAGTCCTAAGCGTTAGCGCATGCGACAAACCGGTTTGAAACCGGTTCTCCTGGTTGTGAGTTAATTTGTTCATCCAGAGTTGGCGGACGGCGCTAAACGGTTGCTTGCAGTGGTTCCTCTCTCTCATTCCCCAGGGAACCACTGCTCGCTGGGCAGGCAATGTTGCTCCGGTCATTTAAGTAAACTTTCAAGTACCCAGATAGCAAAAGTTGAAAGGGTTTCCATGATCTAACAACTATGATATACAGACACCTTGAAGCCAGGAGGGAAACCTCTCATCTTATCAGCATACTTAAACACAAACTTTTCTGGAAGAGATGCAAACCGGTTACTGAGTTCTTCATGGGCAATGAAGAAAGAGTACACGGGAAAACAAGCAATAGAATTGCATGAGCCAAAGAAAGTTCCCATTCTGATGGGCTGATAAATGAATTGCGTGCCAGAGAAGCGATATTGTATTAGTGCAATATCGTTTGTTTGTTTAATACGTTCTGTATATCTGTGAATGGAAATTACAGAAGAACACAACTAGAGTGAGGTCCTCTGCAGTTTAACCAGAATGAAAGGCGCAGTTAGCTTTATTATTATATGGCTGGTGTTTGTAGCCAATATAACGCACGCTGTGATTGGCTATTTTTAGAGCGGGATTCTCCCGTCATGCCCACGGACATTACAAGTCATTGTTCATGCCCTACAAAAAAAGAGAGCAAGAGATTATTTAAAACCATTGTCCCTTTATCAAAACTGCAACAGCTACAAAAAATGAGTGACAATGAACACCCTAAAAACGAATTTTATTACCCAGACGAGTTAAAAATTCAAAAAGAAAACAAAGTTGTGGCTTTAAATTTCGGGATTGACTGAGTCGGTGCCGAGCAGGAGCCTAGAGACAGCGAACAAGAAATTGACGCTTTCGTAAAGCAACGAAAAAGCAAGAACACAGCATGAAAACCAGCTAGCGACCTTAAAACATCTATCCAGCGTTATTTAACCTCAATAAACAAGGGGCATCTACAAATTTTGCACTTACCGTATGCTAGTCGCCAATTCTGCCGAGAATCTTGTAGCTCAACGTGGGCACAAAAACAATTCAAAGTTTGCTGTTGCAAAAATCAGCGAGTGAACCAGCGATAGATGTCGTACATCCTAAGCAGAACGCAAAAAGCTCCAAACCAGTTTCTGACAGATTCCTTTGTGGTTTCCTTGTGAAACCAGAAAGAAAAAAATTCAGCTTTGATTTCGAATTCAATACTTGCTACAATTATGATCACGTCTCAGCAAAATAAAGGCATTTTTTGACGGAATACTCGAGCTCTGTAGCTCATCTCGCTAAATAATTTTGCTGGCTTGGGAACGAAACTGAGCAGATCGCCATTGATGCGAGGCGAATTCAATTGCGCGTGCATAACCGGATGTAAAGTAACCACTTCCGCTTGAATCATCTTGGACCAAACAAATGCCATATAATGAACTACTTATTAAACCTCGAACGTTCGATCTTTACTCGAAAATCTTAAACTTCAGCCTTGCTGTACAGCAAGGCCTCAGTATGAGATTTTTGCTGTAAAGACCTCTCTCTCGGTTAATAAGTAGTTAAAAGTAATACTGCCAGTAGAACCCCAGTAACTCGAACTTGGATAACTCCAACTCCCCCGCTAACTCGAACTAAGTCCCATTTTCCTTGGATTTGACCCCACTTTTCAGTCATTTTTACTCGGTTAACTCGAACTCAGATGACTCGAATTCCCCACTAACTCGAACTAAATTTTGTTTCCCTTGATCAAAATTTACCTCGATAACTCGAATTCTGGTTCTTTCAACTCACCACGGATGCCCATTGAAATATACTCAGTATTTGATCTTCTTGTCGTGTAATAGGTAAAAACACGAAAACTAACACTACAGCAATTTGATTTTAATTAGTGCAACGAACAGATCACGTATTTGACAGTAATTTCCCGATCTTATGACGTATTGTCATAAGAATGTATAATCGTGTTACAGTTTCTCACGAGATAAGTTTAATTTGCACTGTACTGTATACTGAAGTGCTGAAAAATCAGTAAACTATCAATTATTAACATGGCAAATTGAATATTCAATCGACCCCGATAACCCGAACCCCGCTAACTCGAACGTGTTTTTCGTCTCCCTTCAGAGTTCGAGTTACCGGGGTTCTACTGTATATCACCGTTAGGGAAGGTACGTTTTTTCTTGGGGGGAGGGGGGGGGGGCTGGGGAATTTTGGTATTTTTTCCCCAAAAAAGTGTTGGCCCTCCCTTGCGTTTTAATTAAAAACTCCTGACCCCCCACCTTCAGGTGACTGAAAAAAGTGCGACCCTCCCTTCACTACTACGTGGTATGTTCCATGCTGTAGAAACCTCAGAACGTTTCACTTGTGAACACAAAGTGTTTGAATATGAATATATCTCTATATTGAATGTGTGCGCGCTGAAACAAGGAAAATGCGAACAATCAGTGTGGGATATTTACATTTTATAGCCGAAGTTTGAATATGGAAGTATTTGAGTATTATAAAAGTTTTGAACATAAAGTATCTAATGGAAAATACACGCGCTTCTTTCTCCGACTAGCCGGCATTGCTGTTGGTTATTTTAACAGAAAGGTTTATTTGTTTAGCATGCAAAATCTGCCTTTCAAAAACAAATATTTCCTACATTTCCGACAGAGTAGATCGCATTGTTGGATCTACTAGTAACTCTTCAGAACTAAACGACTCAGGAGATCAGGCAGCGCGGGATAGCCAACAGCAAGAAGCTGAAGAAACGATACCTGAGTCAAGTACTTCTCGATACGGACGGAAAAGGACACGAGTCCTCCGAGAAAAACTATGTGCCATGGCATAATATACATCAGTAGAAATGTAACATAGTACCTATAATAAAACACCAAATTAAATCAAAGTAGATGAAAAGAAAAACTTAATCTGAAAGAAAAATGGGAGCAACATCACAAAAATTCTCGCTAAAAAATTCTGGAAAAGATGTGTGACCCTCCCTTGAATAGCTCACATGAGGTATGGCCCTCTCCTTTTGGTGCTTACTTTCACTGATGACCCTCCCCTCTGAGGCCCCACCCTCCCCCCCAAGAAAAAACGTATCTTCCCTTACGTAACTTTTAAGGATTATTCTCGATTGTTTGACTTCCCTACTTACCACCAGATGGTACGTTACATAGGCTTTTAAGCTCCTGTTGGTAGCACACTTCGTCCCTTCCTCTCACCAAGATTTGACCGTCTGGCACAGACATCACTTCGTATTTGGAAGTCGCGGAAAAAATGTCTACCGCTGTTAGAGAGGATGATAAAAAAAGCATATCATACAAAGGGTTTGGCGAACTTATTTCTTGTTATTATGGTATGGCCAGATTTGCATCCCATTTCTATTATAACCTATTACATTAGGTTCTAGAAGAGAACAACTTAGTAGATTTTAGTGGAGTAAACTTACGGAATATGCATGATATGGGTTTGAATGATTTTCATAAGTTGCTTTTTTTTTTCTAGCAAGAATGGAAATAGCCGTCAGGGTGGGGCCATAAATATGACCTTAGCGTACATCAGTAGAAGTGGACTGAGCTTTAAAGCCATTGGAAGCACTTTAATAGTAGTATTATCCTGTCCAGAAGGCGCTTGACATACATAGGGCCCGATATAGGTAACGTGCAAGATATGATTTGCGATCAAATTAATTCCCTCAGTTATTAATAATTTAAATTTTAATTGTGATAATTGCCATAAAGTACACTAATCTGGCAATGGCTGGTCAGCGGTTAGCTAAACAAATACAATTGACATTGACATTGTTATGAACATTTTGACTCTTCTGTAATTATCTGAGCTTATAGTATAATAGACATAATATAATGTGGTTTTGTACCTTTTTCCAGCTAACATGACTTCAGTAACTCACCAGGGGTAAATGTAATGGTTATATTGAATGGTTTTCCAGATTGCACGAAAGGCCATGGAGAAACGTTGATCTTTGCAGTTTTATCATGAGGACCTTTGAAGAGATTAAGAGATAGTCAGTGCGGAGCCTATATTAAGACAGAGCCTCTTAGAGTCTTCCTATGTTCGGAGTGGGTAATTGCAATGGGGGTGGGGGGTTAGGGGAAAAACACTAAGGAGTTCTAGAACCTTAAGGCTGGGCTGTGTTAAAGAAATTAACACGGTGTGTGGTAATTAAGTATATTTTCTCACCTGTTTGAAATATGTCGATAATTACGAAACAAGAGCTAAATAAAGGAATAACTAACTAAAACTAACTAAACTAAAGGAATATTTACATTTAAAATATAAAATACAAAACTAAGTTTAAAAAAAGAAACAAATAAATAAATACTGTAACTTATGACTAAAAATAATAAAATTATTATCTAATTGAGTAATACTACTATACTATACTAATTAGGTTCCTTCCGCATAAAAATGTTACATGAAAAACTTCTCCAGGTCATTACCTACAATGAAATGTTCTCATGAAAGTCAAACTATCGATAATTCATGATCAGTCAAATAGTCAGATGGATAGTCATTCAGTCAGTCATGTAGTCAGTCGCTAAGTAAGTCAGTCATGCAGTCAGTCAGTCAGTCAGTCGGTCAGTAAGTAAGTCAGTCAGTCAGTCAGTCAGTCATCAGTCTGTCCATTGATCAATCGGTCCGTCGATCGTTTTATCGCAATCGGTTCGTCCATCTGTCCGACCACCCGTCCTTCAAACAAACCAGAAACTGCGATACTGTGAACAAAGGCCAGGCACACTTACTCCACAGATTTAAGCTTTTGAATTCCAGTCCTCTTGGCAATCCCTTGACTCTCGTGATGGCACAGAGCAATAGGCAGAGTGCAACAGCAGGTAGGTAAATATTTTTTGAGTCATTTTCTTGTTCTTCCCCACTGAAAGAAAGCAAGACCGGTCAGTGAAAATGGGGCAATAGTGTAAAAAAATAATTTTTTATGATAGCAGTTGCAGTGTCCAGAAAAATCCTGAAATATGTATTCATTAATAAAGCCAGCTACTCACATTTTTCAAATGTAGTTTTAATAACAAACACATGTTTGACTCATCTTATCCCTATTAAGCTTTGGTTAGCTTTCAGGAGTTATTATGCCTGAACGTTATTAGCATTATAGACGGAAAGCCAAAACCCCTAAGCTTCATTCAGGTAAATAAATGGCTTTTGTGGTTACTTTCCTAAGCAATGTTATACTTGAATCCGATTAAATTTCGTTAAACATGTAAGTTGTGTTTTATCGGTAATTTTTATTTTTAAATGTTATACTTATCATGAAAATGAAAAGGATCTATATATCATTAGTTAAGAAAGATTTCCGGTGCGGGCGTTCCAGCGCAGCATGCATCGCGAATTATTTGCTACTCAAACGAACCTGACAAGTGAAAAAAACTAAGTAGGGTAAGGGCAATTCGCTCTCTTTTCTTTGTTTATTTTCGCAAAATATAGTGACTATACATCATTCTATTCAAATACATTACAATGGCGATCTACACAGAGTGCCTAGGCCCCCGAAATGTTGAACGACGTTATATCAAAAGTTTGATGGACATCAAAATTCATTCTGTCAGCAATATAATTCAATATCATCCAACATCATTCAACATGGTGGCCGAACATGTGCAAAGTGTTGAATTCAACAATGTTGAAAAGTGTTGGATGGAAATGCTGGATCCTTTTGTCCGGGGCCTAAAGACCCGAACACTGAAGCTATTATTACATGAGAATAAGGCTTACCTTCATGAGCATAAGCTTTTAAGGCTTTGATCCATTATTTCAAGAGAATAAGGCTTACCTTTACTCTGAGGCACCTTTACTAATTTCCAATACGTTGCCTCTCTTGAATTTAATCCACGCCTTCCCTGAAGGCCTAATGTTAGGAAACTGGTCCTCGAAGCAGGAAATCTCTTTTGCTTCGAAACTAACTGAGGTAAGAAAAGCATTATATGTGCAAAACCAGCGGTCTCTGAAAATTGTAGGAGATGCATAATTCCACAGTGGACTGGTTATACATGAGCTTTCTAAACCAAGGTCTGATACCCCTTTTGCTATTTAACACTAGCGTTACGACTTCGGAATGGCCATCACGATGTTCGATATAATTTTGCTTTATCAGAAATTTTCACGTAATGACAAAAAGAATACAATCTATTGATATTTTACTCTTACGTTGAGGAGCAAGCTTGACTTCAGAATACACTGACTGGGGAAGTCTTCGGATAACCTCTGCTCACCACCAGTAATTGCCTCGTTCTGATTTCCTAATTACATACAGTATATGCCATCTGCTAGAGATCTTTATTCGGGGACAGTTTCTAATTCACTTAAACTCCTTTGTAAAGAGAACTCTTCTCTCAACAGGAACTCAGAGATGAAACTTAAAACAGAGTTTCAGTTCATTTGCATGTCTATTTCCCTGTCTTTCTTGTTTTTATCATTTTTAGTAAATATGGTAATGTAAAGAAATTGACATCAAGGAAAGTCGTTTTCGAAACTGAGAAATCTTGGCTTCGTTCATAACAACTTAAATTAAAATCTAACTTTGTCGTTGTGGTGTTTAATATTTACCTAATCAAGCTTAATTCAACCGTAACGAAACTAAAATGGACTCCATTATTTATCTTTAGGTTTACGCAAAACTCGAAAGAACTGTTCCTTAATTTATGTTACGTTTAAACGTGACACGACAACAAAGGGCCTAGATGAGTTGGGGGGGGGGGGGGAGGGAGGGAGGTGATTTATGTAGCAGCTGACACACGAACAGAAAAATCAGTGTAACAGAAATAACAGTTGAGCTTTTACCCCGAATGTCGAAATAATGCCATTTTAATTAGTAACTACTCTTTCTCTACAAGTGTGAAATGAAGCGAAAACCGACTGCACAGAACAAAGGCTGTTAAGTTCTGGGAATACTCGCAAGCAATTCCGATCGACGAGGAAACTCTTCTATACATGTATGCCATCGGCTATTCTTCCGGTCTTTTCCTGTTTACATTAACAGGGATGTCTTCATTCCAAAGATGTAACATTGCCATTTTGAAAATCGAGCAACGAGAGGCCAGCCGCCATATCGTTGACTCGAGATCAAATTCTCTGGTTTCAACAGGCCATCTTAGATACATTGTGCGTGTAAACGTTCGTCTTAAAAGCGCGTAAAATACGCAAACGTTCATCGCTTTAACTTAAAGACTACAATAAGGGGGTTTGGGTTTCAAGCGATAGCATGAAGGTCGTCCGCCATCTACATCAGATGTACACTACAGTATTCAGGGACATTTCGAGCATTTTACGTGAAACATGGTGCGGCGTCGTCATCGTCATCATACGGTCATGATCATCAAAATCTTATCATAAATACTGTATTTCCTCGAATAAGCGCCCGGGCGCTTATTTAAAATTTCAGCCAACAGGAGGGGCGCTTATTGGAAGGAGGGCGCTTTATCGAGGGGTGCGCTTATTAAGTTTTCCTTTCAACGAGTTTTCCTTTCAACGAACTGTAACCTCACTTTGGCTATATCTTTAATAGAAAAACAAAAACTATAACATTATCCAAGTAAACGGAACGTCAATATTAATGTCTTTCGTTTGTTAAAACAATGGTTGGTAATCAAGCATACCGTCCTCCCATTATACGCTTAAAAGAACTCTACAAGCATATGGAGATAAAAATAACTAGAAATGACTTAACAGAAAAGAAACTATTCTCCTGTACTGATGCCACTGTAGTTGAAGCCTAAAAAGTTATAAATAAAGTGGCAATAGAAACAGGTTTTCCTTGTATCCCTACTGTTTAAGAAAGTGGGGGGGGGGGGAGGGGAGGGGGGCGCTTATTCGAGAGGGGCGCTTGTTTCATATTATGGCCTAAGGGGTGGGCGCTTATTCGGAGGAGGGCGCTTATTAGAGCGTGAACGCTTATTCGAGGAAATACGGTATAAACATTCTTAGAGATGAGTATGGCGCTCCCCTTTCGCGGCTAAAAATCGGCCCGCTAAAGAACTCCGCTAAGAATTGTTCATTTTGACTTGGATAGCTATTGAAAGTAAAAAGGGCTTACTGAGGTTTCTCTTGCTTTCAAAAGAGCCTTTAATTCTTTCAACCAACCGGGTAATAATTATTCAGTTGCCCCCTTCTATCTCGAACCTCGGCTATTTCGTATTCCTTCCCAACCATCTGAAACTGAAACTCTCACCGCTGTTTCCCGTTTACTACTTTCTATCTCGAACTATAGCTATTTCGAACAACTCTTTCTTTTCCTGTTTGAGATACTGGGCGACTATTTTATTGTGTACAGGAAAGAGTTTTCATCAGGAGTTCCAGAACCGCGCTAGAGTTGTCAAACGATCCATGCTTTGCATGTCCTCGAGTATTTGATATTCTCAACATAGTCAATAAATAAAGGGAAAATGAAGACACAAACGAGTTAGTTCCAAACCACCGTCACAATCACGCCCTTGATTTTCTTTGTTTGAACTTGATGAAATTTTTGATTTTGTGAAGTGCAAAACTAAGCTCAAATTCGAACTTCAGTTTCAATACGTGTTTACTGTCGCTTGACATTAGTTGTAATTTTTGCTTTTAGGTTGGCTCGTTGGAAGCATAATTGGTGGTCTTTTGGTTATTCGTGTGTTTTGACCAAGTTTAGGTTGACAGCATCATATAAAATGCCGACAGCAGAAATCTCTGCACCAAAGTGTTTCAGTCTGGTCATTGTGAGCTATTTGCTTGTGACCTCGGCTTGTGGAAGTATTCCGTGTCCACCGCTAGGGTTCTGTAACTGCAGTGACTTTGGCAAAATGGGGTCTCGGGTGAAATGTGTCGGTATGCAGGAAGTGCCACGGAGAATACCATCAAACACTATAATACTGTAAGTTCTTTGAAGACATTTTACTCCAAATATCTCGAGGACTTCTAACTATCCATTATTTTTCACTTCCTTCTGTTGTGTTTTATTTCCATGTAGAGATCTTTCAGGAAATTCTTTGAATTCCATTTATGAAGGCTCTTTTGGAAATCTTACTGCCTTGATGAAAATGTAAGTCCATAGTGCTACTGTATATTGAAAAATTTAAGACAAATATCAAACCGGAGTTTTAAGCCTTAGTTCTCTTTGTAATAAAATTTAATTTAACTAGAGAAGGGATTAGGCAAGGAGAGGATATCGGTAAACAAGAAAGTTATATACAATTACAAGTGAAACTGAAATAGTACTTCATTATTCATCTATTCATTACCCCCTCCACCCAACTATTTTATTCCGATTCCATGGCTCTATTTAGTAGCTTTTGTTTTGTATTTGCTGATACGATAATAATGCCGAATACGCTAAACTGCTGGGCTGACAAACTGCGTTGTTTTTACAGAGATCTCTCCAGGAACCGATTGGAGTACATATCACCGAACGCCTTCCGGAATCTAACGTCATTGAAGATAATGTAAGAACATGTCTACACTTGAAAGCAATATTGGATTAACATTGTAGTTAATCTTACTTGGTACATCTTCACTCTAACAGGGTATTTGGCACTAATTAGGGGATTGGACACCGGTTGAAACCACGCTCTTGTTTCTGGGTAACATGAAACACTCCCCGACTCCATTTCAAATGGACTTTTTAGTTCTCGACTAAGTAGCTTTCGCTCGTGATTTCCTTTAATCAAACTTGCAAAGCTACTAATTATTGTTACTTTTTTTAAAATTTTAATCTCTTTTTAGAGATATCCACGAAAACTTCATTAAAGGAGGCTTTTATCTTCCAGAAAGCGTGGTCAAAATGTGAGTTTAAACCAGTCAGTCAATACACAGAGAGTTTACGGGAAATGAGATTGACATTGAATGTGTCGGTGCGTTTATACCCTTAATTAAATTAGAACTTGGACATTGCTGTTAGTAGTAATTTTGGCTGCTTTTTTCCCAGAAACCTGCAAGGAAACGAAATCGTATTAGAAGACCTAAGAATCATCCTTAGGGGATTAAGAAGGCTGAACTCACTGTAAGTTTCATTTTTTTTAGTTGAGAGGAATAAATTTATGCTAATGAACTATAAGCTACTTTTTAGGACAACCAGACTTCTCCATTCCTAGTTATAATGCTGTGACATATGGTAAGCATTCTTTGCATTATCTCGGGCCTAGGTTATGGGGAAAACTATCTCCAGATGTTAGATCATCAAAACTTTAAATACTTTAAAAAATAAGATCCGTAAGTCTTTAATACGTTCACTGGTGGACGATGGATGCAAGGGCTGTTCCCTCTGTTCATCATAACTATATAATTTTATCATTTTTTGTATCAACGTTTTAAGCGATTATTATTCAATTATCAGATTATCAGATTAGCTGCTACTAATTTATTAGATTAGTATGATTAGTATTAGATATTTATCATAGCACTATTTGATTTTTTTTTCAATTTTATTTTTAGTATCTAGTTATTTTGTGTCCCCAAATTACTATGGGTTTTTCCCAGGCTAGATGGTATAGACACGTAAATAAAGTTTCTTACTTACTTACTTATTTCAAAAGATTGGGTTTACATGGCGTTTTTTTAAAACAAAATCACCTGTGTCTTTACTACGCAAAAACTTGCTGTTGACAAGGAAAAACGAATCAAGCCACAAACAATATGTTTTTTTTCCATTTCCAAGCACTTCTAGAACACTGACAAAGCAAAGTCACGACTTCTTTTACAAGAGGATTAGGAGTACCTATAATTTCTCGAGGCATTCTGATTTCGAAACAACCGTAGTATGTCCTAATAAAACAGCAACCTAAACAGCTACAAGCTACAGTTAAAATTTGTACTTACATACAAGCTGGATAAATCGTTATAAGGCGTTGTTCTTCATGTATCAAAAGAAATGTTTACCGAGAGAAAATTCAAGGCTATTACACACCATAAAACATATTGACATGTAACATTAATTTTCCAGAAATGTTGCACAGAATGGAAGACTTGGACCTGTTCTGACGTCGGACATTTTTGCTGGGTTGGGGATGATGGATTACCTGTAAGTTCTGTAAACACCACTTAATGCTACACTTCATTTTCATTTAAAGCTGCTACACAAGTTTCTAAATATATCTATTTCATATTTAGGTCGTTGCAAGGCTGTGGCCTAGAATATATTGAGAATGGGTCTTTTCGAGCAATGCAAAAGTTAAGTCACTTGTGAGTCACTTCATAATAATGTCAAGTACTCCTCTAAGTTGCTGATAATAGCTTTTCCTTAATCATTTAAGTTCTAATATTGGCCCATCATTATCTTTCACTTGAATAATACAGTGATTTTGTATTCTAAAGTTGTTTAGGCTTATAATTGAATGCATTTTTTGTGTAAAGAAATTCAATGTGCTTGATCTGATTTTATGACCAGTACATTTGTCCTGACGTGTAAGATCCCTAACTTGTAAAAAATCTGCATGTTCAGAACTAATACAACCAGTAGACCCTGTTTAGTTTAGAATTTTAGTTTCCTTTTTGTAGGTTGAGGACTAGGGCTGGGACTAGTATTTACGCAGGTGGTCTTTCTTTAAATGCAGGAAACTTTCGAATAACAAGTTGTCTCATTTACAACCGGGCGTGTTAGAAGGACCTAGTGACAAGCTGATAAATTTGTAAGTGTCTTGGTTAGTCTGTTATTTGATAAAACCACAAATAACGCCGTATTGTTAGTTTATGAAATATTTATCACCCTGCAATTGTGGACAATGCGAAGTAAGCGCCTTACTTATTGAGTAAGCTGGTTAGCTTGGCCACAAAGATGGGAGATTTTATTCTTTGGCAATGAGGGCAACACTTTGATCAGTCAACGAATGTCTCAACGAAAACTTCATATGTTCTGGATTGTGATGTACAAAGTTGTAGATTTAGTTAGAACGATTAGAGAGAGTACTATCGTCGCCGTATTTTGAAAGTAATTCTTGACTAATAACAAAGAGGCTTGTTTGTGACAACCATATAAATTGCGTACAAGATTGTTGTTGCTGGTCTTGTTTGTGTTTCAATAGGTTTATAACAAGTAACAACATACTTACCATAGCAGATGGAACATTCAAGCAATTTTCAAAACTAAGTCGATGGTATGTCAAACAGCTTAAAGTGATCCTTTTAGTGTCATCTAAATTTATGCACGTTCGCGTGAAAATCTTCAACAACACAACTTTTTCTCATACGTTTGCTACGGTGAGATGATGAGTCATCCTTTTAGGAATACATAAAAATGGGTATCACTGACGACTTCATTTCGGAGATAAAGGGTGTGTTCACGGCTTCAATGGCAGCTGAAAAATACAAAATGAAAATGTGAACCAACGTTCCAAATTGCATTTCATTAAAGTGGTACTATTGAGCAAATTAACTTATAAACGACGTCATCCTTTTAATTAAAGTTAACCTTTACGGTGGACATTTGCAAATGCTGTGCAGGTAAAATAGTAGTGGAATTTGGTGACACATGGGCAGTAAGAATTGCTTATGAAGAACAAGGATGCACATAAGCAATCAGCGGAAAAGTCCTTACATGCTTTATCAGCCGTTGTAAGATCATCCTGATACCGATTACTCTCAGACAGTGCCTCTCTGACTCGGTTTTGGTACACCATTAGAGCCTATTTTCTATATTGTTTTTCTCAATTTTGGCAACTACCTTTGCCAGTTTCTTATGTTATGGATCTTTTCATTTTGTTCTTACAGCTATTTGACTAATAACTTGCTGAGGTCGGTCCCCGATTTGACGGGTCTTAAAATTCTCATGAACCTGTAAGTATTTTAATTATTAATAATTTATGATCTATCTATTTAGTTATTAATTTTCAATGTTTTACATTTTTTACATTTTATTTCATCTGTATGTATGTATGTATGTATGTATGTATGTATGTATGTATGTATGTATGTCTGTCTGTCTGTCTGTCTGTCTGTCTGTATGTATGTATGTATGTATGTATGTATGTATATATGTATTTATGTATGTCTGTATGTCTGTCTGTCTGTATGTATGTATGTATGTATGTCTGTATGTAATGTATGTATGTATGTATGTATGTATGTATGTATGGATGGATGGATGGATGGATGGATGGATGGATGGATGGATGTACGTATGGATGGATGGATGGATGGATGGATGTGAGGCTATACGTGATATAGAGGTATCGTGCGAGCGAACAACCTCTGTTTGTTGTACTCAATAGTCCAGCCTGAACAACCGTTGACCAAGCAATACTCAAAGGTGATTAAATCTATTGAATATCTATTGATATTGATTGCTTTTGGTTGTCATCGACTTTAGGATCGATTATATCTTACGGACAGGCTTTACTCAATTTACCGGTAAAACGGTACATAGTCTCTTCTACGAAAAGAATGAATGGATGTTTTTAGGTACTCAATATCCTCAGCCACAATATTATATGCAAATTAACGTGGAATCAGAGGAAAAGCAAAAATTTTCATGGTTTCACAGGCTTTCCATGGAGATTAGATAATGAAAGTATATTTAGTAAATGAACACCCTTCCGGGGAAAATGCTCAAAGCTGAAAGATTGTCCTAGCCTGCGTAACAGGCGTAAACGGGGATGGGGAAGGGGGTTAAGAACGCGGGAGAAGGCGGACTGGGAGCTAGGGACGAGGGAACGCCTGCTACAAAGACCCTCATTTTTTCATTTCTGCGGCCGCCAGCGGCCGCAAAATTCTGATTGTTAATTTTTGACAGTAAGTCCCACGAAAATGACGTAATTTGACGAGGACGTGCAGTTAGAAGATTTGAACTTGGTTGCCGCAGGCCGCGCCAAGTAGCGAAATTGTCTTGAAACCAGAGCGAGAAACGGCAGTTAGAGCTCTTCTAAAGGGAAGAGATGTTTTAGCGGTTTTGCCAACGGGATACGTCCTAGAAAGAAGAGATTTTGTCATTCTCCGAGAAGTTTTCAAGCGAGCATTGCACCGTTTCACGCGTGAATTTCAAGGCGGTGTAAATATCCCAAATGAATGAAGACTCGCCCTTTGAGAACTATAAATCGGAAGAAGAAGCCCCAAGAAACGCTCGACACCTTAAACAGTGGAACTCAGAGAACTAAAAGCGAAGAAATTATTCTTTGAGAACAGACGGTTGTTTTAAAGAGAAATCTGCGGTTGCAATAAGACATCACTCAAGCTGTTGACTTGTAGGGAATCCATGGCAAAGTAACTTACATTTTTGATTGTATTAAAAAATTTGTGTATAAATATATAATTTTTGAATTGTCTGATTCTTCATATTATGGCTTTCGCGTAACTTTTGAAATTTCAAAACGTGCACTTTCGGTCAATATAAATGCCGTTCAAAATGTATCGCGGTTCTTCGCTTGCGTGTTTTAAAGTAAGCTTACCTTTCCTAAAAACGAAAATTGAGCGCGTTTGATTTTCAGAAGCAAAGAGGGGTTTATCTTAGTTTATAACATAGAGGGCAAAATTACTGATTGCTAATTGGTTGAGATAGGGGGCATTTTTTCTTAATTTTCTTTCGGACGAGAGCAAAATTACTAATTCCTGATTGGCCAAGCGCCAAAAATACTCGCATTTGATTGGCTAAGCGCGAAAGCGCGCCATTTGCATTTTGTAAGCGTCTTGAAACAAAAGCAGATTTTGAATTGGATTTTGAGTTGTTCGACACAAGAATATAGTTTCAGAGTTTAAATTTAACCGAGTTGGTTGGCAAAAATGGTATGGAAATCGGGTGTTAGTTCGAAGAGAAATTCCAGAAGGTGAACCTGAACGTTTTACAGGAAACAGCAAATGGTTATTTGTTCTAAAATTACCAAAAACCTTGGTTAATTCAGCGAGCGAGAGGTTGCTTTGCAACTCAGGTAAGCTTAAATAAATTTAAGCTTACTTAGTTTGAGTTTTGAGTGTGAGTTTGTCAATGAACTAGAATTGTAATTATCTCAAAAGATGAACATATGCATAAAAGACCGTTTTTTTTTTGTTCTGGACGCTGAGTAGCAGTTTAATAAACTGCTTGTTTGGAGAATTGTTTATTCTGAGTGCCGGCGGCGGATTGTGTTTCGATGTGCAATGAAAAGTTTTCAGAAAATTTTGCCCTCTGTGTTATAAACAAGTAATCACATTGAGCCCTCGTAGAATTAAGGATAAATTTTCACTTGTATTTTCAAAAATTGCCCGAGTCGCGTAATTTTGTGAAAACTTTGAAAATACGCGTGAAAATTTATCTTTAATTCTACTCGGCCTCATGCGATTACATATACAAATCTTTTAGAAAACCTTCGTGTCTCTTATTTCGAAAATAAGCGCACTTATAAGTTGTTCTTTGATTGGAAAAATTCTCATCCTAACTTTATTTTTTAGACGCTTCATTAAATTCCTGCGTGCAGTCAGTCATGCAGAAAAGCGCGCGCCTGTTTCTGATTGGTAGTTGCATTGACAGTTAACTTAATTAGATTACCTAAAAATCGGTGGGCGGAGATGAAAAAATGGGGGTCTTTGTAGCAGGCGTTCCCTCGTCCCTAGCTCCCAGAACCCCATTTTTCTCCCCCTTCCCCTTCCCCGCTTACGCCTGCTACGCAGGCTAAGATTGTCCGAGAAACGGAACGGTTGGCCGAGAAGCAAAGCTTCTACAGCAACTGTAAATTTTAAGGATCATCTTTTGTCCTTCGATATAGCAGCTAACCTCCGATTAATTTTCACAACGCACTTTTGTCATGCTGAATGAGAAAAAAAACTGTTACAGTTATTAATAATCATGGCGTGATTGCGGGTGATTTTCGTCACTGGCTTCTGTAAAACGGTTGTTTTTCCTTAAAAGATTAAAAGATTTCACCTGAACTTTGACTTGTTTGTTTGTTTTCCTTGTGGTCGAATTAAAATCGGACGAGAGATATTAATCGGACGGCTTGATACCCACCGTCCGAATTTGTGCCACGTGACGTATTTCTACCAATAAGGGTGCCTCAAAATTAATCGGTGGTTGTAATGCGTGCTATACATTTATTTATTTATTTATTTAGTTATTTTTTATTCATTTATTTGAAAGAGATATTTGTACAGGCAGGCCCAATTCGGCTTATGCTGGTTTTTACCGTATCTTGGAGGGGAACCACTCACATTTTTTTAAAAAAATCATACAGTGATCATTTTGAAACTGATTTTCTCGCAGATAGCGCTTCCCTTGCTTGGTTTGGTAAGCGTTTTCCAGTTGGCTTCCTAAAGAGCCGAAAGTAAAAAGGCTTTATAAAAGTAATAAATAAATAAATAAATAAATAGATAAGTAAATAATGAATAAATAAATAAATAAATAAATGCGCCGTAATGGTGTTGCCGTTTCTTTTTTATAGCTCAAACAAGATTTGATTTGTGTTGATTAAGTGAAAGTCGATCCAAAGGGATAACAATCGATAGGAATCAATGAAATTCAATAGAAGTCAATACAAATCAAGGAATTTTGATATGCTAAGAACCACATGATTTTACTTCGTAGAATGCTAGCAAGCAGCTCGCTAGTTTGGCGGCCAATTTTTACCTAGCTACCATTTTTAAAAACGAATTAAGGAAACTACTAGTTCGCTGCTGAAATTGTGTCTACTTCTGGGACCTTGAAAATTGAACTCGACGAATAATGAACGAGCGTAAATGGCAAGACGCGAGAGCAGTCTCCTTCAAAACATGCGAGGGTTTGAGGTTTGACAAGCGGCGAGTGCTACCCAGCCTAAGGTTATGAGGGGTAGTACGGAGGAGGAGACTCAGCAGAACAAAACTGATGATTGTGTTGTTAATTACGCCCTCCGTTTGATTGTCATCTGAAGATTTTGATAAAGATTTATTTTTACTCCAATCTCTTTAAGTCTCTGTAGACTAACTTTGAATTACAAAACATAAGTAACAACAGCAAGTAACAAAGGGGTAAACTAATTTTTCTAATACTTTTTTTTCTAGGAATTTAGCGAATAACAGCATAATAGATGTATCGCGAATCGGACGGTCTGGTATAGAAAGTGTGATGGACATGTAAGTCTTGCCACGTTTTGACGTGAATTGCTTTTGTTCAGAAAAAATGAACACGTTTACTAACCAGAACTAAAAAGAGGCTTAGACTTTCAACCTTTGTTCTGATCAGATCGGACATGAAAAATGAAAACTTTTATTTAAAATGCGAAAAAAAGATGAGTTTCATTCTCTGCGTCATACCCTCTAACAAAAACTGCGCAAAGTTCATTTCGATTTGTACGTAGATACGTAGAAAATACAGCCTTTCGAGTTCTCGAGAGACCTTACTGCTATTCAGCAAAGGTGGCTTATTTAACGACGACTGATTGATTGATTTTGTTAAAATAACATAACTTTCCGACGACGGTGCAAAACTTGATCGTAAAGGTGCATGTTTCGACCCCTGATGTGTTACTTAGTGGTAGCTATACGTTATACTAACTGGCAGCCAAAAATCAGTTTTGAACGAGTAAAATTAATTCATAAAGGGGCTGATCTCCAGTGAAAAATTGCATTAAGGGACCGGTCATTATTTTGCGGGGGGGGGGGGGGAGGGGGGGAGGGCCACTAAACTGAGAAAAAGTTCGGCCAAGAAGTTGTGGCCCTCCCTCATAAGAGTTTTAAAAATATCTGACCCTCCCCTACCTCGAATAAAAAAAGTTGTGACCCTCCCCAACGGCAAAAAAGTACAACAGCGGTTTGTAAAAAGGCCCAGCGTTTCCTTTAGTCAAAGGTGAAACTTTAATGGAATCAGAAATATATCAGATATCGTCCTTTCCATGGCCTAGCTACATGTTCTACCAGATTTTGGTAGTACACATTATGATTGTCGTCGGACAAGGAAGTGATTCTCTGAGTTCATCTGAACGAACACCGATGAACTTCTTTTACAATCAAGTGTATGAGTCATTTTTTGTTGAAAATGTTTCCTTCTTGGCTGTATCAAAACAAAAGTTTTCTGAAGAGTTTCACAAGGAGGCAAGGCGCCATTACACTGTCCGCCAGGAAGTCGAGAAGGTGAAGAGCAAAACACAGCAACTGGACAACACAAAAACCCTTCCACAGCTGGTTAGCTACTGAGGGAGAACCACACATTAAAGCTCCATGATTCCAGCATTATAACAAAGAACTTGAATGGAATCGATCAGGTGGAAAAATCTCTGCAGGAAATTGAAGACAAAGTGAAGAGTGATCTGCAATCAGCAATTCGACTCTTGCAAACGGAAAAATTTAAGCTGACCGTAAAATGTCATATCATTTTGACGAGGGCGTTATTTCTGACCTGCTTCAGCTTAAAACCAAGCTGGCTACCACGAGCTTTGAAAGAAAGCCTCGAATCTCTTTCAGGTTGATTTGTAGCATTCAAGAAAAAATCGCGATCCAACTCAAACCAGAACAAATACCGTGCGGCAAAACGTAAGGCTATGAGTAGCTCTGAGAGGAAGTCAGAGGTTCTAAAAAAGATCGCCCCTGGTTTAGACGAAGAACCTCTCTGTGAAAAAAGTCACATAGAAAAAGAGCTTGTGTTAAAACTCAACAAAAGAGAAAAGAAAAATGGGTGGAATTATTGCTATGCCGATATGATACACCTCGGCTAAGCAGTGACGCGAAGAACTACCTCTCAGGTATACTAGGCAAGAATGGAGGAAATGCTGCAACTAGTAGTTACCACGGCGACGACGACGACGACCATGATGATGATCTGGATTATGATGGTGGTGATGAGAGCTATGATGAAGAAGACGACTGCAGCGTTGTTGAAGCAGCCGCAGTCCGAATAAGGCCAGTGCAGGAGTATTCTTCAGAGGACGATTACGGTCCACACTGGGACAATTCCCCAACTTCCATGCCATACCTGGACCATGTATCAGACTAATTATCCAAATCAGAAGTTTTGTATATTTATATGGCAAATTTTATCCTTGTTAGGTGTTATTAGGTATAATAATCACTGAAAAGGCCCGTGCGAATGCTCGCAACTGCCAAATTTGTTGGGCGCAACATCGTTGCAGATGTGTGCTGAAATGGTTCAAACAAGTTCAAACAATATTGGATGAGACACTTGCAATGCTGAAATCTCTATGGATAGAATCGGTGCGTGTGCGCGAGTCGAGCATTACACTGAATTTTGCGGCCGGTTTTTAGCTTCTTCTGAAATCTTCTCATGCATGTTGTATTTAAATTTGTACGAACTTTGTGCAATAAATGAATGGTGTATAAATTTAATATTGTGGTTTATTAAACAAATACGCCTTTAAGACCTTATGTATTCACGATACATGTACTTTTATTCCATAGGCCCACATTTCACTTTTAATGCTTTATAATGGCCTCCCCTAAGTGGAGCTCAAAAAATAGTGACCCTCCCCCCCAAATATAGTGGCCCTCCCCCTCCGCTAAATAATGACCAGTCCCTAAAACTGTGTAGCGCCTATAAATCGAGATATTCTTGACGCAAATTTGTGTAATGTCTGTGCGCTTGAAGGAGAAAATGTTGAAAAAATCCTCAGACGTTTCGAGACTCAGTCCCCGGCTGTCTCTTCATCAGTGCGTAATGGTGCTGTTTTCCGATACCGCCTTTCGGATAAAACGTATAAACTTATGTTCTGACAAAAGTGCTCATTTTAGCTGCAACTTTAGTGCTTTGTAGGTCAGTTTCTATGATAACTTTGTAAGCTGCCGCAGTTAGTTAAGTTGACTTCCTTACTCAGTTGCACATCTTGCCGGGGAAGAGACTTAATCATTTTTTTCCACCATGGCAGCCTACGTATATAAAACACTTCTCTTAGGTTTTGAACGACGACTATACCTGTTATCTATTTAAACTATACCTACTATAATCTATTTAAATTTCTTCACGGCTGACGTAGTAGATAAAGATATCAGCTCTTTAATCAGCCAGCGTGTGGGAGACGGCGAAAGAAGACGATGCTTCAAAAGTCCAGGTAAGAAATGAATAAACAAGGGCAAACATGGATGAGAATAAAGCTGAATAGAGGGGCAGGACCCGGTTATGTAAGAAACGATAAGCTAAGATGCAGAGACATGTTGTAATGGACCATATTAATTTTTCAGGAAACTGGCTGACAATCAGATTGAGCACCTGCCAGCAAATATTTTTCACAACCTCTCCGTAATAGTACATCTGTAAGTTGAACAAGGAAAGAACTATTTATACTTTAGTGGGTTCGTTCCATAGTGTCTTGCATGAGCGCGCTAATACAACACATCATTGCAAATCTAAAAGACTAGCACAGCGCAAAAACCTTTAATTGTAAAAATAACAGATTGGTGTGAATTCTGCGTCTTTACGCCTGCGTAAAGGTGTAATTTTGCCAGTGCAATTTTAGTGCAAGGTTACGCTGTTATAACTAAAAAAGTAACGTGCAAACTTGGGCTAACGTAAACAACAGGCAGCGCCCTATTCATACTAGTGAGAACTTATCTAAGCGTAAAGCCATGTTTACTTTGCTTAATTAATCAGAAGATACAAAACACTTTTAAAACTTTTTTACGAAGGAAACTTATCTCTGTTAAGGACAGTCGTGTCAAAATTGTAGCAGGGATGTCTTCAAAAAAAAAAGATCATTTTGCGAAAAGGTTCACTTTGTAACGTGCAAACTTGGGCTAAACGTAAACAACAGGCAGCGCCCTATTCATGCTAGTGAGAACTTATCTAAGCCTAAAGCCATGTTTACTTTGCTTAATTAATCAGAAGATACAAAACACTTGAAAACTTTTTTAAGGAAACTTATCTCTGTTAAGGACAGTCGTGTCAAAATTGCAGCAGGGATGTCTTCACCATTTAAAGCAATTTGAAAGATTTGTCATTTCAGATCCACGTGAATGAGAACCTTTTCACAAAGTGATCTTTTTATATAAAAATTTTCCTCAAATTCAAAATACCTAAAATACCTGCAATTCGTCCTGTGACAATGCTCCTAGGCCAAATCGATTTTGTTACTGTGTAGCTACTCGAACCGGGCCAGTTGAAAGAAAATTGACCAATCACAAAGATAATTGGAAACAGATGAACGCAATATTTTCTTATAAACTCACCAGTAACGGTGAAGGGTCTACACAATACATCTGCAAAGAAATTTGAAACTGTCTTATTCTGAGGACCTCTCTGGAAATAGTCTACTCTTTTCATTGATTTCAACCGGCTCGGTGATGACTCGATGTGAGCGAAATCTCGTGGATTGTTTGTACGCGTCACGTAAGCTATAAGCTTACATATAAATGTAAATGTTTCCAAAGCGACTTTTGCCCAGGATGTACATGTAAAACTGAATCGAGGCGGATATATATATATATATATATATATATATATATATATACCACACTCATCAGGTAATACAATCGTTGATATTACCTGATGAGTGTGGTCACTTTTTGGCCATACGAAACAGTGCTGTAGTAATAAAACGATGCACTACCTCTGAAGTCTTGAAACCAGTTTATTATCAATGCTCAATTGTCAATGCTCCTCAAAGAGTTGAGCGCTCTCTGAAATACATTCAAACCAAGTTCAAGAATATATATATATATATATATATATATATATATATATATATATATAAATATATATATATATATATATATATATATATATATATATATATATATATATATATATATATATATAATTCAGGTGATTTTCACCAGTGAAGCCAAGAGAGTGCTCTACCGTAAAGGAGCTGATATACCAGTAGATGGACAACTCAATAAGGGCACATGGATTTTAATACAAGTCTGTTTTGTAGACCAACACGGAGTTGGTCCACTCATCAGTAAATCTCCATATACACTGTGTATATGGAGATTGAGTGTATATGGAGATTAACTGATGAGTGGACCAACTCCGTGTTGGTCTACGAAACAGATTTTTACTAAAATCCATGTGCCCTCATTGAGTTGTCCATCTACTGCTATTATATGTATATAATACTTCAGTTAAATGTTCACCGGCGAAGCCAATACAGTGCTCTACTTGCAGCGAAGGAGCGGAATAAACCAGTTGGTGAACTACTCAAATCTTGAGTGAATGGACGTTTAATACAAACTTGTTTCGTAGGCCACCGAAGAGGTGACCCACTCATCAGTTAAACTCCATCTTACACTGAGTCGGTCAAGTCTACATCATTGTTTTGATCGCGTTATAAACGGTTACAATCATAAATTTTACATTGAACAGCGCGCGCGCACGCTCGATCGTCTACGATGCTTATGCCAAAGTTTAACTAGTCTCACTAAGTGCTCGCGCTAAAATTGATGTCTTTGACGTGCTGAATTAAACCTTAAAATGAACTTGCGCCTATGCCTGCATGTTGAGATAAGCTCATTTCGCTTGTTAAGTGTTGCCATATGCGGCCTACGATTAAAAAGAATTTCTCTGTGTTACAAAGATCACACCGTTTTGTAATGTTTGTGTAAGGTTTAGCCTTGGCAAGGATTTTCCACGTGACTTTGAATTCCTTGTTTTCCCCTTTGAGCTGCCAGATGTGTTTGCTTAGTTCAGTTTCACTTTTTCTCTTTTCGTGTCTAAAGGACATCTGGTGGTTCCCATACCTTGCCTTGAAGTTGTTCGCTGTGAGGCCGATGTATGTTTCTGTTGTGTTTTCGGTTGTGACCGTGGCTTGGTACACGACTTCATCCACCATACATTCACCATTCAGTGGGCAATCCTCCTTCTTTCTACAGTTACACTTCTTACCTTCGTTTGGCTGTAGTGTTGTTGTTTCTGCTTTCTTTAGAATGGCTTTGTTGTGGCCATCTATGATTTGTTTGACGCTAGGCATGCAACTGTAGCTGAGTTTTAGGGTGTTCCTATTAAAAATTTTCCTCAGTTTGTTGCCCGATGGAAAAGATCGTTCGATAAGCTAATGAACTCACGCCCGATGTTGTTTTTGATGTTTTTGTTATATGGTGGATTAAACCATATAACATTTCTCCGGCGTTTGCGCTTCTGTGATGGTGTTTCCTGAGGTGGAAGTTTGAATTCAAGCTTGAATGTATAGCCGGTCTTCCGTAGCGCTTCTTGATACGGGGCCGCTGCTTCGTCAAAAACCTCTTGATCGGACGAAATGCAGGATAGTCGCCGGTTGATCGCTTCTGGTATGTTTCTGATGATGTTGGGAGGGTGGTTAGATTGGCTGTGTCAACGGTAATTTTCAGATTGTTGTTCGTAAAACAATCCACCAGAGCTACGCAGAGAAATTCTTTTTAATCTGTAGGCCGCATATGGCAACACTTAACAAGCGAAATGAGCTTATCTCAACATGCAGGCACCGGCGCAAGTTCATTTTAAGGTTTAATTCAGCACGTCAAAGACATTAATTTTAGCGCGAGCACTTAGTGAGACTAGTTAAACTTTGGCATAAGCATCGTAGACGATCGAGCGTGCGCGCGCGCTGTTCAATGTAAAATTTATGATTGTAACCGTTTATAACGCGATCAAAACAATGATGTAGACTTGACCGACTCAGTGTAAGATGGAGTTTAACTGATGAGTGGGTCACCTCTTCGGTGGCCTACGAAACAAGTTTGTATTAAATGTCCATTCACTCAAGATTTGAGCAGTTCACCAACTGGTTTATATATATAATATAGGGCAACTGATCAAGCGGCTAGAGCCGTTACAATATATACGCTTATAGGTAACGTAAGACGCTCAACAGTAAAAATACGCGAGCACATGTGGGCGGTTACAACCGTTACAATATTCGCACCAAATAAAATAAACGTCAAACGCTAAATAGCTAAGGCACGCGCGCTCGCAAGCGCGTGCCCTTCTGTACAACTAAATATACAGCAAATAAAAATACAATAATTTAAAGCATAGGGATTAAAACTCAATACAATTAAAATTTTAAAACAGATCCCTCCTAGGATTTCTGCTACAGAAAAAGTCATCGCTGTTAAGCCCCGAAGGGTAAATTGTCCTCAGACGATAAGCCCACTGGGCCTCCCTTTCCCTAAGCGATCTTTCATTCGAACCTTTGTCAACTAACTGAATTCTTACATCCTTAAGACCTCTATGATCTGGCTGATTAAAGCGCTTGTATATGATGTCGTCCTTAACCCTATTCTCAGCAGTAAGTTTAACGTGACCATTGAGCCTAGATTTATGGTTGTTGAACCTAGTTCTAAATTTATTAATAGTGGATCCTACATATTGCATTGCACACCTGGTGCATGATATAAGGTAAATCACATGATCAGAATTACACCCCATGTCAAAATTAATTATGTAACTCTTGCCAGTAACTCCACTAACAAATCTGGTACCTTCAACAAAATAATCACACACCCTGCATCTTTCATCTGTACACTTAACACAACCCTTATCCTTAACCGGTGTCTTAAGTTCTGAGTGAACCAAAATGTCCTTAAGACATTTCGGCCTTCTAAAGGCCACCATGGGTACCCCTCCTATAGCTTCCCTACAACGGCTAGAGGACTGCAAGATAGGATGTAATCTATGTAATATTTCCCCAATGTTTGGAAGTACCGGGTGGAAGGTGACAACAAAAGGAATACGTTCGTTACCAGCAGATTGTTTATTGCTAAGGGTATCCACCCTAGGAATCCTTCGTGCTCTCTCAATTTCCTTCTCTACAAAATGTGCAAGGTGTGCAATGCAAGGTTTGCAATGCAATATGTAGGATCCACTATTAATAAATTTAGAATTAGGTTCAACAACCATAAATCTAGGCTCAATAGTCACGTTAAACTTACTGCTGAGAATAGGGTTAAGGACGACATCATATACAAGCGCTTTAATCAGCCAGATCATAGAGGTCTTAAGGATGTAAGAATTCAGTTAGTTGACAAAGGTTCGAATGAAAGATCGCTTAGGGAAAGGGAGGCCCAGTGGGCTTATCGTCTGAGGACAATTTACCCTTCGGGGCTTAACAGCGATGACTTTTTCTGTAGCAGAAATCCTAGGAGGGATCTGTTCTAAAATTTTAATTGTATTGAGTTTTAATCCCTAAACTTTAAATTATTGTATTTTTATTTGCTGTATATTTAGTTGTACAGAAGGGCACGCGCTTGCGAGCGCGCGTGCCTTAGCTATTTAGCGTTTGACGTTTATTTTATTTGGTGCGAATATTGTAACGGTTGTAACCGCCCACATGTGCTCGCGTATTTTTACTGCTGAGCGTCTTACGTTACCTATAAGCGTATATATTGTAACGGCTCTAGCCGCTTGGTCAGTTGCCCTGACGAAGTCTTTTACCAATAAAGACGAAATATCGGCAAGTCTTATTTCCAGTATTTTTGTGGTTCTATATGCTTATTTCTGGAGAAAAGATCTAGACAAATGATGTTTTTGATGGACTATATATATATATATATATACATATATAACTGCATACAGTACTGTTTCGGCCTTCTGGGCCTCATCAGTGCAGTGCTGATGCTGGAGTTGAGGTTAGCGGTTATATAGCCACCTCAGACGATCCCACACATGTGGTATCATCGTACCACGTCAGACTGCTCAAACTAGTAGACTGGTGAGCTACGCATGCACGCTAGCGACAATGGTAGACTCCGGATAGAGTGCTCAATTTGGACATGAAAGCATAGCTCTGTCTGCCAAAGAGCAAAATCTAACTGCAGACAGTACTGTTTCGGCCTTCTCGGCCTCATCAGTGCAGTGCTGATGCTGGAGTTGAGGATAGCGGCTATATAGCCACCTCAGACGATCCCACACGTGCGGTATCATCGTACCATGTCAGAGTGCTCAAAGTAGTAAACTAGTTAGCTACGCATGTACGCTAGCGTCAATGGTACACTCCAGATAGAGTGCTCAATTTGGACATGAAAGCATAGCTTTGTATGGCAAAGAGCAATGAAAAAGGAAGTCAACTGCAAACCGCTCACAGGTCCATGTTTAATACAAACGTTTCGCCCTTCGGGCTTCTTCAGTGTATGGTTGACATTGGACAATACTTGGTCCAAGTATTGTCCAAGTTTTGGTCCAAGTATTGTCCAAGTATTGGACAATACTTGGTCTTGACCAAGTATTGTCCAATGTCAACCATACACTGAAGAAGCCCGAAGGGCGAAACGTTTGTATTAAACATGGACCTGTGAGCGGTTTGCAGTTGACTTCCTTTTTCATTCAACTTATCTAATTCTTGGAGTCAAGGGATCGTGCATCCGTTTGGATCCCACTCACAGCGGCATTTTTCGTTGGTGACACAGTTTCCACATTCAATCTATTATATATATATATATAGTCCATCAAAAACATCATTTGTCTAGATCTTTTCTCCAGAAATAAGCATATAAAACCACAAAAATACTGGAAATAAGACTTGTCGATATTTCGTCTTTATTAGTAAAAGACTTCGTCAGGGCAACTGATCAAGCGGCTAGAGCCGTTACGATATATACGCTTATAGGTAACGCAAGACGCTCAACAGTAAAAATACGCGAGCGCATGTGGGCGGTTACAACCGTTACAATATTCGCACCAAATAAAATAAACGTCAAACGCTAAATCGCTAAGGCACGCGCGCTCGCAAGCGCGCGCCCTTCTGTACAACTAAATATACAGCATATCAAAATACAGTAATTTAAAGCATAGGGATTAAAACTCAATACAATTAAAATTTTAAAACAGATCCCTCCTAGGATTTCTACTACAGAAAAAATCATCGCTGTTAAGCCCCGAAGGGTAAATTGTCCTCAGACGATAAGTCCACTGGGCCTCCCTTTCCCTATAAGCGATCTTTCATTCGAACATTTGTCAATTAATTGAATTCTTACATCCTGAAGACCCCTATGATCTGGCTGATTAAAGTGCTTGTATATAATGTCATCCTTAACCCTATTCTCAGCAGTAAGTTTAACGTGACTATTGAGCCTAGATTTAGGGTTGTTGATTCCATTGCACACCTGGCGCGTGATATTAGGTAAATCACATGATCAGAATTACCCCCCTTGTTAAAATTAATTGTGTAACTCTTGCCAGTAACTCCACTAATAAATCTGTTACCTTCAAAAAGATAATCACACACCCTGCATCTTTACATAATCATCTTTGCATCTTTAATTTTCCAAATAAACTGAGGAATTAGCAGCACTGCTGAAGTGAAAGTAAATTAAGGTTTTTTTTATGGACGAAATTGACATGTAAACGCTCCGCTCAAAATTTAGGATAGAAAGTAAGCAGTTTTCCTGGCGGTCAGAGGTCATGGCGCCAAATTTTTTTTGAACATGTATTGCCTGGATGCTTCTATGTTATTGCACTTTTGGGAAAAAACTTTGTTGTCTTTTGTTCTTAATTGGCGTCGTGGTTTTTTTCAAGTGGCCTGGTTCGAGTAGCCGCACAGTAACACCTATCATATTTAAGAAATGACTAATTTATGTCCGGAGAAGGTAAATGGAGCTTAAATTAAAACGGTGTAAAAGGGTTTAAGAAGGGATGTCTGGCAACTGTTTAATTACTACTGTCTCTTGCAGTGATTTGTCCTTCAATAAACTACGGTCAATACCAGATGACACGTTCATTACTTTCAATAAGCTGTCTGTCTTGTAAGTAAGTTTAAATGAGATTAAAGACGATTGAGAATTTTTATTTTGTTGTTTGTTTATAGGTGACATAATATATGGTGATATAGAAGTTTTCTGTGAAAAAGTAAAAAAAAAAAAAAGTAGTAAGGAAGTAGAACGAGTTGCTGGCTTGTTATTCTATTTGTGCATTGGTCAATTTAGTTCTCAAGTCCCCCAAAAATGAAAGTACTGTAAAGTTAAAAGGTCATTATTTTTGGATTTCCATTTCTTTCTACGTACTTAAGCGTACTGGTGTTATTTTTCGTTTCTTAGGATTTTAAGTTTCAACCACATCAGTCATATCAGCCGTGGCACGTTTTCTGGACTTAAAAATTTAAAAACGCTGTAAGTTGCCTTCCATGCTTATTGACTTCAGACTGGCCCTTCAGACTTGTGGCTTGTGACTTGAGACTTGTGGAAAGCGATCTCAAGTTCTCACTCATCAGTTGACCCGTGTTACCCTTCTCGCACTTTTGCATAAAAGCCTCATTGTTAGAACTAATCCTCATTTAACACCAGCACTCCTTACTCTCGTCCCGTCATTCCGCATACGCAAAAAGTGATTCCACTTGGTAGCTTTTCATGTTTTCTTCAACCAATGTAGTCTTTGACTTATTTTGAGCTTCGCCGCCTAGGGAATTAATTTAATACCTGGGTAGTTTCCCTAACAAAGATAAAACTGGACTTCCAAATTCCTGTCAATATTTCTGATAACATTGCTTAAAAGTTAAATAAGACTTTTCTTTTATTATACCCAGCGCCCTTCTGGACACCAGTCTCATTGCTGAATGAGATACCATGCCTAAATAATAATGTAGACAGGCCTTGTCTTACTTTGTCTTCGTTAATTAGATCTTTAAATAAATACAACTTAACACAACCAGTGCTTTCCTCGACAATTTCTGCGGCTTCTTAATGAGTGTCCTTAGTGATAAATTGTTATACCGTTTACTTATGCATTTGCAGTTTGGGTAAAACAATTGACAATAAAAACTAACAGTAAAAATTCACGACGTTTCGACCGCTCTTCGGTCATTATCAAGCGAAATGTTGAGAATAAGAATTTGCATAGATATATAAAGTGACAAAGGGGCAAAAATATGTAAGGAAAATGTATGAAGTAAAAATAGGTAAAAGTAGCTAAAAGTATGTGTAAAAAGAATTTGTTAAAACAATAAAAGCATGCAAAAACTAACTATATAAAGACTAATTATTTAAAAACTAATTATTTAAAAACCTTCACACGAATTGAGTCGGTCTGTACATTGAGACTTGGTCTCAGTTCATGGATAAAAAACATTTCGTAAATGAGGCAGTCAAACTTGTTTTTACATTTCTTTAGAATTCTAAAATTCCTGTTAAGATCCCATGAAAATTAACTGTTAAGATCCTGTGAAAATTAACACCACCATCCAACCCGTTTTCGTCAGCCACAAAATTGAGCGAGACCCGAAATTACGTGAAGTCAAGCCGCCGGTAGTAAACCAACATTGCCTAGTTTACCTTTTTAAATGTGACCTGTACGATGCAGGTTATGTTGGTTTTACGTGCACTTGCATCAACGCGTCGAGGAGCACAAGAACGTGTCGTCGTCTATTGGCAAGCATTTTCGCTCGGAACATTCTCTGGCCCCTAAGGATCTTAACAGGAATTTTAAAATTCTAAAGAAATGTAAAAACAAGTTTGACTGTCTCATTTACGAAATGTATTTTATCCATGAACTGAGACCAAGTCTCAATGTACAGACCGACTCAATTCGTGCGAAGGTTTTTAAATAATTAGTTTTTAAATAATTAGTCTTTATATAGTTAGTTTTTGCATGCTTTTATTGTTTTCACAAATTCTTTTTACACATACTTTTAGCCACTTTTACCTATTTTTACTTCATACATTTTCCTTACATATTTTTGCCCATTTCTCAACATTTCGCTTGATGATGACCGAAGAGAGGTCGAAACGTCGTGAATTTTTACCGTTAGTTTTTATTGTCATTTGCAGTTTGCATTAATGAAATGGTCCATGTCCCGTTTCATGTCATACTTTTGCACAGTGAGTCGGGTACACAAGATACCTCCGTATCTCGATACTCCATTGACGTCAACTTTAATATTACCCTGCACCTTTTCAAGTTTTTTTCTTTTAATCTTTCAGACTAATGATAAAAAGTAATTTGACATTCCTTCCTGAAGATGCTTTTGTAGAGACCACTCTTCAAACCTTGTAAGTAAATATAAAATAGTCTTTAGCAGCAATAAAAGAGTCAAATATAACTCACTTTTATTCTGTCACCAAGCAGCGAAGATTTTAAACAGTAACTTAACAGTTCACCTCACTGGAGAGTTTCAGGGTAAGCTGTAAGTAAGAAAGGTTACATGAAAATACCCATTGTTGTCGTGGAGATAGCGTCCATAATTAAGAACTACTGATTTTAAAATTCTTTGAGTTATAAAACACTTCCAAAACATAAAAAGTATAATATAAATATCAAATTGTCGGCTTCGCTCTGTAAACCTTTGTCAGGACACTGATTAAAATTCAACAAGGAACTGTTAAAAACTCATCGGCGAGAGCCCTCAAGGGAATGTAGCAGTGGCAAGTAAGGCCGTGGGAATTCTTTTTGGAAGTGTCTTATAACTCAAGGAATTTTAAGATTGGTTTTAAAAAAATTACTTCTTAAAATACCATTCTTCATTGCTAACTGTACCACTGTTAAGGCAATGTAATCGACCAAACCAGATGCATTGGCTCAACTATTTGAAGACCAGTGGAGACCAGCTAAGAAAATGAAGATGGGGAAGGAGAGATACCAACTGTTTAAATTCTTCTCACAATTAATTTCTGCGATTCCTTCTTTGAGGGTATTTATTGTGTAACTATAATTGTTGTAGGGTGCTTAACCGTCTCCATTTAGTACAGCTTTGCATAATCGATACAATTTCCCCGGGGGTGAGTCTTATGATAAAAAAGAAGCACGATAAAGTAAAATGAAAAAAAGCTGGAATTAAGGAAAACTTCCTTTGAGTACAACTGATTCACAAAATACAGTTACAGATTCAGATCACGGATATGCTTCTTTGAGATAAAAGCGAAATATTACTTTGGCATCTTTAAAGACGGTCCTCCAGATACAGAGGTATTTTTAATTTGCACAGTTAATACCTACGCGGGAAATGCAGATCTTGGCAAGGGCCATTGAAATTTAAAAAGAAAATTGTGGGTAGCCAAGTATTTTTCAGAGATAATTACCATAATACCAAGAAACTTTAAAAAGGTATTAAAGGACTGCGCAATAACTGTCAGGATAATTGTCAGCAAATTTGTACGTATTGAAAAGCTTAATGTTATCTTTTGCTGCGAGCAAAATACCTTTGTATTAGTACGTCCGTCTTCAAGAAACTCAGAGTTTCTTGGATCATCCCGAGATGCACTGAACGTATGCGCAGCAATAAAGCACCGTCATTAAAATAACTTAATTACAATTTGAGCGCACGATTTCTAATGCTGCAGCTGAATATATCTAAGTTACAGCAACAAAATATAGAATTATTGTATTTTATTGTGAACAATTTTTTAATGAAGTGTCCGCTGCACTTTGTTCGTTTTCTTAAGGTTGCTGCATAGTAATAAAGTCAAGCATATACACAGGGGAGCGTTTAACGGTCTCAACCATCTTACGGTACTGTAAGTATTTTATTTTTTCATAACATAAAATAAGAATAAAAGGTGTTATTTATTAACTGGCATATAAGGCAGGTCATTGCCATGACGCGTTTATGTATGTACCATAGACATTCCCTTTACATCAAGTGAGGCTTGACAAGAAATTTGGCTTCGTTTTCATGCAAATAGAATCAGTGAAAGATAATTCCGTCTATCACTGATTTCTTACGGAAAATAGTTAATATAAAATAATATAAAGATTTAGCCAAGCCTAAAAGCGGAGCTACCAAGGAATAAGGCGGTGTTCGTTTCTCAAGGATAGTCCTGAGACTTGTCGGTCCCAAATATATTTCTTGGCTTTTTTTGGCTCGTTCTTTTTCAAAAAGTGTTTCTCAAAAAGCCCGAAAGTGTTCCGAATTCTCCCCCAATATTTTGGGGATCTGTTCTGTGAATCGGAGCTCGAAGGCTCATTCTAGAGGTTCAGCACAGCTTGATAATTTTTTTTCGGGCATCAAACTGAATACATATTTTACTCACGAGCCAATTTGCTTGGTTTTTGCAATGTTTCCATATCCCGTCAAGGCTTGTTAAATCTCCTAGGATTACTGGCTGTTAGCTTGAATGAACTTGAAACGGCGCTGATTTACAACAACAAAATATAACTGACTCTGAAGTAAATGGGTCTCTTTTTGGGTTTTCATCGTGTTCGGATGTTAACAAATAACACGAACTGCCATTATTAGTTTAGTCAAGAATTTAAACTGGACTTTTACGGGGATTACCCGAAAGAAAGAATTTTTGAAGCTTCCAAGCACCTATAAATTATCGAAGAACTGTCGTGTAAGTTTAGCAGCCGCGAAGAAATTCGGGTACTTTGAGGAACACACAGAATTGTTTTCGGACGCTTACGGAAAAAAAATAGTTTCAAAAGGAAAACCGCCTTGCTTACTTAAATAACTATTATTTCGTTTTCTTACTAGAGACCATCGAGATTGAAAACAAACCCCAAACATGCTTTAAACTATGGCATACGTTTTGCGGCTGCAAAGTAATCTTATATAAATTTGGGCGCTTTGAAGGAAGCACAAAACTATTTTCGGAAGCTTTTCGGATAAAATAACTTTAAACCGACTTAAAATATTTCCATTGAAAACTTCTAGCTCAAGAAAATCGACAATTGCACAAAGAGATCGACCCGACTGTCAAAATTGAAAACAATTATTCGCCGACATCTCACTAAAGTGATGATAGTGCCGTTGTCTTACGACTTTGCTTTGACCTAGTGTTATGAATAAACAAACACGACATAATGGACAGAGAAATCATTTTTGAACAGTTTATTCCAAAACCCGTGAGTTTATGCTTAAATGCTTAAATTCACGTTACACTTGCATCGTGCGCCCGTCCACGCAAGTGAAATCGGCTGAGCATGGCAAAATGTTCAAGACTACATCTGTCTCTGTTTCTGATCGCGTTGTCTAATAATTTTTTAAAGTCAACGTCTACATAACTTAAAAGTAAAGAAGAGATAAGTTGAATTTCCATTTCAAAATGTAATTTCTTTGACCGTAATGGTCAAAATCAGGTCCCTTAAACCCTTTAAGAACTTCACTTACTCGGTTGTGGTTTAGAACAGGACAAGATTTCCGTCGTGAAGAAAGCAAAGGTGAAGTCCTCGAAGGCAGATTTCGTAACTTGAACTTTTCGCCTTCCACCAAAAGGCAACTGAGTATTCTTTGGAACTTTTTCTTTCCATTGATAGATATTAGATGTTTTTCTGAAGTTTAAAACTTCAGTACTCTCGAAAAATCGTTTTGCTAAAAAAGTTAAAGCTGTTAAGGAAACCACTTTTTCAAAAGCAACGATGGTCATGCGATTTCCCACCAAGAAACACGCTGGTTGCCCAAAAGCAAGTCGCGATTTCCAGCCTAGAAAAAAGGGTATTCTCCACCCCCTCGGGTTGCCTTTGGACTCCCATCCCCCTCCCCCTCCTCCAGAGTCTCTCGGTACCAGTGGACGGACGGACGTACGCTGACATCCCAACCATTTTTCTCTTATCACTAGGTTACCAAATTTCCTTACCCATGGTGCTCCAGTAGGCGCCCTTTGGCCACAAAGGACCTCCGCTATAACATATAACATATAACGTATAACATATAACATATAACATATAACATATAACATATAACATATAACATATAACATATAACATTAGTATGTAACATAGATACTACCTTTTATGTCAACAGACATGTCAAGCTATATAGTATAAATGTATAGATACAGTATAGATGATATGCTTGAGCAGTCTACTAATTTTTAGACACAATCTTATTGGTGACATGACACTGACATTGCTCTCATTTCTTATCTTTCATATTTATAAAAGTTATGACGTCATAAATACGTATATTTATACTTTCTCCTGTAGTTTTTCTTTTGATTGTGTAAACAGTAATTTTTTAAAGATTATAAAGAAGGCTAGATTATTTCCGATTTGATAAAAAATCCTCCGAGTTTTAGGTGTTTTTCTTTGAAATGCATGGTTGTGGACTTGCACTAGCTTTCCTCCGAGTTGTAGGTTTCTTTTCTTTCTAATGCACGGTTGGGGACTGGCATTAGCTTTGCACGGGCAATTTCGATTTTTAAAATTCGGATGTTCATGCGAATACATCTCACAAATCTAGCGCCGCGAAATTCACCCCAAAACAGGGCATGACAAAATACCGCCCACAAAAGTCCGTTAGCAACAACTCCAGATCTCTAGTTACAGAATGTTACCCAGTATCCGACCATTTCAGTTTAAAAGCCTCTATCTCCCTTCACTCGGGAGAACGAGTTCTGAAATTTGGCCCTGACACAGCAAATTTAGTGGCAATTGTAACGTTAAAATGTTGACGTTTTCATTTGAGTATCCGTCGGGCAATTGAAATTTTTTGAAAGGTCATATCTTGCCCAGTATCCGTACACCGGGCCTGTAAAATAGGGACTTTAAGATACGGTGACTACGGACTACGGACTACGGACGGGAGGCACTTTAGGACTGGGACGAGACATATGTGTTCTGTTGTCCCCACCGTCGCAAGCTCACAACGGTGCGTAGTGGAAGGATTTCACGTAGTACAGCGTGGTGTAGTACGAGGAACGAAGATGGTTTGAAAAAGTAGTCTAAAGTTAGAAAATTGAGGTGTTCTTGTACTGTAACGCTCGAACTACAAACCAATACGCATTTGGAACAATTTCAAGTGCTTATGAACTCATAACAGCGAAAAATGTACAGCTTACTTCGTTTACTGATTTTGACCGCCGCGTTGTTTTCCAGAATGAAATTAAATTTGGTGCTTTGAATATAGCTTGTAATATCAACTCTTCTCTTTGCCCTTTCTAGACACAAATGGCTTCCCTTCAAGTTGAGAAGTAATTAATTTAGTCAAATATGTCAAATTTGCTTCTGAAGTAGTTTTGCAAGCGAAGTAATTTGAAAAGCGAGCCCTGAAAATTTGATTAAGCTTCCACGCAAGCCTCACGTGCAATTACATTTTTAATAACATGGGTGTCAAATTACTCCTTAATTTTGGCGCGAAATTTCAGCGTTAATTTATAATTTCACAAGTGAAATTACAAAATTGCCATGGCAACGGGTCTATAGCTCATCGCCAAGATGGCGTTGAGGTTAATGATGAAGATGTTTTTATACCTAATCGTACCTTTTTGGTACGCTTCGGCGGCATATCAGGCGAGTTTGGTCGAGCCATGGTTCGTATTTTGGCGAGACGTAGTCGAGCCAAAATACCCATGGTGAGACCAAACGAGCTTGATATGCTGCCGAAGCGTACTAAAAAAGGTGCGATTAGGTATTTACCGTACCCAAATTCGTCCTAAAACCCGGCTTTTTTTTTCATTTACCGTGGTCAGTCAGGTGTTGTAGAGCGACACGTATTTACACTTTTCTGGTCGTCAATACTCTTCTCCAACTCCTCATCTGCCATTTTATTTAATTCTTTTGTTTGGAGTTTCATTTTCTGAATGTTGGAAGTCCATGTTAACAAAGAAATTTGGAAAACCCGTTTCCATTTTGAAACCAAAAAAGTTTCAGCGCTGTCCGTAAAGTTCACTGGAGCGCCCGCCAGTGTAGCCGCTTCCAATTTTGGCGCGAAATTGTATTTTTTTCTCTCTCTTACCGTTAAACAAATTACTTTCTCGTTTAACAAATGTAATAGTTTTACGTTTCGTTGCATTTCTGTTGTAATTTTCGCCTCTACAGTCTGCAAAAAAATGCGAGTTTCACAAACTGTCCATGATATCGTAGGATATCAGGTCAGTGACTTGATATCGTAGAAAATCATGACAGTAAACAAGGCTTCTGATTGGCCAATTCACAATTTGGGTACGGTAATGTGCAGAACTACAGCAATTCTGGAAATATTCATTGAGGACACAATGGTTAATCTCTAAATTTTGACTTTTAATTGACTGAATTTCTCAGAAATCACCTGCGAGTTAAAAAGGAGATTATTTTTGATAGTGTGACAGCGAAAATTTTTGAACGGCGAGCCAGTTGCAGCAATCGAGTGATTGACTGCGAACTCAGAGAAGTAATTCAGTGGATTTGGGCACTTCTTCCAATGGAATAAAGGTCAGTTTTTAAATACAAATTTGCTTCCGAAGTTTACTTTCGTTAAAACAAGTTTGCTGTGCGTATTTTGAATGTATTTGTGAAGCCTTCTGAGCCTTGCTCGATGGAGCAACGTAGTGCACGATTCAGTGAATTTGCCGGATAAAACGCGGATAACCTTTGCCAAGCGATTTGCTTTGGTACTTTTCAAGTAAAAATTCAGAGTCTGGTGTATTTTGCTGTCGGTTACA